>OX326959.1:26535614-26965614 GCA_946800325.1 Luzula sylvatica | reverse complement strand
ATTTTATCAAGATAACGACAACAAAATATTAATTAGTTTGTTATTCATTTGTTTTCATATTTTGATTGCTAAGGCTTTTATAATTACAATTGCATATTACGTTGTTTAAAACAATAAATTAAATTCGGATTACTCAGTTTTTATATTTGAAATACAAAAAATGAACTCTATCTGTTGAGTTGTATCTTTTGAATCACAAAATAATTTTAGCAAGGCATATTTCGTTCGAACAGAAGTAAGTCTGTTTCCAGACTTTGCAACCTTCCCGTTTATCGCATTTCGAACATATTAAATACCAAGAATAGCGTAAATACCACGAAGTTTCCTGAGATAAAATTCAAAAATCTCATTTTAACTTTTGAGTATATGGACAATATTTTCGTAACTATTGATACTTTTTTAACTTCTCGTAAATATGGATCTTACAAGTCTTTCTCGTAAATTTGAAACTGTTCAAAATAATTTTACAAACTCAAATAAAACTATGTTGAGCAAAACGAACGCTTCACGCTATAGCGGCCGCAAAACAGATATACCATCAATTGCAACAAAAAAAAACTACAAAATCACAACGTGCAATTTTTGACCTCCATAATACGCCAACACGCTATATCCCCGCTACATAACACAATTCACAACACTGATTTAATTTGATACTTGAAAGTTTTATTGGACATATGAGTAAATATATTTGCAAGTAAAGTAATATATTAAGAAGACTAGCTAATCAACATCAATTACGAGACAAATAGGAAGGAACACTGAGAATGATGCATAGAAACTTTTTCAGCAAAATATAAACATTGGCCCCTACATTGGGCCCTTTGCCAGCTCTTAGAATTTCATCTGCCAATCAGATTGTACGTTATCCAATTACCCAAATGACTTCGATTTTACTTGATCAATGTAATTTTCAACATCATAATTTTATATATTTGAGGTTTAAATCAAAGAAGAGCATCTAATAAGTCATTTATGATTGTTTGTCTCGTATCGAGATTAAGATTGTAATTAAAGAAAGAGAGCACGTGATATGCGACCTCTGTCCTTGAAACATGCCAACTCAACAAATCTTGTATTTATTTCAGGTTCAGTTCAGATCATTCAATGCTAGTATAGATATAGAACCTCCCTCTCTCTCTCTCTCTCTCTCTCTCTCTCTCTCTAAGAAAATAAATCATATTTAGTTGGCCCAGCTCAGTAAGAGGAAATTGAAAATGGGCTGCTTTGAAATTGTTGTTAATTATTATTATGTTGGCCCATTAATCATATTTTCGGCCAATTTTAGCCTATTAAATGGGCTATATATCATATATGTCTTGCCAAGATAGTTCAATTGTTATTGGGAAAATAAGAGATAATTTATATATATTCTAGCATTTTTTTTGCAGTGTATTACGAAAAATATAGCGATTTCTATCCTCAAAATGTATAATTTTGTAAAACAAAACAATTGAATTTTGTATCAAATTATGAATTTGTAACTAGGATTTTGGGCTTAAACAATTAAATTTTGTATCAAATTATGAATTTGTAACTAGGATTTTGGGCTCAAGTTGCAATGATGAATCTGTGTTCAAGTTCCAACTTCCAAACACTGGATCAGATCTGATGGCAACATTCAAAATAGCAGACTAGATTCTTGCATTTTAATTTTGAATTTACTAGGTCATGTTCAATTTGACAGAACTGAACTCTGTTCTTTCTCGGTCCAAGTAAATTGGCTGCAAACAAAAACAAAAAAAGAAAAAGAATTTAGTTTTTGGTTTGCATTAAAAGTGAGAAGACTCAGAAGAGTGGAAAGACTATACTGGTATTATATAATCAAATCAAATTAATAATAATTAAGAAACAATATAACCACAACCAATTAGTATATATTGTCAACTACATAGCGGCCCTGCACCTTGTCATTAATTTTCCAGCATAAATAATTAATATTGGGTCAAATTCGAACATATCCACGTATGATCGAGTAAAAGGGTCCCAGTAAAATGGTTAAAACTTACTAATCATAAATAGTAACATTAACTTTTTGTAATTAACATCATGGAAGAGACATATAAGTTGACCCAGCAATTATGAAAAATTATGAAGTGTTTCCAACTAGTCATTTGTGTTTGTTAATATTACGGAACGTAATGTGTTCGTGTATAATCAGAATCAAACGTTTTTCAAATCGATCAAATATTTGATCAAATAAAAAAAAACACGCTACTAATTCGTCAATTTGACTATTCGTGTACAGTTAGCCTTATTTTACATAATATCGATACATTATACATTAGTTCAGTATATAAAATTAGATGAATATGTACTTTTTCACTCAAAACTAATTGAAAATATCATTATTTTACTAAATAATTTTTATTCTAATTCAAAATCATAAATTCATAGATTGTTATTGATATTTTTATTTGCCTTAGTGCTTGTTCGAAATTTAAAAGTTTTTATGACAATACGTGTTCTTTAACGAAATTTAAAATACGCGGATTATTGATTAGATTGGATATGAGACTTCAATATACGTAACTGTACGTAAATTATACACGTATTATTCATAACTATACTACTTAAATTATACCCTATTATTCACGAACTGAACAACTTATTATTTCCTTTTGAGATTATATATGAATTTTTTTTTTTTATGTTTGAATCACTCGCGACATGAGTTCAGCCCATTAATTTTTTTTTTTTAGCCATCAAAAGTGGCATCCTAACCTTAATTTTCCTATAGAAAAGGTCCACAAAAAGAACACTTAAACAAGTTCAATTTCGAGAATAGAAAGGCTAGTTGACTTTGCATTTGCATGATTTGCATTGACAAGTGAGTGGATTAGGATATACAACATTTTCTCGATATCTATAAAGTCTACTTGCCCAATATAAAGATTCAACACAAGTCATTGTCTAGTCCACAACAAAATTCAAGTTTCCATCGTGACCCCCATTAGTTACCAGACAATATGTACTGTTCTAATGTAATATAAAAATAAGAAAAAGTAGAATGATGTTTTGTATCATATAACTAAACCTATCAAAATTAGTAAAAAGAAAAATAATATGAAACAATGAACTAAACAAGTACCTAACATGTCTGTTGTGGCCGAAAGATGAGTCATTTTCAATTAAATTGCACCTCCCCTACCTAAAGATCACTAGTGGTAAACGTTGTTTCTCGTGGATTTTTGTGTAGGGTAGGCACTCTATAGTATAATAAAGCCTATTTATAAAGTTATAAACAGTATATAGTTCATTCATGAATTTAATCATAGTAAAATATTATACATAAACAAACTAATGTATATTTCGGGTATAACTTTAGGAATGTCAATGGATCGGGTATAGCTCATCCAAATTCTTACCTATTTCAATTTGATAATATCCATATCCGATCCATCAACTAAACGAATAATTATACCCGTCCTTTTTAGTATCCGCGGGTTTTCGGATTACTCACGAGAAATTTTACCCATATCTATTCATTTACATAAGTATCAAAATATACTACAAAAAATATATCCTTTATCCGTTCCATAACCCACGAGTAAAATCCGAACTCGCGAATATATCCTTTATCCGTAATGCGATCGACTAATACACTCCATGAGTATGCACTAAAAATGCACGCCATAAATAGAAATACGACACATGGTAGTTTGACCTTTTCAATTTTGGCCGCATTTGTTCAATTTTGACTGCATTTGTATGGTGCAAGACAAAACAAAATTATGATGAATTTATATTTTTTTAAAAAATGTATAACATAAAATTATATAGTGCAAGACATCCATTTTTATGAAAAGTTTATTTATAGAGAAAGATATTTTTACATGTTGTAGTCAAAATGTTTGATGAAATGTTTAAGATATAATTTTAACATGATTATGAGAAATTTTTGTTTTGAGCAATCGTTTTTATGGATATATCAATCATGATGTCGTGCAATGCAAGATCTCCATTGTTATGAGGGATTTATGCGTAGAGAAAAATATTTTCTAAAAATTATGCCCAAGGTGTTTGATGAAATGTCTAAATTTTTTTTAAAGGTGTTTGATTGCAGAATTAGTGGGTAATTATCCGAATTTGTTGGACTTGTGGTTGATTTATTGGTATTATGTGTATATGTGTCATCATTATAAAAATCAAGTTGAATTTTGTTATTATTTTAGCATTTTCATCTTCACAATTGGTAACATGATTTTGTATATATTTGTCTTTTTATCTATTTTTTCCGAGATCATGTGATGTTATTCACCATAGGCCTCCAAAATAACAGGACCGGGTCTGTTAGGGCCGGCCCTGGCCATTGGTCGGTTTGACGTCGTTACAGGCCTTCAAAAATGCGATGCCTTAATTTTTTTGAATGTTTATGTGTTGAGAACAAAATTACGGATTGTGCTCGAGGTGTTCGATGAAATGTCTTAACATAAAATACAAACATAATTATGATGAATTTATATTTTCAAAAATGAGTTTTTATACGCTATTACAATTATATAGTGCAAGGAATCAATTTTTATGAAAAAAATATTTATAGTGAAATATGTTTTTACATGTTGTAGTGTGTTTAATGAAATGTTTAAGATATAAGTTTAACATGATTATGAGAGATTTTTGTTTTAGGCAATCGTTTTTTTGGCTATATCAATGATGTAGTGTAATGCAAGGCCTCCATTTTTATGAGAGGTTTATGCGTAGATAGATATATTTTCTAAAAATTATGTCCAAGGTGTTTGATGAAATGTCTTATAATTTTTTTAAAGATGTTTGATTGCAGAATTAGTGGGTAATTATCCGAATTTGGTGAACTTGTGATTGATTTATTGATATTGTGTGTATATGTGTCATCATTATGAAAATCAAGCTGAATTTTGTTATTATTTTAACATTTTCATCTTCACAATTTGTAACATGATTTTATATATTTATCTTTTTATCTATTTTTTTCGAGATCATGTGATGCTATTTGTCATATACCACCAAAATAACAGGATCGGGCCTGTGGCAACAACAAGGACAACCATGGCATGCACCTCCTCAGGAACCTTGTCGCATGCTGCAATATCATGCCCGGTTAGATGAGATAAATGATTTTTAATTCGTGTTACTCCTCGCAAATGTTTCCTAATCATTGTATGGGAGACACGAACTACGCGTTTTTTTTTAAATCCGTTAAATTCTCGTATTATTCGCGAACTATTCGCAAATTGACTAACTTACAGAAAAAATAATATACTTTATGGACTTCTGTTTCCAAGGATTAAAAACAAAATGCAATCAAGTTCATAATATTTAGATAAAGTTAGGTGGGTTTTTGGAGAAAAAATCGATGACAGCATTTTTTCTTCGAAATATGTTAAGTTGCAATTATAAAACCAGTATATCAATGAATGATAAAATTAGTAATCGAATTATAGGATTTCAAGTGCCTCTTCAAATATTTTAATCTTGTTATGTATACTTCCACAATTATATAAAGGATAACCTACATTACGCGGATACTTCAAAAATGCAGAAGTATCCTGAGGATACGTGTATCCGATACAGATACGGGTGCGATACGGCTCGGATACGTATCGGATACGTCACGTGACGTATCCGAATATTTTAATATTTATTTTTTCGGATACGGCTTAATATTTTAATATTTATTTTATCGGATACTTCTAAAATACTTCTAGATTAGTTCTAAAATATTTCTAGAACAAGTTTATGATAGTTTTATAATACTTGTATTGTTTGGTTAATATTATTTATTGTCATAATATTTAATTAAAAAATATTATTAATTTATTATTTAATTTATTACTTATTTATTAATTATGTATAATATAAATATATTAAACTAATAATTATAGAGCCGTATCCGTATCCGTGATTTTTTTAAAATTACCGTATCGCCGTATCCGTATCGTATCGGATACGCTACCCGTATCCGTATCCGTGCAACATAAAGGATAACCTAACTTATGTATGCATATTATTAGTAGCAATTTTAAACTTCTTTTTATTTTCCGAAAATTTCTCGGCTCATAAAAAAACCCCGAGTAAATAGAGAAGCCTCGGTGATTCTCCATCCATTTGTGTCAATGAACTCGAATCCACAATATCTCACAATATATATTTTTTTGTATCTCGCACTCAACCACTGACCCACGAGTCCATTGACAAACGAATAAATGAAGAATGTTCGGTGGTGCTCCATCTATTGATGTCAATAAACCTTAAACTCACAATTTCTTACAACATATGATTTTTTTTGTATCTTACACTATATTACTGGGTCACGAGCTCATTGATTTACAATGACAAGATTTGAATAGATAATATAATAGTAAGTAACATACACAAATCATTCAAGGTCTACCAACAAAAAATTGAGGAAAAAGAATAGTATCATATATGTATTATTAATTTATTAGTGATGAACCGATATATGATTTGGTTGCAAAATCTTGGGTGACATGATGGACCTAACATTTGTACAGGTCCTCGGTACACCTAATTTTTTGAGGTATCCAGATTCTACCAGTAAGAGAGAGGCCAACCTCAACCTACCATGATTGCTTGGGTCCTCCCATGTGCTTAAGATATGGATGCAAAATATCAACATAATATTAAATGATTATATGATAATTCATAGTTCTTTACCTCTACATTAATTTACTATGTATTTCCTTGAGCATGTCGTAATTGCATGATAGTTTTTGAGCAAATTGTAAGTATATGATTTAAAGTGCAAATCAACATTTGATTCAATTTGCTAGGGGTTTGCTAAAAAAAAGAAGGAACTCATTGAATGAACATATATTTTTTTTTTTAATTTAGTTATAAGTGGTCTTTTTTTGGGATCAAATTATAGAAATTTATGTGTATAAATAAGAGGAAAGAAAATTAAGTTCACTATAAATCTAATTGTTTGGTCGGCGTTAAATAAGAGTAAAAAAATAATTGACACACGGCCATACAATATTACATTCTCTTTTATAAACAATATTACTATTTTCGTCCCATTACTTGTGTTTATTTGCTCATTTTGGATAGTGATAGTCACCGAAATATATTGAACAAAAACATTTGTTCTTATCTCACAAAAACCAAATGATATCTCCACCAAAAGTGTAGATTATTTATGTGCACTTGTTATGTGATTTTGTGTGTGTGTGTGAATTAGTTATAATATTACCCCTAAAAGTTCTAAACACAAATTATAAAATTTTAATTTTTTTTAAGCGTATCAATGAATTTTTATGTTACGCGAATACTTCAAAAATGCAGAAGTATCCCGAGGATACGCGTATCCGATACAGATACGGGTGCGATACGGTTCGGATACGTATCGGATACGCCATGTGGCGTATTGGAATGTTTGAATTTTTTTTTCTGGATACGGCGGGGATACGACAGGAGACTCCATTATATATTTTGGCCCATAATATTTTTAAATAAATTATATATAATATTTCTAGGATACTTTTAGATTAGTTCTATGATACTTCTAGAATAAGTTTAGGATAATTTTATTATACTCGTATTGTTTGGTTGATTTTATTTACTGTCATGATATTTAATTAAAAAATATTATTAATTTATTATTTAATTATTACTTATATATATAATATAAATATATTAAAATAATAATTATATAGCCGTATCCGTATCCGTATCCGTGATTTTTTGAAAATTGTCGTATTGCCGTATCCGTATCGTATCGGATACGATACGGATATCTGTATCCGTGCAACAGAGATGAATTTTATTAATCATATGATTGTATTAATTATGATCATAGTTACATTAAGTCCATAAATTGTATCGTAACGTAATATTATATTAATTATATGATTGTTTTCTATATATATATTCTGTACATACCAAATTCGTATAAATAAACAAAAAATATATGCAATTAATAGGTTCAGTTGTATTGTCTAAAATAATACGTTTATGCTAACGTTTGTATATCCGGATTGTGAAGTTGTTTGTTCAAAAATCATATATCATGTTTCTATAACCGGTTCGAGTTGATTCATCAAAAAATTATGAACAACGCAAAATAACATTATTTTTACCATCTCTTAGTAGCGTCTTCACTCTTCGTGATCAAACTTCTATCGAGCTGGATATCGTCTCGTTGCACAATGGACCACACATGTTAGTGCCACAAAAAATTCCCGGTGATGCTATCAATCTACCAACCTCCAACTACCATCTCCAATCCGAGTCACTCATATTTTCAGATATTATTAATTATGTATATTTCTAAATAAATGGCTGCTCCTCCATTTGGCCACGTCACCTGTTTACTCAATTTTTTTAAGAGATTTTTTATGGTTTTGTTGGTGTGTCATTCATGTTGCTTCTTCCATGACCCGTTGAGTCATTTTCGTTGGCTCACCGTGGACCGAGTTTACCCATCTTTTTGTAAAACGAAAAAATATATAAAATCTCTCTTGCTTTCTCTCTCTCCTTATTCATTTCCCTTGCTCTCTCTCTCTCTCTCTCTCTCTCTCTCTCTCTCTCTCTCTCTCTCTCTCGTATTTCCTAATTCAAAATAATGGCATCATATATTCAGCCATGCAAGTCATACAAAATTCACTCCTCAATATTTAGTTTATTTATGTCTTTTCATGTTATATACTTAGAAAAAGCCATGTATTTCAAAAGCCATATTGGTTTAAGATGTTATTAATTATAAATGTAACATAATATATACCAAACCTATGGTTCAAAAAGAAAATAAAGAAGATAAGTATTAATTGAGGGGAAAAGAAAAAAGGGTTGGTTTTGTAAAGTTGCAACGACCAACCTCTTAACTGATTTTGGCGCAACTGAAAGTGTCCTCTTCTTATAAAAGCTACTTGACATCAACCAAATTTATCTCATGCAATGCACTTCCAAATTAGTTTTCAGATATCAAAAGTTAGGCATCACATTGGCATCTTCTCATTTTTTTACCAAAATCATAAAATTTGATTTAAGAAGGAAAGGAAGGGACCATGTTGAAATTAAAGGGAAGAAAATCTATCATCTAAGATTTAAGAATTAGGTTATGTAGAAATAAAAGAAAAAGGAAATCGTGAAGTTCAACAAGAATGCTGTATTTTGGGGGCGTGCTTCAAGTGGTTCATCCATCATGATCACTCCACTCTTTCTTTGGATAATGACTAGCACCATACCATCTATATATCCACATTGGGATTTTTGCTCAGAACCAGAGGCGGATCCAAGATCGATGTATAGGGGTGGCCGGATTTTATAGGGGGGCCGAAATTAAAAAAAAAAAAAAAAAAATCAAAATATGCCACTTGCGGGTCTTGAACTCAAGATCTTCCATCTCACAAACATCAACTTTACCACTAGACTAGCTTAATCTTTGTGAAATATATACAAATTTATCATATTTATTACTTTCCAAACGAGTAAAATCACCTTATTTTTTCGCGAATACGTCGGTTCTTCATTTCATAGGGGGGGCCGGGCCTCCCGCTCCCCTCCCCCCCCCCCCCCCCCCCCCCCCCCCCTAAATCCGCCACTTCTCAGAACAATGACACTTATTTATTTATTATCATTTTTTTTTCAGTTCATTCAAGTATTTCTTAAATTGTTGTTTGCTTGGATCGATGTTAAATGAAAATGGAGAGATCATATAGAAGCTACACACTTCTCACATAACATAATATAAAGGTTAATTATACCGTACCACCCCCCCCATTTTTCCCACCCATCTGGCCATCTTGATATCATTAATTATGGAGCTTCTATCATACACCAATTTCCTTATCATACACTCATTTTCAAAGGTATTTAGAGTAATTGTCCATTTATGAATATTTAGGCAAGATATCAAATATATTTATCAATTAATGTTTAACTAAATTAGAATTTTTTGTTGTTCATTTAAACCAAATTTTTTATAAACGATAAATTTTATGATACACCCTTTTACAAATATAATTAATTGCTAAAATACCCAAAATACCCTTGTAAAAGGGTGTATGATAGAACTCCCCCATTAATTAATAGTTAATGAATGATTAATTAGCATTATCATTAACAAATGTACATCCGATTAACAGTTAATTAATCCGGATTAACTATTAATTAACTGTTACACATTATTTAATATTAAAAGTATATCCAATTAACTATTAATTTGGTTAATTAACCCATTAATTAGTATATCGAGGATGGGTGGGGGAAATTGGGGGGTACAGTATATGCCCTCTAATCTAAATGACTAATTTAACACCATTGTACAAGTCTTTAGAGCCACTCCATGGATTCAAGTATTTGAAAATACATATACATATATATATATATTTTAAATACATGTACATCTAAATCATGCGATAATAATTTGATCAGAAATTTCGAAAAGAAATAATACAATTTGAGAAGAGAGAAGAGTGAGTGAAGGACTGATAAAGGAGAGAAAGTTTATATATATTGACAATATTGTTGCAATCTTTTTTGTAGTGTATTACAAAATAGAAAAAGATTTCTACCGTCATATACATAATTTTGTAAAATCAAACAACGAGTTTTGAATCAAATTATGTATGTGTATTTAAAATTTAAAATAGGATTTAGGGCTTTCGTTCCAATAATGGATCTGTGGTTCAAGTTCCAACTTCAAAACAATGGGTCAGACGGTACCACGCAAAATAGCAGCCAAGATTCTTGAATTTGAATTTTGAATTACTAGGTCATGTTCAATTTGACACAATTGAATTCTCTTCTTTCTTGGTCCAAGTAAATTGCCTTTAAACAAAAATGATCAAACGCTGTAGCTATGAGTCCAGTAATAATTACGGTTTGTGAAATAACTATTGTCCGGTCGCTATAAGTCCGTTAATGAGTAATGCGGGATACCGCATCAGGATTGACAGCATGATTTCGAATTAACATAAACACGTATGAAATCTCATCCAATCACATTACATCGTATCAAAAAAATATACAAAACTAGCAATACATCATGATTTTATTATGTTATGAAAGTATGTTGTGTATATTTACATGTTTGTTAATATTTGCCGACAATTTTAGCGACTGGCCGGTTGTTATTACTCCAATTTGTTGTAGTGAAAGTTTGCCTTACAATTTAATAGTTCAACTCCAACTACCACATAGCTCGTTGAACTCCAAATTCTTTGACAAATGATTTATTTTCGAATTTATTATTTTTGTGGCGGACATAATATTTTCAATGTTAACATGTCATATTCAGTATCAATTTTTTTTTTGAGGCAAAACAAAAAAAATGAAAAAACCAAAATATATTTTGTTGTATTCAATTTTTTTTTCGATTTACTAATTGAAAAAAAAAACAAAATTAATTGCGAGATTTTACTTTGCCCCAAGGTTTCACCAGCACATCCTCAATATCCTAATTAAAACACATACTTAACATGGCAGTTAACAGGTGACACATAATTATCAATTAGTTAATATTAATTAAAAAATGTTATTTATATAAATTTATTAATAATTATTAGGGATGTCAATGGGTCGGGTTCGGATCGGGTATCGGCTCACCCATATTCTTATCCATCCTAATCGGGTAATACCCGTACCCGACCCGTCAACTAAACGAGTAATTTTATCCACCCCGTTTAGTACCCGCGGGTTTTCGGAATACCTACGGCAAATTTTACCCGTACCTAAATATATACAAAAACATTAAAATATACTAACGAAAAATATATTTTTTTCAAATTAAATAACATCACATAACATAAAAATATCATAAAATCACACAATACACAACAAAATATTTTTTAAATCGCATAAAATAAAATTGACGTCATTCCATTCGATTGTTTCATTCCGTACGATCAATTATCTCGTCCTCTTCATCCGCATCTTTTGAAAAAGCACGAGACTTGAAAGAGAGCATGGTAGATGAACAAAGAAAATGAAATGACTAATGTTAATGAGAGTTAAAATATTAACATAATTTGAGTTATTAAGAACCGGGTTCGGGTCGGGTATACTTGGGTATGACCTCATCCATACCTTATCCGTACCTGTGCCGGGTATTTTATAATCGGGTATTACCCGATCCATCCGGGTCGGGTACCCGTCGCCGTCGGACACGCGCATTACCCAACCCATTGACATCCCTAATAATTATGTGACATGTGTTAATTAACATGTAAATTAATTGTGTTAATCAGGATATAAAGGACGTGACGAGAAATCTGGGGGCAGGGTAAATGGCCTCAAATCAATTATCCAAACTCGTTTTTCGGTTCGTTTTTTTTCTGGGAAAACAATCTGAAAACAGAAATTTCAATGATACTAAACGAGCCTTGAAATTGTCCAACCAAACAATCCGTTTGAAAATAAGAAAAATCTCCATCATTTTTGAATTAATGCAGTATTAGTGAGTTCTAATCCACCTCTGATGAGAAAAGTAACTAAACGACAATCTGGAACCCAGAATAACGGCCAAAATTACCGGGAAGTCTCACCTAACAATTGAAAGATAACGACTTTTAACCACTTCTCTCCTCCTATATTACATGCAAATATCTTATTTATATATTCTTAAAAATGTGCTAAATTGTGATGACTAAAATCGCACTAAGTTAGAGGTGGAAATTAGTAATATTTTAGTTATGTGTCGTAACATAATTTAATCACTGACACTCACTTGTTCAATGCATGATGGTTGCCAAATTGTGGATTACCTAACCAAAGACACATCACATGCCTCGGCCCAATCCCAAACTCAATACCTCACAATTCACATGCCGAAAAGCTCGCATGGACCTACTCAAGTTTCAAATATACTATCAATTTCAAATTCTCAGACAAAGATACTCTGAATTTCAGTTTTTTTTTGATAAATTACTCTCAATTTGTAATAAGGAAAAAGGGTGTATAAGATAATAGTAACAAATTGACAATTAATTGCTCTTGAATTTTAATGATGGTAGAAACTAGAAGAAGTTACATCACAATCTACAAGTATTGCCCTTCTTCTAAGGGTCTGTAAAATCTAAGGCCTTCAAGGTTAGGATTTGCTTGACAACTACAAGGCTCGCCCCCGCGGTACCCTAGATGGTAACATAGGCAAATCGATCTGCTATACTTCGGCTCGTCAACAGATGTTATAACTTCTGATTTGACCGTGATCTCCGAAGACGAAGCCGATGCTTTCGGAGGACTTATCGAAAGGTCCAAGTTTAGATCCGGCAACCAATGCTCATCGGTGGTCCCACTGCTGCTACGTTGGTCTTCAGTTTGAATAATAATTTCGGGTGTTTTTGGTTCGTCATGAGTCGACTTAGGAGAACTGAATTGGTTACCATTGATCGAGCGGTGCGTTTGGGGGTCGATACCGCGACTAATGAGTTTTCGCTTGATGTGAGTGTTCCAGTGATTCTTTATCTCGTTGTCCGTTCGTCCTGGCAATTGCCCGGCTATCAAAGACCATCTTTAAAAGTAAAGTGAGAAATGTTAGCATGTTATTCAAGTAACATTAGATAAATACAATTATAGAAAATTATAATATGCCGCACGAAGCTTAATAGAAAAATTATAATATTGGAGAAAAAAAATACATACTTGTTTCCGAGCAATCCATGAAGCTTGATTATGAGTTCATCTTCTTCATCGGTAAAGTTTCCCCGTTTTAGGTCCGGTCTTAGATAATTCATCCATCTCAATCTACAACTCTTCCCGCACCTTAAAAGCCCTGTAATTATATACACGCACAATAAGTCGTCGAGAAAAAAATATCAATACAAGCAAATATATACATCTAATTCTTCATATATGTATTTAGGGTTTCGAGCCTACCGGCAGCTTTGGGGAGTGATCGCCAGCAACCCTCGCCATGCGTCTTGATATATGCGATAAGTCGTTGATCTTCTTCTTTTGTCCATGCTCCTTTGTTCGTGTGAGCTTTCTCACAACAAGGCGATCTCCCCATTGTTATAGTATAGAGATAGAGAGAGAGAGAGAGAGAGAGAATAAATGGGGGAGGAAGGGGGGAAGTTAGGGGGGAATATATACGTGGGGGTGGAGAGAGGGAGGGGATTGTTGACTCGATCCACTTGGGGCAAATTGACCGAGTTGGTACGAGTGGGTAGGGGTTTGCAAAAAAATAAAATCGAATAGAAATATAGATATGGATTAGGTTCAATTTATTAGGTTTTGTAACTAATTATTAGTTTGTTGTAATGTGAGTTTAATTCGTTAAATTACAACTAGTTAATAGTTTATTACTTATTATTAGTTGGTTGGAATTTTAGATGTCCTACTTAAATTTTAGTTTTGTCTTGTTTATAATTGCACTGTGATTGGGTTATAAGTTGGTAGATTAGGTTTAGTGAACATTTCATCTTTTTGGGGGGCTTTTTAGCCTTTGGAATTGTTAATAGATTGAAAAGTTTAAAACTTGAAAACATGTTCTGTATGAGGGGAAAAAGAATCAAAGATTCTAGAAGACCTAACATTTGCCTTTTTTATTGTGCTTGTCGCACACTCAGCTCAGACACAGTTAATTACACACAAAAAGGTTGGTAATTAGGTAAGAGTAAGACTGTTCTTGTGTGGGTGTGTTGGGGTGTGTGTGTGTAGTGTGGGTGTGTGAGGACTCAGCAAAGAGTTAGGAGAGCTACTTTGCTGTGCTAAGAAACATTTTTCTATTTTGTGAATTTTATGTTAAATAATTACAAATATGATAAAAACAAAAAACAAAAAGAGAATAACTATATAAGCATAACATTCACAAATTTTTAGTTACATATATTTACATTTTTTTGGTGAATATACCTATGATTTTATTTGTATTTGTAAGTATTTACATGAATATATAAATAAGTCGATGTTTCCTTGATGGAATACAAGGTTTTAAGCCTTTTAGGAGAAAATAGGCAAAATTAAGGTTTACCTTTCTACTAGGGAATCAAGCAATAAATGAAAGTCAAATTGTTCCTCCCACCACGCAGTATATAAATGGTTTAAATATTTGTATTTGAAGAAAATAGCCGACCTTTGTAATTGAGTCATTGACTAAAGAAGCATCATCGAAATTAGAAATCTACCGTGTAAAAAGTCTACTCTTTGCAAAAATTTATGTTCATAGTAGTTTAAATTAAAATATTAGCTTCATATCATATATACCATGTTTTTATGGGTACAAGTAGTTAGTGTTTGACATTAATAAATTATGTTATTAGTTAGGTTTCCACGTTGGATAGCTCTCAACTTATTGACAATATATATGTTCATGAAGTACTTTTGTTGTTTATTTTATTTCATAATAGTTCATGTTATTCTCGTATCTACAGTTACAATTTAATTGAGGTTAAATTATGCATGTTTAAACACAAAATAAATAAATAATTCATGAATGTTTCAATTATGTTATATTGTTACATGTATCTACTTCACATGAATTTATTGGAATAGTACGAAAAGTCTTCACCTATGGCTTGTTTTTCTACCTCATTTATTATGCATTAAACTCAATATATAGACTCCCCTGATTGGCCTTAATTTCAAAAACAAAAAAAAAAACCTTCAACAATTACATCATGGGAAACGATTTTGCCGCCCTATCATAAATTTGTTTTAAAAAAAAAAAATTCATTTTTACTTTCAAAATTAGTGTCAAATATTAAATGTCTTGATTGTACAACTCACTGTCCACTGAATAGTATCAATGTCACGCCATCAGTAAACTGTACAATCACCACTTAACGAACGTAGATGATCAATTGAATAAAATTGACAGTTCATAAGGTTGATTGAACATAATTAAAATTTAGGAGGCACATAATAAAATTGGACTTTTTTCATTTTTATAACTAGAATATAATAATTAGTAAGGTTAATTGGAAGATTGACAAGAAAAATTAAAGGTAGTTCGTTCATTCCATCCATTTGAAGAAGAACACAAAAAAAATTCAAGTGCAGGTTGGTAGCTCAGTGCCCATCATTTAATGCCCTTCCAAATTCCTCCCCTTGGTTGGTACCATGTCAATCCTGGCTCAGTATAACAATGCAGAGAGATGGATTCATGATTCCATGAAGCCAGACCTAACTATAATTATGATCAATGAGTTTTGGTTCTTACAACCTACCAGAAATTATGTCTTAATGAGCCAAACTTATTCACCAAAATTCTTATAAAGGATGCGAATTCACGTGAGAAATTTAGGGAATTGATAAGTATTATCATATATTTTTTGAAATTTATGCAATTATGTTGGGGGCCAAACTTGAATACAAATTCGCTGGCTGATATTGATGCTGTACCTGTTCATTAATTTGTTTGGTTCATGAATACATAATTAGACCTCTGAATAGTATAATTAATTAATTAATCTATCATTGTCATAACCTAAATCTAAACTAGTTAACATAAATAATGTACATGGTTATCTTGGTGTGGAATGTGGAAATATAATTGACATGCTGATATAATCAACCTAGATTAATTTGCCCATTAGGTTAACTGTGACTATCATAATTTATTTTTGAGAAAAATAGAGTAGGTTCTTACGTCCTACATCTATTATATTATATTGTGACTATCATAATTAAGGAGCTTCTATAAATCAAGCAGAATGTCTTGTGATTAAGATTGAAAAATAACATTCATATTATATATTCTCGTTACCGAGAGCTTCTATAAATCAATGGGCTTGTGGCCCAGTGGTTGGGTGTGAGACACAAGAAACCTTATGTTGTGAGAGATTGTGGATTCGAGTTCCGTTGGCATCAATAGATGGAGGACTACCGAGCCTTCTCCATTTACTCGTTTTTTTTTATATATTCTCATTACTTTATTTTTTCTGGAATTGAGTGGACCTATAATAATTTATAAATAGTTCATTCATGATTATATACTTCGAAATAAGCCCACTATTGATGGGCTTCTAATGGGCAAGTCTTTCGTAGAAACTTAGATGATATCCTCTTTCCGGTGTATTTTTTTTTTGGGAATTCTTCAAAAAATCCCTAACTTTTTTGGAAATTATGAAATACCCCATATATCTTTTTAGATTCCCTAAAAAAACCCATATATTTGTGGTTTTCTCCAAAAACCCCCTAACATTTTTAGATTCCCTCAAAAATTTCCTACCTTTTTATTATAATTTTGAAGATTACCACTATACCCTTTCCCATAATTTTATTTTATCAATATCCATAATTTAATAAATAATAAATATATATTAAAATACAAAAATAAATAATAAATAGATATTAAAATATTATAATAAATAATAAATGGATATTAAAATATTATTATAAATAATTCATAGATATTAAAATATTATAATAAATAATACATATATATTAAAATACTAATAATTGTTGAAAATGACATTTTAATATCAATATATTATTTATTATAACATTTTAATATCTATGTATTATTTATTATAATATTTTATTATTATTTATTTTTTAACATTTTTTATTTTTTTATAATAGTTTAATATCTATTTATTATTTATTAAATTATAGAAATTTATAAAATAAAATTATGGGGGTATAATTATCATTTTTAAAAACA
Source organism: Luzula sylvatica (assembly GCA_946800325.1). NCBI lineage: Eukaryota > Viridiplantae > Streptophyta > Magnoliopsida > Poales > Juncaceae > Luzula > Luzula sylvatica. The sequence continues at coordinate 26,948,066 of OX326959.1, read as the reverse complement.
TAACAAAAATATAGGGTTTTTTTTAGGAAATCTAAAAAAGTTAGGGAGTTTTTGGAAGAAACAAAAAATATAGAGAGTTTTTGAGGGAATCTAAAAAATATAGGGGGTTTTCTAAAAACACAGGGGGTTTTCAAAATTAGTAGAAAAGTTAGGGGGTTTTTGAAGAATTCCCCATTTTTTTATAATTTTTTTTATATTATTTTAGACAAATAATTTCATTCGTCAATATATATTTTAATATCACAATTATATATATATATATATATATTTTTTTTTTTTGTTTTTGTTTTGTTTGTTTGTTTGTTTGTCTATTTATGTATCATACACACTTATTGTCAATTATATATGTATTATTTTTTGTTTTGTGCCAATTTTTTTATACCGCGTTTTTCTTGTATTCATACATACTAATTTATATAAAGTATGTTTTTTCTGAGAACAGAGTTGATTCATACATACATTTATGCTATACAGAGTTGATTTATGAATATATGTATTTTTGGTTAAATATATACCTTTTTTTTCCGGAAAATAACATTTCAAATTTAGGATAAGGTATTAATTTAAATTAGGATAGTTCAAATTAAAAGTTGGAAAATTTAATGGAAACTGGGATAATAATATTTTTAATTTACTTTAATTTGGAATATTTTTTGGGGAAAATATATTTTTAATTTACTTTAATTTGATTTTTTTTGGGAAAATAATATTGTTAATTTACTTCAATTTGACATTAGAGTAGTTAAAAAAATTAAAACTTGGAAAATTTAATGGAAACTGGGAAAATAATATTTTTAATTCACTTTAAATTTAATGGAAACTGTAAAAATAATACTTTTAATTCACTTCAATTTATCATTAAGGTAGTTGAAATATTAAAACTTCAAAAATTTATTGGAAATTGGGAAAATAATAGTTTTAATCACTTCCCTTTGAAAAAAAATTGGGATAATAATATTTTTAATTTACTTTAATGTAGCATTAGGACAATTAAAAAAATTAATTGCAAAACCTGGTAGTCGAACCCGAGATCTCATGATTTGCTATGCTCCAAAACCTCATTTTAATAAGCATCGGACCAACGAGCGCCTTGGTGAAGTTAACCTGTTTTTGCCATTTTAAATAATTTACGCGCAAAAATCTTCATGCGAGGTAAAAAGAATTCACTGTAAAAGAAGAAGTGAGCAGGATTTGAACGTGTGATCTAGGGGTTACAGGCCAAGGCATATCCACCAAACCAACACACAATTTGTGAAATCGAATGCATTATTTTGCAGATTAACTTGGAGAGACACATGTCAAGACCATCTTTCTCCGTAAGCTTTAAAATTTGGGAAAATAATAGTTTTAATCTACTTCAATTTGAACTTTTTTTTTTTGGAAAAATAACATTTGATAATTTACTTTAATGTAGCATTAGGATAATTAAAAAATTTAACTGTAAAATCTGGGATTCAAACCCGAGATCTCATGATTTGCTATGCTTTACTAATCATGAGACCATCGAGCGCCTTAGTGAAGTTAACCTGTTCTTGCCTTTTTAAATAATTTACACAAAAAAATCTTCATGTGCCGTAAAAACAGATCAAAGTAAAAAAAGACATGAGCAAGATCCGAACCTACGATCCTGGGGTTACAAGCCAAAGCACATAGCCACCAAACCCTAAACACACAATTTTGAAACTGGATGCATTATTTTGTGTATTAACTTGGGAGATCCACATGTCAAGATCATCTTTTTCCCTAAGTTTTTTAAAAAGTACTAGAGTTTACCCTCGCTCCGCTTCGGCACTATAATTTTGATACTTTATATTCGCGAAGATTTTTATATAATTTCATTGCATTATCATAAATAATTTGTAGTAATTATAATTTAAAATATCGTTTATAATATCTCACATATATGTTGTACGTATTGTTTTGCAAATATACATATGAAATGTTTGTAAAGTACAAATCTTTGTTATATTATTATTTTAGATATGTTCATAAGTATTTCATTTGTATGCATATTTTGAATACAATTTTGTTTACTATTAGTTAGCATCATGGTATTTGATTATAACTCAAAAAATGAAAATGTATTCCAGGAAAATCAAACAATTGAGGAAAAATATAATTATATAATTTGTTTGACTATTAGTAGCATCATGATATTACACTATAAGTAATTAAATGACGTGAAATATTTTCTTTTTATTTTTAGCGAAAATTTATTTACGTACATACTATAATATAATTTGATCTTTAATTTTTTTTTTTATGAAAATTGAAATAGAATTTTTTTTTTAAAGAGAAATAAAATTATTTGGAAAATATAAGTATAAACCATAACCCAAAAAATCGAATGACGTCAAATATTTTACGTTTTATTTTCTAGCAAAAATTTATTATGTACATATCATAATATAATTTGATTTTTCATTTATTAAATTTTTTTGTACATATAATAATATAATGTGATGATTCATTTATTTTTTCATAAAAATTGAAGCAAAATCAAACAAAAGTAGAATTAATTTGGGGAAACCGTAGACCTTGTTTCTAGCAAAAATCGAATGACGGCTGTGCTATATATTTATTATTAACATATTTATAACACATGTTCGATGTTCTACAAATATAACAATAAAATGTGATGACCTGGTTTCGAAACGTAGACCTTGGAGATAGGTGAGAGATTAAAGAGTATGAACTAAACCATGTGCACTAACTCGCTTTTGTGTTAGAATCTTAACTTTAACTTAAGAAAACTCATTCATTAAAAATACTGCTAAGATGGGAGACCGAACCCACGATCTTTAGCACGGCGCGAAACGGTTTAACCAACTGAGCTAAGTCATGCTTGTGATATACTTCAGTGTTTAATATATTTAGTTAGTCATGCCACGTGTCAGCACTGAATTGTGCATTGAGCATTAAAAGAAGTGATGTACTTCAGTTTAATATATTTAGTTAGTCATGCCACGTGTCAACACTGAATTGTGCATTGAGCATTAAAAGAAGTATATATATTAGTGAGCCTCAAAGGAAGGATATATATTAGTGAGCCTCAAAGGAAGGCCTTTCACTTGTTAGCCTCATTTGCCTCATTTTACTGTATTTTATATACAACCATGTCATAATTGACAACATAATTAATTAAATTCTAAAAATTTAGTAATAATTAAAATTTTATAATTTTTAATTGTAATCCAATGAATTTATAAAATTAACATGTATTTTTTGTTTGAATGTATTTTAATCAATAAAAATCAAGATAATTAGTAATATGACTAGTAAATTTTGTACTATATTTAGACATGTCATTAATTACATTATTTGTATACATGTTATTAATCAAATTAATTACAATATTAAATGACACAAAACTAGTCACATTTTTATATTAACGGTCAACTTTTTGTTCAAGATAATTTTTCCCAAAAATTAAATTACATCAATTCAAATTAATAGTCCATTATATCGAAAAATTAAATTAACAGTCGATTCTATAACACCATTTTAAATCTTGTTAATCCCATTTCATAAAATGATAATTAAACACTAAATTTCACAAAATTAATCTAGTAAATACCAACTAACATTATTTAACACTCTAATTGACAGTTTTTAACACCAATATCGACTGTTTTCAGTAAAAATAGTGTTTTTAGCAAAAAACATTGAGCAAAAAACAGTTGATTTCAGCGAATTAATAGTCAATTCCAGTAAAAAACAATGATTTCTACAAAAAACAATGGATTTCACCAAATTAACTGCCAATTTCTGTCAAAATAGTGATTTGAGAAAAAAGTCATTTTCAGCGAATTAACAATTAATTCCAGTGAAAGAACAATGATTTCAGAAAAAATCAATTACAACGAACTAACTGTCAATTCAAGTAAAAAACCAGAGATTTTGGCAAAAATAGTAGATTTCAGCAATTTAACAATCACTTCCAGTAAAAAACAGTCGATATCCGCAAAAATCAGCCAATTTCAGTCAAAAAATAGTTTATGCAGCGAAAAACAGTCCATATGAGGAAAATATGAAATTTGAGTATTTTGCTCGTTTTAGACATTAAATTTTGCATTTTTTAGAAAAATATTATAATTTTTTTGAAGGTGTTAGATTTCATTTTTTGCATTTTTTAGAATTAAAAAAAATAGAAATGTATGTGTGTTAGACTTTCATTACAGAGTATTTCGAGGACAGCATGAAAATTAATTAATTTGCTTTTTGTTACCCATCAACTTTGACATTTTTTAAAAAAAAAGATAATTGATATTTTTTGAAGGTGAGACTTCACTTTTTCCATTTTTAAGAATTTTTCGAAAAAATAGAAATTTGTGTGTGTTAGTCTTATATTACGGAGTATCTTGATGACAACATGAAAATAGAGTATTTTGCTCGTGTTATACTTCAATTTTGAAATTTTGTAGAACATGGGGTAATATATATTTTAAGGTGAGACTTCACTTTTTTCATTTGACAAAATATTTGAAAAAATAAAAATGTGTGTGTGTTAGTCTTCTATTACGGAGTACTTTGATGTCCAACATGAAAACTAAGTATTTTGCTCGTGTTATACTTCAATTTTGAATTATTTTGGAAAATAGGATAATTGATATTTTTGGAAGGTGTTAGACTTAACTTTTTGTATTTTTACGAAATTTTTGAAAGAATAGAAATCTGTGTGTGTTAGTCTTCTATTATGGAGTACTTTGAAGACCAACATGAAATTTTTTGCTCGTGTTATACTACAATTTTGACAATTTTTGAAAAATATGATAATTGATATTTTTGGAAGGTGTTAGACTTCAGTTTTTGAAATGGTAAGATTTTTTTGAAAAAATAGAAATTTATGTGTGTTAGTTTTCTATTACGGAGTACGTTGATGACAAAATGAAAACTGAGTATTTTGATCGTGTTATACTTCAATTTTGATTTTTTTTAGAAAATAGGATAATGGATATTTTTGGAAGGTGTTAGATTTCACTTTTTGCATTTTTACGATATTTAAAAAAAGAAATTTTTTGTGTGTAGTTAGTCTTCTATTACGGAGTACTTCGACGACAACATGAAAATTGATTATTTAGCTTCGTGTTGCACTTAAATTTTGACATTTTTTAGAAAATAAGATGTTCGATATTTTTTCAAGGATTAGACTTCACTTTTTGCATTTTTGAGAATTTAAAAAAAAAATAGAAATTTGTGTGTATTAGTCTTCTATTGCATAGTACATTGATGACCACCATGAAATCTGAGTATTTTGCTGGTGTTATACAACAATTTTGACATTTTTGAGAAAATCGAATAATTGTTTTTTAAGGTGTTGGACTTCACTTTTTGCATTTTAAAGAAAGTTTTGGAAAAATAGAAATTTGTGTGTGTTAGAGTTCTATTACTACATATTTCGAGGACACCATGAAAATTTAGTATTTTGCTTGTGTGATACTTCAATTTTGACATTTTTTAGAAAATAGGCTAATTGAAATTTTTTTAAGGTGTTGGAATTCACGTTTTGCATTTCTAAGAATTAATAAAAATAGAAATTTGTGTGTGTTAGTCTTTTATTACAGAATATTTCAAGGACAACATGAAAATTGATTATTTTGCTTCTTGTTACACATCAACTTCGACATTTTTTATAAAAAACGTTGATTGATATTTTTTGAAGGTGATAGACTTGACTTTTTTGTATTTTTAAGAATTTTTTGAAAAAATAGAAATTTGTGTGGGTTAGTCTTATATTAATGAAAATTGAGTATTTTGGTCGTGTCATATTTCTATTTTGAATTTTTTTCAAAATTGGATAATATATATTTTTTGATGGTGTTAGACTTTTGTTTTTGCATTTGACAAAATGAAAAAAATATAGAAATTTGTGTGTGTTTGTCTTCTATTACGTAGTATTTCGAGGACATCTTGAAAATTGAGTATTTTGCTCGTGTTACACTTCAATTTTGAGAGTTTTTTAGAAAATAGGATAATTGATATTTTTTGAAGGTTTTAGACTTCACTTTTTGTATTTTTACGAAATTTTTGAAAAGAATAGAAATATGTGTGTGTTAGTCTTCTATTAGTGAGTGCTTTGAATACCAACATCAAAACAGAGTATTTTGCTCGTATTATTCTACAATTTTGACATTTTTTAGAACATATGATGATTGATATTTTTGGAAGTTGTTAGACTTCAGTTTTTGAAATTGTAACAAATGTCTGAGAAAATAGAATTTTATGTGTGTTAGTCATCTAGTACGGAGTACTTTGATGACAACATGAAAACTGAGTATTTTGCTCGTGTTATACTTCAATTTTGAATTTTTTTAGAAAATAGGATAATTCATATTTTTCGAAGGTGTTAGATTTCACTTTTTGTATTTTTACGGAATTTCAAAAAAGAAGAATGTTTTTGTGTGTCAGTCTTCTATTACAGAGTATTTCGAGGACAACATGAAAATTGATTATTTTGCTCCGTGTTGCACTTAAATTTTGATATTTTTATAAAATAAGATATTTGGTATTTTTTGAAGGTGTTAGACTTAACTTTTTGCATTTTTCAGAAATTTTTGAAAAAATAGAAATTTGTGTGTATTAGTTTTCTATTGCATAGTATTTTGATGACCAACATGAAAACTGAGTATTTTGCTCGTGTTGTACTTCAATTTTGACATTTTTTAGAAAATCGGATAATTATTTTTTGATGGTGTTAGACTTCACTTTTTGCATTTTTAAGAAATATTTGAAAAAATGAAAATTTGTGTCTTAGTCTTCTATTGCATAGTATTTTGATGACCAACATGAAAACTGAGTATTTTGCTCATGTTATACTTCAATTTTGAAATTTTTAACAAAATAGGATAATTGTTTTTTTTTTGGTGTTTGACTTCACTTTTTGCATTCTAAAGAAAATTTTCAAAAAATCGAAATTTGTGTGTGTTATTATTCTATTACAAAGTATTTTGAGGACAACATGAAAATTGAGTATTTTGCTTGTGTGACACTTCAATTTTGACATTTTTTTGAAAATAGGATATTGATATTTTTTGATGGTAGACTTCATTTTTTGCCTTTGTAAGAATTAAAAAAATAGAAATTTGTGTGTGTTAGTCTTTCATTATAGAGTTTTTCTAGGACAACATGAAAATTGATTATTTTGCTTCGTGTTAGAGTTCAACTTTGACATTTTTTAGAAAATAAGATAATTGATATTTTTTGAAGGTGATAGAATTGACTTTTACAATTTTAAGAATTTTTTGAAAAATAGAAATTTGTGTGGGTTAGTCTTATATTAATGAAAATTGAGTATTTTGCTCGTGTCATATTTCTATTTGATTTTTTTTTCAAAATTGGATAATATATATTTTTTGATGGTGTTAGACTTCAGTTTTTGCATTTGACAAAATGAAAAAAAAAAATAGAAATTTGTGTGTGTGTTAGTCTTCTATTACGGAGTATTTCGAGGACATCTTGAAAATTGAGTATTTTGCTCATGTTACACTTCAATTTTGACATTTTTTTAGAAAATATGATAATTGATATTTTTTGAAGGCGTTCGACTTCACTTTTTGTATTTTTACGAAATTTGTGAAAAGAATAGAAATATGTGTGTGTTAGTCTTCTATTAGCGAGTCCTTTGAAGACCAACATCAAAACTGAGTATTTTGCTCGTGTTATACTAAAATTTTGACATTTTTTAGAAAATATGATGATCGATATTTTTGGAAGGCGTTAGACTTCAGTTTTTGAAATTGTAACAAATGTTTGAGAAAATATAAATTTATGTGTGTTAGTCTTCTATTACGGAATACTTTGATGACAACATGAAAAATGAGTATTTTGCTCGTGTTATACTTCAATTTTGAATTTTTTTAGAAAATACGATAATTCATATTTTTGGAAGGTGTTAGATTTCACTTTTTGCATTTCTACGGAATTTAAAAAAAGATGAATGTTTTTGTGTGTTAGTCTTCTATTACGGAGTATTCCGAGGACCACATGAAAATTGATTATTTTGCTCTGTGTTGCACTTAAATTTTGATATTTTTTATAAAATAGGATAGTTGGTATTTTTTGAAGGTGTTAGACTTAACTTTTTGCATTTTTCAGAATTTTTTGAAAAAATAGAAATTTGTGTGTATTAGTCTTCTATTGCATAGTATTTTGATGACCAGCATGAAAATTGAGTATTTTGCTAGTGCTATACTTCAATTTTGACATTTTTTAGAAAATCGGATAATTGTTTTTTGAAGGTGTTAGATTTCACTTTTTGCATTTGAAAGAAAATTTTGAAAAAATAGAAATTTATGTGTGTTAGTATTCTATTACAACGTAATTTGAGGACAACATGAAAATTGAGTATTTTACTTGTGTGACACTTCAATTTTGACAATTGTTTTTTAGAAAATAGGATAATTGATATTTTTTGAAGGTGTTATTAGACTTCATTTTTTGCATTTGTAAGAATTAAAAAAAAAATAGAAATTTGTGTGTTTTAGTCTTTCATTACAGAGTATTTCCAGGACAACATGAAAGTTGATTATTTTGCTCCTTGTTAGAGTTCAACTTTGACATTTCTTAGAAAATAAGATAATTGATACTTTTTGAAGGTTAGACTTGATTTTTAGCATTTTTAAGAATTTTTTGAAAAAATAGAAATTTCTGTGGGTTAGTCTTATATTAATGAAAATTGACTATTTTGCTCGTGTCATATTTCTATTTTGAAATTTTTTCAAAATTGGAAAATATATATTTTTTTATTGTGTTAGACTTCAGTTTTTGCATTTTGCAAAATGAAAAAAAAATAGATATTTGTGTGTATTAGTCTTCTATTACGGAGTATTTCAAGGACATCTTGAAAATTGAGTATTTTGCTCGTGTTACATTTCAATTTTGATATTTTTTTGAAAATAGGATAATTGATATATTTTGAAGGTGTTAGTTAGACTTCACTTTTTGTATTTTTACGAAATTTTGAAAAGAATAGAAATATGTGTGTGTCAGTCTTCTATTAGTGAGTCCTCTGAAGACCAACATCAAAACTGAGTATTTTGCTCGTGTTAAACTACAATTTTGACATTTTTTAGAAAATATGATGATTGATATTTTTGGAAGGTGTTAGACTTCAGTTTTTGAAATTGTAACAAATGTTTGAGAAAATAGAAATTCATGTGTGTTAGTCTTCTATTACGGAGTATTTTGATGACAACATGAAAACTGAGTATTTTGCTCGTGTTATACTTCAATTTTGAATTTTTTTAGAAAATAGGATAATTCATATTTTTGGAAGGTGTTAGATTTCACTTTTTGCATTTTTACGGAATTTAAAAAAGAAGAATGTTTTTGTGTGTTATTCTTCTATTACGGAGTATTTTGAGGACAACATGAAAATTGATTATTTTTCTTCGTGTTGCACTTAAATTTTGACATTTTTATAAAGTAAGATATATGGTATTTTTTGATGGTGTTAGACTTCACTTTTTGTATTTTTCAGAATGTTTTGAAAAAATAGAAATTTATGTGTATTAGTCTTCTATTGCATAGTATTTTGATGACCAACATGAAAACTGAGTATTTTGCTCGTGTTATACTCTATGTTGCACGGATACGGTTATGAGTGTTGTATCCGATACGATACGGATACGGCGATACGACAATTTTTTAAAACTCTAGGATACGATATGTTATATATGTATATTATTTAATATTATTTGAATATAATTAAATATATATATTTAAATAATTTTATTAAATTATTATAAAAATCAAGATGTTTTAATATCGTTTTGGATATTTTACGAATAGGTAAAATAAAAAAATATGTGATGTAAAATACTATTGAATAGTAAAAGTATTGGGTATTTTTATATTGGGCAAAAAAACAAAAAAAACAATAGGCCAGCTGTATCGGAACCGTATCCAGCCGTATCGAAAACGTATCGTGCCGTATCAGAATCGTATCCGTTCAAATTTATATACTAAAATAGTCCGATATGCCACGTGGCGTATCGGATACGTATCGGTGGCGTATCCGTATCCGATACGTATTCGATACGGGTACGATTCATTTTTTGAAGTATCCGCACAACATAGGTTATACTTCCATTTTAATATTTTTTAGAAAATCGGATAATTGTTTTTTTTAAGGTGTTAGACTTCACTTTTTGCATTTTAAAGAAAATTTTGAAAAAATAGAAATTTGTGTGTGTTAGTATTCGATTACATAGTATTTTGAGGACAACATGAAAATTGAGTATTTTGCTTGTGTGACACTTCAATTTTGATATTTTCTTAGAAAATAGGATAATTGATGTTTTTTGAAGGTGTGACTTCATTTTTTTGCATCTGTTTGGATTAAAAAAAATAGAAATTTGTGTGTGTTAGTCTTTCATTACAGAGTATATCCAGGACAACATGAAAATTGATTATTTTGCTTCGTGTTAGAGTTCAACTTTGACATTTTTTAGAAATAAGATAATTGATATTTTTTGAAGGTGATAGACTTGTCTTTTTGCATTTCTAAGAATTTTTTTAAAAAATTGATATTTCTGTGGGTTAGTCTTATATTAATGAAAATTGAGTATTTTTCTCGTGTCATATTTCTATTTTGATTTTTTTTGAAATTTTGATAATATATATATTTTGATGGTGTTAGACTTAAGTTTTTGCATTTTACAAAATGGAAAAAATAGAAATTTGTGTGTGTTAGTCTTCTATTACGGAGTATTTCGAGTACATCTTGAAAATTGAGTATTTTGCTCTTGTTACATTTCAATTTTGATATTTTTTTAGAAAATAGGATAATTGATATTTTTTGAAGGTGTTAGACTTCACTTTTTGTATTTTTACGAAATTTTTGAAAAGAATTGAAATATGTGTGTGTTAGTCTTCTATTAGTGAGTCCTTTGAAGACCAACATTAGAACTGAGTATTTTGCTTGTGTTATACTACAACTTTGATATTTTTTAGAAAATATGATAATTGATATTTTTGGAAGTTGTTAGTTTTCAGTTTTTGAAATTGTAAGAAATGTTTGAGAAAATAGAAATTTATGTGTGTTAGTCTTTTATTATGGAGTACTTTGATGATAACCTGAAAACTGAGTATTTTGCTTGTGTTATACTTCAATTTTGATTTTTTTTTAGAAAATAGGATAATTCATATTTTTGGAAGGTGTTAGATTTCACTTTTTGCATTTTTACGGAATTGTAAAAAAGAAGAATGTTTTTGTGTGTTAGTCATCTATTACGGAGTATTTCGAGGACAACATGAAAATTGATTATTTTGCTTCGCGTTGCACTTAAATTTTGACATTTTTATAAAATAAGAAGTTTGGTATTTTTTGAAGGTGTTGGATTTCACTTTTTGCATTTTTCAGAAATTTTTGAAAAATAAGAAATTTGTGTGTATTAGTCTTCTATTGCATAGTATTTTGATGACCAACATGAAAACTGAGTATTTTGCTCGTGTTATACTTCAATTTTGACATTTTTTAGAAAATCGGATAATTGTTTTTTTAAGGTGTTAGACTTCACTTTTTGCATTTTAAAGAAATTTTTTAAAAATAGAAATTTGTGTGTGTTAGTATTCTGTTACAAAGTATCTTGAGGACAACATGAAAATTGAGTATTTTGCTTGTGTGACACTTCAATTTTGACTTTTTTTAGAAAATAGGATAATTGATATTTTTTGAAGGTGGACTTCATTTTTTGCATTTGTAAGAATTAAAAAGAATAGAAATTTATGTGTGTTAGTCTTTCATTGCATAGTATTTTCATGACAACATGAAAATTGATTATTTTGCTTCTTGTTAGACTTCAACTCTGACATATTTTAGAAAATAAGATAATTGATATTTTTTTGAAGGTGATAGACATGACTTTTTGCATTTTTAAGAATTTTTTGAAAAAATAAAAATTTGTGTGGGTTAGTCTTGTATTGATGAAAATTGAGTATTTTGCTCGTGTCATACTTCTATTTTGAAATTTTTTCAAAATTGGATAATATATATTTCTTGATGGTTTTAGACTTCAGTTTTTGCATTTTACAAAATGAAAAAAAAAAGATATTTGTGTGTGTTAGTCTTCTATTACGAAGTATTTCGAGGACATCTTGAAAATTGAGTATTTTGCTCGTGTTACACTTAAATTTTAACATTTTTTTTAGAAAATATGGTAATTGATATTTTTTGAAGATGTTAGACTTTACTTATTGCATTTTTACGAAAATTTTCAAAAGAATTAAAATATGTGTGTGTTAGTCTTCTATTAGTAACTACTTTGAAGACCAACATCAAAACTGGGTATTTTGCTCGTGTTATACTACAATTTTGAATTTTTTTAGAAAATATGATTATTGATATTTTTGGAAGGTGTTAGACTTCAGTTTTTGAAATTGAAAGAAATGTTTGAGAAAATTGAAATTTATGTGTGTTAGTCTTCTATTAGGGAGTACTTTGATGACAACATGAAAACTGATTATTTTGCATGTGTTATACATATATTTTGAATTTTTTTAGAAAATAAGATAATTGATATTTTTTGAAGGTGTTAGATTTCACTTTTTGCATTTTTATGAAATTTAAAAAAAGAAGAATTTTGTGTGTGTTAGTCTTCTATTACGGAGTATTTCGAGGACAACATGAAAATCGATTATTTTTTCGTGTTGCACTTAAATTTTGACATTTTTATAAAATAAGATAATTGGTATTTTTTTGAAGGTGTTAAGACTTCACTTTTTTCATTTTTAAGAATTTTTTGTTAAAATAGAAATTTGTGTGTATTAGTCTTCTTTTGCATAGTATTTTGATGACCCACATGAAAATTGAGTATTTTGCTCGTGTTATACATCAATTGTGAATTTTTTTTGAAAATCGGATAATTGTTTTTGTAAGGTGTCAGACTTCACTTTTTGCATTTTAAAGAAATTTTTGAAAAAATAGAAATTTGTCTGTGCTAGTATTCTATTACGGTGTATTCTGAGGTCAACATGAAAATTGAGTATTTGGCTCGTGTTACACTTCAATTTTGACAATTTTTTTGCAAATAGGATAATTGATCTTTTTTAAAGATGTTAGACTTCACTTTTTGCATTTTTAAGAATTAAAAAAAAAAGAAATTTGTGTGTGTTAGCCTTTCATTACAGAGTATTTCGAGGAAAACATGAAAATTGTTTATTTTGCTTTGCGTTACACTTTAACTTTGACCGTTTTTAGAAAATAAGATGATTGATATTTTTCTAAGGTGTTAGACTTCACTTTTTGAATTTTTAAGAATGTTTTAAAAAAATTGAAATTTGTGATTGTTAGTCTTATATTACGGTGTACTTCGATGACGACATGAAAATTGAGTATTTTACTCGTGTTATACTTCAATTTTGGCATTTTTCTAGAAAATAGGATAATTTATATTTTTTGAAGGTATTAGACTTCACTTTTTGAATTTTACAAAAAAATTCAAAAAATAGAAATTTGTTTGCATTAGTCTTCTATTGCGGAGTACTTTGATGACAAACATGCAAACTGACTATTTTGCTCGTGTTACACTTCAATTTTGACATTTTTTCGAAAATAGGATAATTGATATTTTTGGAAGGTGTTACACTTCAGTTTTTGCAATTCTAAGATTTTTTTTTAGAAGTAGAAATTTATGTGTGTTAGTCTTCTATTAAGGAGTAATTTTATGAAAAACATGAAAACTGAGTATTTTGGTCGTGTTATACTTTAATTTTGATATTTTTTAGAAAATTAGATAATTAATAGTTTGGAAGGTGTTAGACTTCCGTTTTTGCATTTTTTAGAATTTTTTGAAAGAATAGAAATCTATGTGTATTAGACTTCTATTACGGAGTATTCTGATGACTGATGAACGGGTTTTCGATCACTTTTTAATTTGATATATCGTTGTATGTGAAAACCAATTCAATCAACAAGTTTGGAATTTAATGTGTATAGTAGTAATATGCAAGTTCGTTCCACGAGGAGTATATGCGTCAAATAATGAATCAAAACGAGCCAAAAGGCAGAAACTTTTCCAAAAAAAAAATTAAGGGCAGAAACTTTTTCTAAATAGGCAGAAACTTAATCAAAAAGATATTTCGAAGTTTCCAAAATTAATGAAAATTTGTGTAGAGATAGTTCTGAATATTATCAAATTTATCCTAAAATTTCAAATAATTTGGACGACGGAATAAAAAGTTATTAACGAATTACAATCAGGTCTCTGAAAAAACAATCCCCTGGAAACAGCAGGTTTTCAGTTTAAGTGACAGTTTTCAAAAATTCATATCAATTCGAATATTTCATGAAATTCTACGATTCAAAAAGTTCCCGAAACTAGAAATGAAGATCTACGCAGAACAAAAAGAGAACAAAAATATCACACAAAGAGAGACAAAGATTGAATGCAAGAAACAAGATTAAAGCAAAAACTAGATTCAAACAAGGGTTTCTTTACACAACTTCGAAATAGTCATTCCACATACATGAAATTCAAGAAATAAAAAGAATACACCTAGATTGAGTGTCAAGATGAGCTCCTTTCCTCGTCTAGTGTGATCGCTCGATGTTCGTACCGCTAGAGAGCTAGGACGGTACGAGCGCTTCTCGTTCGAATTAGTCGACTCTTCCGGTTGAAGAAAGCTCCGAGTCCGGTTGTGACGTGTATCTTCTGCGATTAGCTTTGATTAGATCGATTCACCGGCTGAAGTAAGCTTCGAGTCCGGCAAACAATCACTCGAGAATTCGAGTAATTCTTGAATGGTTCTTGACGTTCTTGACGGTTCTTGGAAGTGCTTAGAGAGAGAGAGAAGAAAAAGGGGGGGGGGGGGAGAAGCAAATCCTGCCCAAGGGCCCTTGGGGTCTATTTATAATGTATTTGGAGCCTTCCCATTGGTCAAGAGATGGTTGAGAGGATTGAGGGTAGTTTGGTAATTGTAGGTGAGGAAGGTGGGCTGAATGGTGGTTATAGTGTGAGTGGTTTTCGTATAGAATTTGGTGTAGACTTTTGTGTGGTAGACTTCTTGCCTCCTTCTTCATACGTGTACCGAAATGGACATTATAATATATCGATTTTATCGGCGCGAGGAGAGGAAGACAACTACACTGTTGGAATGCCAAAAACTTTCGCCCAAAAACCTAAAATTATCAATAAAACACACTTAGTGAAGAAATATTCTTGCTATCTCAAATATGAACAATTATATATATAAAGTTGTGATTCAAAAGGGCTAAAATCCCCAAATTAGATATCAAAAAGGTGCTTTATTTTCCTCTTATCAAATACCCCCACACTTAGCTTTTGTCGTCCTCGACAAAATAAAACGTAATAAAATATATTTTAAGCACAAAAAATACAAGTTAGGTTTTGTTGAAATTGTAATCACACTATCTCATAAATTTGAATTTCACAAGAAATATTTATACTCTCTTAATCATATGTTATTTCAAGAGGAACAAAATATCAAACTTCTATAATGAGGATTTTGCCAATTTTTAAGATATTTATTAAGAAATGATTTTCACTCGAAAAAGATAGTTAAACACCACATAATGAACGTAACACCACATAATTAAAGAGGAAAAATCTTTTAAAAGTATTAATAGAACCAATTTTTTCATTTTTGCAAAAGTTGACCTTAAATGTAAGTAATTCACTTTTATAACCGCTCGGTACGTAAGTACTTGGGTCCTCCTTAAATCCAACCAAATTTCCTTAAATTTTGCTCAAAAATATTATTTTATATTTTTCTTTTTCTTTTCTTTTTTTCTTTTCTTTTTTTTTCTTTTGCTTTTTTCTATTTTCTTTTTCTTTTCTTTTCTTTTTTTTTTCTTTTCTTTTTTTCTTTTTTCTTTCATTGAAATAGTTTTATATAAAATATTAATTCACAATGTTTCGAACCGATCATGAGTACGGTTCGCTCATGCCCGGCTTACTCCATTGCGAATTCTTTTTGAAAAAATCGCGAGCGCAATAAAATTCCGTTTGGTTGGAACATAAGTCGCCATGAACGGTTAGGATCCTTAAGTGTAAGTTGTCAAATTTTTAAACTAATGCAAAAACTACCAAAAATGGTTGAATAAAACTTTTTAGAATTTCTTAATTAAGAATGGGTTCTTATTCAAAAGTGGTGTGCCACGTAAATCACAATGAAAATCATTTAAAATAAATATTTCTTTAAGCAAATCTTATTATAGACGGGATTGAATCCCAAATTAGTCTCATAAAAGACCGTTTATTGTTTTCTTTAATATTCATTCGAGAAAAAGAATATTCTTTAAGTGGATGGTGAAAATTCTTTTTAAGAAGATGTGTGATTGTTTAGACTTGATCGTGGAGAAAAACCGTTTCTTTAACAAGTATTTAAGTGCTTAAAAATCGAGGACGATCACGAAAAATTGATTTAAAATATGATATATACAATGGTGGTAGAATTTTTTTAATTTTGCAAATTTTTCAAATTTTCAATTTTCATAAAAGCAAAATAAAAGCATAAAAGTAAAATAAAAGCGAATATATACAAAGGAAATCCAAATATTATCCCCCCCACACTTATTTCCAAGCTTGTCCTCAAGCGAAAAGATACGGAAAAAAAAAAATGTCGACTAAAATAGTAAAAAGATGGATAGATAAAACCTGAATTTTTTTTTTTTTTTGGTGCGTGGGTTGCCTCCCAACTAGCGCCCTTTCTTTTACGTCTTTGGGCTAGACACCCAAAGTTAGCCTATTTCGAGATTATATGAGGCGCTTATGCTTTTAGCAGCTTTACGACCGCCTTTGAGCAGCCTCATTAAGAGATTGGAGACTTGAGCGATTGCCATGATTATTTTTCGTTTAGCGTAAGTTGAACTTGGCGTGAAGAGATTCTTTATTTCATCTTGGATTTGTCCAAGCTTTTCTTCTAAAGGCCTTTGTTGGAGAGGCGTTGTAAGAGGCGTGAGTGTCTCGAATGTATTTGACTTCCTTGATAAATCTACACAAGGTGAATTTCTATCATGAGAAGCATCATAGTTCTTAAATGAATTAAAATTGATGATATATGGAAAGAATTCACCTTGGAGAATTGTAGATTTTTCTTCTTGCTCGTTTGATAATTGCACGTTTTCATCGATTGGAGTGAGTTGAACCGTCTTTTGGAGAGTCGAATCCAATGACACCTTTTCTTCTTCAATGATCGTTCCAATACTTTCATCGAATCCCCCCATACTTGAACTCTTGTCATCTTCAATCTCCACAATCTCCTCGTTTGAATATTCTAACTCGAGACAAGTCACTCTTTGATCTAGATCATTGAGCGTGGATTGAATATTTCCGAGTCGTCGAGAGGTGGTTTTAATCTCTTGTTTCAAATATGCAACATCTTGATTTACCTCTTGTTTAAAAGATATCATCATCGCCATCATTTCCTCCATCATTCTTTTTAATTCTTCGTTTGGATCTTCGTTTTGGGATTGAAATGGTGGGTCATGGCATTCAAATTCATGTTGAAATTCGAGTTCATTTTGAGAAGGTTCGTATGTGGGTTTTGAGAGTTGATAGTAGTTTTCGGTATAGGATTGTGTCTCATGACCCCATGGGGATTCATTTTCGTATTGGCGAGCTTCGTAGATGGGATCTTGATAAAGGGTCTCGGTGCGTGATTCATCGTTTTGATTTGAGGGTGAACTTGAGAGCAAACCGAGCCTTCGTTCTTCTTTTCTTTCTTCCCATTCGTCGATATCTTGATTGATCATTTCTTTAAGCGTCATGTGTTTTGGATATCTTCTTGGAGTTCTTTCTTGAGTTAGCAATTCTCCAAACGTTCTTGGTCTTTCTTGATTCATCTTGCTCTACTCCGTGTACCTTGCAAGAATAGAAAATTTTCGAAATGAGTGAAATATCAAGTTCAAATGTATCAAATCTATTAAAAATATCACTCTAGATTGCAAGTTTGATTCAAAATTTGACTTAAACATTACTCCCCGGCAGCGGCGCCATTTGATGAACGGGTTTTCGATCACTTTTTAATTTGATATATCGTTGTATGTGAAAACCAATTCAATCAACAAGTTTGGAATTTAATGTGTATAGTAGTAATATGCAAGTTCGTTCCACGAGGAGTATATGCGTCAAATAATGAATCAAAACGAGCCAAAAGGCAGAAACTTTTCCAAAAAGAAAATTAAGGGCATAAACTTTTTCTAAATAGGCAGAAACTTAATCAAAAAGATATTTCGAAGTTTCCAAAATTAATGAAAATTTGTGTAGAGATAGTTCTGAATATTATCAAATTTATCCTAAAATTTCAAACAATTTGGACGACGGAATAAAAAGTTATTAACGAATTACAATCAGGTCTCTGAAAAAACAATCCCCTGGAAACAGCAGGTTTTCAGTTTAAGTGACAGTTTTCAAAAATTCATATCAATTCGAATATTTCATGAAATTCTACGATTCAAAAAGTTCCCGAAACTAGAAATGAAGATCTACGCAGAACAAAAAGAGAACAAAAATATCACACAAAGAGAGACAAAGATTGAATGCAAGAAACAAGATTAAAGCAAAAACTAGATTCAAACAAGGGTTTCTTTACACAACTTCGAAATAGTCATTCCACATACATGAAATTCAAGAAATAAAAAGAATACACCTAGATTGAGTGTCAAGATGAGCTCCTTTCCTCGTCTAGTGTGATCGCTCGATGTTCGTACCGCTAGAGAGCTAGGACGGTACGAGCGCTTCTCGTTCGAATTAGTCGACTCTTCCGGTTGAAGAAAGCTCCGAGTCCGGTTGTGACGTGTATCTTCTGCGATTAGCTTTGATTAGATCGATTCACCGGCTGAAGTAAGCTTCGAGTCCGGCAAACAATCACTCGAGAATTCGAGTAATTCTTGAATGGTTCTTGACGGTCTTGACGGTTCTTGGAAGTGCTTAGAGAGAGAGAGAGAAGAAAAGGGGGGGGGGGGGAAGAAGCAAATCCTGCCCAAGGGCCCTTGGGGTCTATTTATAATGTATTTGGAGCCTTCCCATTGGTCAAGAGATGGTTGAGAGGATTGAGGGTAGTTTGGTAATTGTAGGTGAGGAAGGTGGGCTGAATGGTGGTTATAGTGTGAGTGGTTTTCGTATAGAATTTGGTGTAGACTTTTGTGTGGTAGACTTCTTGCCTCCTTCTTCATACGTGTACCGAAATGGACATTATAATATATCGATTTTATCGGCGCGAGGAGAGGAAGACAACTACACTGTTGGAATGCCAAAAACTTTCGCCCAAAAACCTAAAATTATCAATAAAACACACTTAGTGAAGAAATATTCTTGCTATCTCAAATATGAACAATTATATATATAAAGTTGTGATTCAAAAGGGCTAAAATCCCCAAATTAGATATAAAAAAGGTGCTTTATTTTCCTCTTATCAATAAAACACACTTAGTGAAGAAATATCTAAAATATTCTATTACGGAGTACTTTGATGACAACATAAAAACTGAGAATTTTACTCGTATTATATTTCAGTTTTGACATCTTTTATAAAATAGGATAATTTATATTTTTGTAAGGTGTTAGACTTAACTTTTGGATTTTTATGAAATAAAAACAAAATAAATTTGTGCGTATTAGTCTTCTATTACGGAGTATTTCGAGGACATCCTAAAAATTGCGTATTTTGCTCGTGTCACACTTCAATTTTAACATTTTTTAGAAAATTGAATAATTGATATTTTTTTGGAGGTGTTAGGCTTCAATTTTTGCACTTTTACGGATTTTTTTAAAAAATAAAAATTTGTATGTGTTAGTCTTCTATATTACGGAGAACTTTGATGATCAAGATGAAAACGGAGAATTTTGCACGTGTTATATTTCAATTTTGATATTTTTTAGAATAAAGGATAGTTGATATTTTTGGAATGCGTCATAATTAACTTTTTTTTATTTTTATGAAATAAAAAAAACAATTGATATTCAATTAATTCATACATTCATGTGGGATAAAACTGAGTTTACTATGTCAATAATCTCGAGTTTAATAAAACTGAAATTATGATATTAATCATTTCGTAAATATGATAAAATTCAATAAAATTCAAATTAAATTATTTATGTCAATAAAATTTTTTATTGAATTCTTTATGTCAATAATTTGAATTTTATTTGAATTTTATTGAATTGTATCAAACTAAAATTCAAATTATGATATTAATCATATTTCAATTTCATTGACATAAAGAATTTACTATGGGTTTAATAAAACTCATAGTAAATTTTATGGGTTAGTCTTATATTTTTCATAAATTATTGATGCTAAAAAGGATGTTACGGGTTTTGGAGACACCATGAAAATAAGCATCGATTCAACATCCAAATTATGATATTAATCATTTCATTTCCCGAAGTGAGTGATGGCATGGAGGCAGCTTAGTGATGATGATGATAAGAAAATCGAACAAGAAATAAGAAGTCTCATCAAACCTCTTGAAAATGAGAGCAACATAATGAAAACGACAACTTTCTCGATCGAGATTAAGATCTTGTTGATTTAATTAATAAAAATACATGTATATTAATTACAAGAGTGTATATTTATGATCACTCTATGATTATTCAGAAAGAGTTTATGTTTCGATTTTTCAAGAAGGGTTATTGTCTATTTTACACCGAAAGAGTTATTTATTTGTTTGTGACACACACATGTTTTTGAAAATTTGCAATTCAGGGCTATAATGAACTAAGAGTTCAATATATAAAATAAAAAGAAAAGTCTAAATTTGATCCCTCAACTATTGAGTTGGTGCATTTTTGTTCCCTCAACTTTTGCATGGTTCATTTTTAATCGCTGGACTATTATGTGGGCTCATATATAGTCTTTCCATCCATTCAATGCTTATGTGTCAGTTAACTCGACACATAAGCAATGACATGTTTTATATTCTACCACATAAGCAATGACGTGACATTTAAAATATCATGGAAATCCCGAAGAAATTCACTTGGTATACTCATGCCTACATTAGAGGGAGAGAAATAAAAGCTGAAAAAACTGAAGAAATTATATGGAGTGCATCATCATATTAGATCCTCGAAGAAGTAATAATGAACAAGGAGTTCATAGACTATCAACAAATTGCAAATCAATGATTTGATGCAAGAATTTTCAGCATGAAATGCTCATATTTTTAGAAAAATATTATTGGATAATTTAAAGTTTGATATACGCCAGAAGCGTGGTCGACCAACTAGTTCCAACATTATAAATCCAAAGGAATAATAAAGAGCATGATAAAAAGTTGGGATCATAGAAGTTGTTAGTACTTCTAATAAAAAAAAGTTGGAAATTAATATCGAAATACTAGTTAGTAGAGGATATAAATAAATGTATAACCTTTGAAAAGGTTCAGGTACCTGACAACAATGAAATTGTTCAAAATAATGAAATCTCAAAATTATGTCCCTACATGTAAAAGATGGAAATGAAATAAAACAATAGTTATTGAGAAAATTGCATATGCACTTACAATTGATAAAGGAAAACGAGAATCTATGATAAAATAAATTGAAAAATGTCGAGAAATACAATTATTGACCATAATTAAAATACACATAAGAAATTGAAGTTGATGGACCCGAAGTCCGAAAAACACCTTATCATGGTGATGAATTTTTATTTGTATGTAAAATTAGTTCGAATGTCCCTGAAGGACTCAAAATGTATAATGTATACATTGTAACAGATTATTCATATGCTCATTTGATTACACTATTAATGAAAATTCCTGAAGGATTTAGAATTTCGGAAGCATATTATTTAATCTCTCGAGAGATATGCACAAAACATATTATATTAAATTACAAAAATCTTTGTATGAATTAAAGAAATCTGGCCATGTATGATATAATCATTTGAGTATTGACGAAAGACTATATGTCTATATCTATGTTCAAATTGATAGATGTGTATTTATCGCAAATAAATTATATTTTGATTCTGATTAATATAATCCTTGAAGCGCTTCAAAAGCCGAATTATGGAAATTAAGAATTTGTTATGATAAATATAAATATTTTGTCATGGATTACAAATATGTTTAATATTTTCTAGAAGGAAATTTTGTTTATCGCTAGCAACTAAGATTTTCAAACAAGCTAGTGCAAAAAAGTTGAATTTCATAGTTTCAAAATATTTGTATCCATGGGGGGAGAAAATAATACGCAATACACTCTTTTTGTCCTTGGTCATGGTTTTGTCCCACCGGGTTTTTCTGACAAGGTTTTTAATGAGGCATCTTACATTGCGTATGAAACATAATAATGTTGCACAATTTTTCTTTCACCAAGATTTTTGTCCCATTGGGTTTTATCTGGTAAAGTTTTAACGAGACAAATTTGTATGCGTATAAAATTAATACATTCAAGGATAAGTGTTATAAATATGAATGTATTTATTATTTATAACTTAATATATTGTGTATGTGTGTGAACGGTCGGATATTCATGAAGATGTATGGACATGAAGATATACACTTGGAGCATTCACATTGGATCAAAAGATGTTATACTTCATATATAAACATGTTTTATTTTAATTATTTGTATAGACAATTCAGTCCAATAATAAAAGAGTTTCTCTCTGTATTTTCCTTGTGTTCTTTACCTTTCGTTTATAATAATTACAATAACTAGGAAAATACTCGCGCTACGCGGCGAATATGTTAATTATGATTTTCATTGTAATACAAATTACACATTATGTTTCTATTTGATTCACATTTGATCATGTAACCTTATATGAAATACTAAACAATTGAATAGACTTAGTCTAATATGAATGTAGCCAATAATAATAGTCAATATCATTAATGTATAATGATATGGCTTTCTAAGGATGCTTAAAACATGGTGTAAAATAATAACACATAAATGATTACACAAAATATGATCTTCAAAAAATCTATCGAAAAATGAATGATTGGGATCAAAGCACATCACTACATCTAATAGTTCAAATTAATATTTATAAATGACTACAAATAAATGTCTTAAATGATCAATTATAATATTAATGTATAAGATGGAGTCACTTCATAAAATCTAATAGTTAATAATCATGAATAGTCATGATGATGTGGTTTCATGAGCAGACTCAAAGATATGTGCAAAATAATGGAGTGGATAAATTATATATTTCGAAACGATTTTTTAAGCAGTATTTTTAGTTCAAGTAACTTTCACTTTCAATCCTCAGTGCGAATATTAATAATAATAATAATAAATGATAGTCGCGAACCATAGGTAAAAAACAATATTAAAGCCCACAATAACAATACAAATCACCAGATACACAAAATTAATTACAAAGATTTGGACGGCTGTGATTTAGACGCAAGCTTCCATAATAGAGAAAAATCTTATAATATCCTCTCCTACACCCGGTCCGTCATTCCATCTCAATAATTCTTCTAGAAGCTTATTTACCCTCGTGGTCCATGTTCAACCATATACACTCCTTTCGTCTTCCTCTAAACCCATCCAAACTCTCGGTCTACAAACACCAGAACTTAATTCATCATATCATTTTCAACAATTTACATTTCATCCAGTAGATCGAGTCTATATAAATTCAACGCCGTTCATCCTTCTCTTCCATAAATCATTCCTTGCTCCTGGTGTACGTCAGTAGTTGATCTTATCTTTCAAAAACGAGGGAAATTATGTGCTTAATGACAGTAGGACCCACAAGTCAACGAGTGAGAGGTCGTTGTGAACCGTCTGTATGGACCAATTTTGATTCATCTTCTCTCTTATCAGGCTGCAGCCCCAAGGTTGCAAAGTATAGTATCTTTTCATTTTCCCTCCGAAAAACCCTAGCCACCATCCAGTCATAAACCCTAATAACCCTTAAAATTACTCCCGAGCTAATTTCTACTCATCTTAGTCCGCCATTAATGACCTCGATTGGAAGCCATGCAAAAGCTCTTCAGAGGTGCAAACCCTTTTCTAACTACCGTAGTATTGGTTGATCATCATAAGCCATTTCTGCTCTTTCCAATGCGGTCTCTTTCGTTTCCGTCTTCTCTCTCTAAACCTAACCATTCCCCTAACCAGACGCGTGCTATCCGCCCTGGATTTTTCGGCGGTGCGCATACTAACCATAACTCTAAAGCTAATGGTCAGTCTGCCTGGTTGAGTTGTGCCGGTACGAGACGAAGCTTCACGGCTGTGGAAACTTCTAAAAAAGATGAGAAATTTGAGGAGATTGTTGATGAAACAGAGGGGGGTGAAGTGGAGAAGAAGGAGAGAGTAATTAGAAGAAACAGAGGGAGCAATGGTAGTAGTAGTAGCGGCGTGAAGGAAGAGAGTATGGAGTTATTGTCCATACCAGGTATTGGACCGAGAAATTTGAGGAAATTGGTGGATAAGGGTTTTGAAGGGGTCACTCAACTCAAGCAACTGTACAGAGATAAGGTATATTTTGTCAATAAAATAGCATTTTACTCTGATTTATAGAATGTTTGTTCCTTAATTATTTATATTGCCGACTTGTTTAATGTAATTTCCCCTGAGATTATACTGTAATATTTCCACTTAAATCATTATTTATAAGCTAAATGTCCGTCTTATTGTCTGGCAAATTTGTAATTATCTATACCACTAAAATTAAACAATGATTACAATTTATAATTTAATCATTACTCTTGGAATCTTGGAACATGTGTCAGAAAACAAACTAACCAATTTTAACATTCATTTGTCCAAATTTGCAGTTTTTTGGCAATTTGAGTTCGAAAATGGTGGAATATCTACAGAGCTCAGTAGGAATAATCCACAAGAACCACGCAGAGAGCATAACAACATTCATAAAAGAAACAGTCGATTCCGAACTAGAAGACGAATCGCCTCCAAAACCCTCGAAAAAACGCCTCACTTTTTGCGTCGAAGGCAACATAAGCGTCGGCAAAACCACCTTTTTACAAAGAATCGCGAACGAGACCCTTGAATTACGTGATTTAGTCGAAATAGTCCCTGAACCAATCTCCAAATGGCAGGACGTGGGCCCCGACCATTTTAACATTCTGGATGCGTTTTACGCCGAGCCGCAACGATACGCGTACACTTTCCAGAATTATGTTTTCGTTACGAGATTAATGCAGGAGAGAGAAAGTGCTGTGGGTATCAAACCTCTCAGATTAATGGAACGAAGCGTTTTTAGCGACCGCATGGTAATTTTAAAAAAAATACAATTATTTTTCTGCAATATAATGATTTAATTATTATTTTTCATAACAGGTGTTCGTGAGGGCAGTACACGAGGCGAACTGGATGAACGAAATGGAGATAAGTATATACGACTCCTGGTTCGATCCAGTCGTATCGTCCTTACCGGGTCTAATTCCTGACGGGTTCATCTACTTACGAGCCAGTCCTGACACGTGTCACCGCAGAATGATGCACCGCAAAAGATCCGAAGAGGGGGGAGTCACGTTGGACTATTTGAGAGGCTTGCATGAGAAGCACGAGAGCTGGCTTTTCCCTACACAAACCGGGTCGGGTGAAGTTCTGTCTGTTAGCGGGTTGGAACCCCGTTATGAAGGAACTCTGCACCCGGATATTAAAGATAGAGTGTTTTACCTCGAAGGCAATCATATGCATGCGAGTATTCAAAAGGTAGTTTGCATGTTTTTAAAAAGGCCCCTGCTTTTTAGCTAATATTTTTTCTAAATGCTTTGTAAATTAGGTGCCAGCGTTGGTGTTGGATTGCGAACCGGATATTGATTTCGGAAGGGACATCGATGCAAAACGCCAGTAAGTTAATATTGATTTTATATTTGAAATTTTTAAATTTTGTAACAAAAATGAGTAAATTTTGTAACTGAATTTGGATTTTTGGTTGTGGAAGATATGCGAAACAGGTGGCAGAGTTTTTCGAGTTTGTGAAGAAAAAGAAGGAAGTAAGCGATGCGGAAGAGAGTGACGC
Organism: Luzula sylvatica; assembly: GCA_946800325.1. NCBI lineage: Eukaryota > Viridiplantae > Streptophyta > Magnoliopsida > Poales > Juncaceae > Luzula > Luzula sylvatica. The sequence goes on along the minus strand of OX326959.1, from coordinate 26,922,137 downwards.
GTCAGAGAATAATAGAGAGCAAATTCTGTTGCCGCAAGGGCCAGCGGGGTTGTGGATGCCGAAACATTTACAACAATTGGATAATCCCGACTTTAGAAAGGTAATGTCGACTTTCATTCCTGGTTAGTTAGGGTTTATTAGATAAGATAGTTTTTTCTTTTGGTTGAATGGATGGAATGGGTGGATTTGTTTTGGGTTTCGATGGAAAAGGGAAAGGAAAGAGATGTGAGATAAAGTAGTAAATTGTTTCTCGTTTTGTAAATTGTTCTCGTGGAGTGTTGGTTGAATTACGGTTTGCTTGTTGTTGTTGTTCATTATGGTAATTTATGCTTTTGTGAGTCTAATATTTAACTTGATATTGTACACTTGGGAAAAATTTAGGATATAAACAAGAAATTATTGAGGAATTATGTTCAATGCATTATTGTGTCATTTTACTAGAATATGCTTTAAATGAGTCTCCCTTTACTTTATATTTTTAATATGCTTTAAATGAGTCTCCCTTTCTATTTGGTCGAAACATGCCGTAATGGAGGGACGCGCAGCGGGAGTCGGTGATTACTTGGAGAACACAAGGACTTGTTCTCAAGGTGTGCGCCCTATCTGACTTTCTCATTATCAATACATGGGTGAAGACATCCTGGGACTTCCTTGTTTTCGACAGAGCCCAAGCCATGTTATGAGCGTCACAAACATGAAATTTAAATCCTTCAGAAATATTTGAAATTGTAGCATATAAAGATGGCATCGAAATCGTGTGGCGGATCTTATCGAGAGATGAAGGGACTTATCAATCACGTTACTCTCCTAGGGCTTCCACGGCCACATTATGTGGTACATGTTCTTCTCAGACGCCTGGATCCACAGTTGAACAAATTCGTCTCCGCAATCTTGACAAGGTTTGTACACCCATCGCTTACAACCAACGAAAAAAGGAGACCCCTTTTTCGCTCTTTCCATTCATATTTTGGGAGAAAGTTAATTTATCGCAGTTTGTTAACATCTATTGATACGTATATACGTTCAATTACAGCTCTAATTACTTCCGATTTTTGTATTGGAGATTTTCTTAGAGACGGATTAGATTCTATATTTTATATGGCTATTCGTGCAAATTTTGTGCAATATGTCCCGCGGCTTGCGGCCCCTAGCGAACTGAAAATGCGGAAATGTTGATTGAAGTCCCATACTAGCACAAAAGAAGTCCGAAATTTAGTCGAGTTACTTGGCCAAACACGATTTGTAAGAAGGACAAGTTTTACTCCTTTCCACTTGTTTGGTGTTGTTGAGGTCAAGCCTTTTGGAATCAAATAAAATAACAACATTTTCTGAAGCCCTTGTTACGAATAACGAGTAGCAAACGAAGAACGAGGTTCTCTCATAGACGCATGAATCAGGATACACCAAATATTTAACAGCTAAAAATAATGAAATGTCAACCTTAATATATAAAAATATCCGCTTATTCAAAACTTCTATATATAAGCCTTTGTTCAATACGACCAACCAATAAACACGTCCCTTAATCCCCCCCCTTATATTTTACATTTAAACTGCATACATAATAAGAAACATTAATACTTAAAAAACAATAACTAATTAAACCAACCTCCAAATCGATTCCAATTTACAGTTCTCTAGATCCTCCTCAGCGATTATTAATATCATCGACACGATCAATTACATCCAAAGCTTTAACTTTATCAATATCGAAATCTATAACAGGAAGAAACATAGAGCTCCTCCTAATCGAAAATAACTCTCTCTTATTATTATTATTATTATTATTATTATTATTATTATTATTATTATAATACCCATGTTGACTAGGAGAATGACTATTGCTCTTACACAACCTCTGCTCTTTCCCTTTGCTCGGCCCAAACTCTTGACTCTTACTTATACCCGGTACGAATTTCCTATATTTCACGTCTCTTAACATTTCTTGATCTTCTTGAGTCAATACAGACGAAGAAGAAGACGAAGATGGGTTGTTATTTGTTGTCGGTTTCAGTGCAAGTTGAGTCGGGGAGAAAGCTGGGGATTTTATTGGGGATCTCAAGCCTGTCCCGTTAGGGGATTTTGATTGGCTTATGAGATGCTGGAGCAGGATAACTAAATCGAGTATGAACGACTCTGTTTTGGACTTTTCTGCGTGGTGTAGAGTCTCGATTCGAGTCGCAGCTGGTTGAACCAACCTGTAACCAATTTATAAGTTAAATTAATCTGAAATCGAATTAGTTTGAAAATTTTGTACTTACCCCGTGTTGGCCCATTCGCCGACCCAACCGAATCCATGATGAGCCCTGAAGAAATTTAATATTTTCAATCAAAACAAAATATAATATTTCCAAAATATTGAATGTAAAAGAAATGAATAATTGAATTACTTGTTGGTGTTATTTGCAACAGGGACGAGCCAAGAGAGAATCTTCTCCATCTCGTCTTTGATTTGAGAAACACCCATCTGAAAAAATTAACGTGAATAAATCGATTTAACTACATTTTCGTCAAGGGCATTTTAGTAAAATTATATACAAACCTCTTCTTTGAGCTCGAACGATATTAATTTCGAGCGAAGAGAAGATTTGACGCCAGGTGGCAAACTTTGATACAACGAGTCTCTTGTATTTGCAGGGACTGAACTCGATCTCGATACCTGCAAATTTATTACCTAAATTTCACAAAATTATTTCATATTCATGACATTAATAATGCGAAAATATTAAATATAAAATTACTTACCATCGTGTCAATTTGTGAGATAATATTAGCATAGTGCAATGCAAGGCCTATGGGCCCCAATCTCATGCCTTTCTTTAAATCGACTTTTTCTTCATGGTCTACAAATTTTATATACACCAAGTTCATTTAATAAATCATCGCATAAAAAAATTAAAAATATATATTATAATATTCTATGTACCAAAAGGGCCAAAGGCATCACGAATCTCTAAATAAAGGAAATGAACAATATCGACGAGTTTCTCCATTACCTATAAATAAAATTATAATTAAAACGATGTTTTATTCAGTATTGTACCTTGGAAAAAAGTTTTACAAAAAGGTCCCTGGAATAATGTAATTTACCTCCTCCAAATTCTTGGACCAGAGCGATTTTTTCTTCAAGCTCTTTACGAGCTTTCTTTGGCTCTTCCCTTCTTGTTTTAGCATTTGAATGGTTTCTCCTATTTTTATATCAAAATAAAATAATTAAATGTTTTCGAAGCTTCAGGGAGGTAAATGGTAAAACAAAAATGGCAGGGTTGAAAATGTCAAAAATGTAATATACCTTTTTGAGCAGCATTTAGAGTGGTCTCATCTTGGCTCATCCTTGTATAATCCAATTCCAATCTATCTAGTGCGTGTAATTCATGATATAATTCCTATTAACCAAAAGAGGGAAAATAATAAGGATCTCAATAAACATAAATTTCAAAATTCAAAAATTTGAAATTTGAAATGTAAGGTTACAGCTGTGCATTGCGCAAATGTCATCAATTGATGCATAATAGATTCTGCTTCTATTTTTGCCTCAAATTGTGGTGTATTTTCCGAAGCCAAACTTTAGTTTTACGAGTAAAAGAAATATTAGTTGAAATAAATTAAAAAATTGATGATTTCTTTGCAATAAAATGAATTACAATTACTTGTCAAAATATCGTTCCAAGTTATGCCATTGAGGATCCTTGCATCGATTTCCGAACCGAACCACTTCATTCATAAACACTTTCAATTCCTCTCTATCAAAAACAAAAACCAATTCTCCATCAATTCAAAATTCAAAAAATTCAAATTCAAAACTAAATTCCAACCTTTTATCAGAGGCGGCAATTCTGAGCAACTCATCCATATCATTAGAAATTAAAAGCTGCACGCTTTCCGAGGCAAGAACCACCTGTTTGAGATGATTTATATTCTCCTTCGAGAGAGATTTCATCAAATTGGATCCTTTAACAATGGTATTGGCCACTTCGAAGGCCAAAATGGATACTATATTACCCTTAGTGTTATTATTGGGTACAAACCCGGATCCGCTAAGGTTCAAGTTAGTCATACTGCTTCCAAGCGTGTCTAATACCTCTACAGCTTTCCCTTTAAAAATTGAACCCATCTCTGATACCTGTAAGTAGAAAGAATGTAAAAATCGAAGAAATATTTAAAAAATTTGAAGTAAATTTCCATGGATTGGAATGAACTTGCCTTGATAGCACTAGTTTTTGTAGAAGAATTAGATTTTGGTTTAGTCGAGGTGGGATTTTGGGAAAACGACCTTGAAAGTCTAGGTACTTCATCCACGACAATACCATAGGCTGGACTGGTTACTGAAGACGGCGTGAGCCTCTGTGAAACCGAAAGCAATTCTTCTTGATATTGATTCTCAGTACTCTCGGAAACCAATTTCTCGTGTTTTTTCTTTACTAAATCGGAATCTCTGATCCCATCGGTACCAAGTGTGGCATCACTCGGAGATTTATCCACTGCTGATCCTCTCGAACAAACCCCGCCCATTTTTCTGAATATTCTGCTAATTCATTTCAAGTATTCAGCAACCAATCGTGAATTAAAGGAACCCACAAATCAAAAGCTGCAGAAAATGCGAAAAATTCGAAAAAATTAAACCAGTTTCAACAACGAATCACAGAACCCAGTAACCCAAATCAGTAATCGAAACCCAAAACAAAAAGAAATCGAAGTTTACAGTACACAGCAAGAGGAAAGAAACCTTGAAAAGATGGCTAGCACTAGAAAAGGCAATGACAGTCAAAGCCGGTTTGTCGCGTTTGAACTTTGAAGGTCGATGTCTAGAAATTAAAGAAAGAAAGGAGAAAACGAGGTCAAAGATGGAATCTTTGCTATGTCTCCACGGCAGACACAGAAGATTGAGCGCTAATAAGAAAGGATTAACAGCTAATATGTCTATATTTTCTTCATTTTCTACAATATTGAGGAAGTAACGAGGAAGAGAGACAAGAGTAGACGGAGTCTGGAGAATAGAAATTCTTGTTAATTGATGTAGGGCACTTCTTCAAAACCCCCTAACGTTTCTGATATTTATGAAAAAGCCCCTAGATTTTAGAATCCCTAACAAAATACGCTATCTTTTTTTACCGCTTATCTTTTTTTACCGCTTATCTTTTTAACCCCTTGAGGGACTGTTTGGCAAATGGAATTAGTAGACTGGAATCGAAGGTGGAGGAGTAAAATATTTTGGAATTTTTATATTATTATTATTAGTTTGAAAAAAATAATAAATTATTATAATATAACATTATTGCAATATAAAATTATTATAATATTAATATATTATAATAATACTAATATTAATATATTAAAATGTTAATATTAATATTAACATATTAATATAATATACTATTGATATTGTAATATTTTAACATTAATAATAATATTTATATACTAATGTATTAATATTTTTAATATTATATAATATTAACATATTAATATATTAAAAATAATAATAATACTACAATATTTATATTATAATAATTATGTTATTATAATTAAATGATTAAATAATATTAATTATAATATTATTGCAATATTAATTACAATATTATTATAATATTAAATATAATATTTTTATAATTATAATATTAATTATATTTATTTAATAATTAGATGAAGATGCTCCACTTCGACACTCCAATTTTTGTTAGGAATTAAAATTTACTACAAAAATGAAATAATGAAATGTTCCACAATCTAATTCTCTTCCTCATTTTAAGTGCCAAACAAAAAATTTACATATTAGGAATCTCAAGATTCAATTTCATCTCTGATTTCATGCTAACTACTAGTATGTAACGATCTCTATATACTAGTTTTATCTTTAATAAAGAAATAGTTACAAAATAATAGTTTTTTCTATAAAAATCAGTATGTAACGATCTCTACATACTAACTAGCTAATTTTATGTTCAATTTGTACGTGTTAAGCATGTTCATCATAAGCATGTATCATTTTTTCATGAAATCTCTAATCTCATACATATCCTTGTTCATATATAACAAAGTCGATTCATAATTGTATTTCATGTATACAACAAAATCCATTACTTTTCTCGATTCGATTTTAACTGGCATTCATCTAAACCCGATGCGATGAATTCTTCTCTCTAAATAAAAAAGGTTGAGAAGAATTTATCATAAGAAAATAAGAAAATGTCTATAAATTTGAAAATCGATAAAAAAAATCGTACATTTTCACGTAAAATTTGAATCATATGATCCACGAAACATATGAATTTTTTATTTTATAGAAAATACATATTAGATATTGTATAAAAGTAGATCATTTGTCAAAAAAATAGATTTAAGATAACATCCAAATCATTAAAGTTTATTTTAACTATTTCGTTGTCATGATTCAATCAAATGAAAAAAAAAAAACTAAACTTTTTGAGAAAGTACAAGTATATCAAGTAAAGGACCCATTCCTTTCATTTAATTCTCTCTTTCGACAAAAAGTATATTTAGTATATTATTTAACAAATTATATTTATTCAACACAAACTAATAATAAATAATGTTTTGAGATGTCATATTCATACTATCATATTACGATGTTTTATAATAATATTTACGATACATTTTCCGATTCAATTATTTTATATAAAATATTATTTCATGAAATATAGTAGTATTTATATTTTGATATAATATGTTATAATATAAAATTCATAAAATAATAATAATAGTAATATATTTTAAATGATATCACTAAACATTGTAAATATAATATAGTGAAATTATGTCCCACGGTGTTTATTTATTTATTATTGTAATTGAATAAAAATATTTATAAAACAAAAAAAGGCGGAAGGAGTATTTTGGTTCAAAATAATATGTACGATAAATTCACTATTACGATCTAAAAAATAATTCAATGTATTTTGTGCAGGTCTTTTTGAGAAAATTCAAATAAATATAAGAAAAACTAGGAGTTGTTTGAAAATCTTTCCATTAAAGTATTGTTGTTCTTTTTAGTGTATCACTCCCAAAATTCGATTTTATTTATAAATGACACTAATTTTACAATTATCTTTTTGTAGTTTATCGATATATTACAAAATAATATGCCGAAAATTTACAAAATAAAATAACACGATGTTTAATAATCATTGACCGTTAAAAAAAACATTATTGTTGGTTAAATTAGATAGTGCCAGATAGAAATATACAAGGGAGAGTGTAAAAAATATGTTAGTATTTTGATATTCTAATAATGTATAATTTATAATATAAGAAACATTCAAAAAATATGTATCAAACAAGTAAAAAAAATGTACAGAATATATATAGATATATTTTGCATAGGTAAAATGTTGTATTTAGTTCGTACAAAGATATATATTTCATACACAAAACGTACATTAGATAGTTGCATAAATAAATAAATAAATGTTGAATATATTAATATATCAATAATATAATTATATTTTATATGACCTGTTTATATATATTTTTGTTCAATAAAATATAAATTTTATAAATGACATAATTAGCAAGATCATATAATCTTCAGTGAATTACCTAAAATCAACCCATTGAAAAACTATAATAGTTGTAATGACTAGACTGAGAATCTAATATTGCGCCAAGGGTTATGCAAATGATTCACACTGACTTGACCCAACGTGTCCCTTACGGGTGGATTGGCCTAGACCACAAGGAACTCCAAATAATATTTTCCATCTATGAAATGCAATGTAACAAAACTAAAGTGTCCACAAAAATAGAAAATAAAATAAAATAAATTAATTAAGGAGGACGTTTCAAAAAGGGACAATCTTCACATGCCAAGGTTCTTCTTGTCGTGAAATATATTTTTGACAACAAAGGATCATCGAATATTATTATAATATAATCATAACACAAAATATATTAAATGCAAAGTAAGAGTTTAACTGAATTTTCCTATCATAAATATTTCTCCTGAAAGGGAGGAGGCCTTTCGAGCGCAACCCAACCAAATTTCCCTTTCCTAAAATCACACAAAACCCTAAACGATGCTTGGTGAAAATCTCCTCCGAATAATTGCATCGCGATTTTCTCAATAAACCTGCAATTAATTATTTATTACAAAATAATAATTATATAAAATTATCAAGATTCAGTACACTCACGTTCTGCCACAGTCTCCCTCCACATCCATCTTGTACCGCCTCGCCAGCACATCAGGACCTGTTCAAAACAAATATTTATAATTCAAAATTTTCAAAATTTGATAATTTAAACGATTACCAACGGAAGGAAGGCGAATTAACATCTGAACTAAGATGACCGCCACGTCAGCAACATCGTAAGATCTCTCTCCGATATCGTCGCAAATTGCGAGCTTTATCGCAGAAGTTTGGTCGCTGATTCTCATCGGCAAAATCCCCGGAGAGTCCAGGAATTCCAAATCCTTCCCGAAATGGACCCACCTGTTTTTATAGGGGGTATATATGAGAATTCGATGTTTTGTAAGGGTGTAATTGTAAATATACCGAACCTGAGTTCTCGCGTGACGCCAGGTCGTGGGGCCGCAGGACACATTCTTCTTTTTAATAATCGATTAATTAACGATGATTTTCCCACATTTGGATATCCTACTATTCCCGCTCTTACCTGAATTGGATTGCAAGTTTGCAATTTAGTCCCTGTAAAATATAATATTATATAAATTGGAAATTAATTATTACGGCACGAGGAAGAAGGCCTTTGGCTCTTCGTTTGATATTTACATCACTTGCGAGTGATTTTGCAAGCCTTCCTAATTTCATCGTACCCTAAATAAATGTGGGTTAGAATTTAACGAGGAAAATAAAACCTTAAACCCTAAACCCTAAGATGGTACGGTACCATTCCGTGTTGGCCATTGGCGAGAACGACTTTGATTCCTTGTTTTGAAAAATAAGAAGCCCATGCATTTCGATCTGCAGTGGACACCATATCTTCTCTATTTAGAACGAGAATCTTTCTTCTATTTCCTATCCATTTATCCATCTGAATTACATTAAAAAAGTAAATTTCAATTAATTAGGATTGAATTTGAAATAAATTGAGCATAAAAAAGTGGGTTTGAAAATTGAAAGAATTAGTTACCATGGGATGAGTCGTGGCTAAAGGAATTCGTGCGTCGCGGACTTCGATTACTACGTCCATAAGCTTCAATTGATTTTTCAATTCTCTCTCGGTTTTGGCGATATGGCCAGGATACCACTGAAAATATGAAATTTTGCAGAATTTTACAAATTAGGAGGTTAGTAAATGATTAATAAAGTTTTGGGTGGAAACTGGATGATGATTTGAGATGAATAAGCTTTAAGCACACCTTATTACCTGCACTGGGCGCAATGGACGTGTCCAGTAGGCGACATCGGACTCCAATCTGTCCCAATTGAATTCTTCGTCGTGGGACTCCGAATCGTCCCAATCGAAATCGTCGTCTGATTCAGCTCCGTGTCGGTATATTGAGAAATCGGAGTTCTCTCTTGCTGACCAATTCACTGATGCACTACCAGCAACCTACAAAATCAAAGAATAATGTGTTTGTTCGATCAATCCAGATAATGAATTGATGATAATGAGCTTAATTGGAGAAGAACTGACGGCTTTAGGGACGAAGAGTCTCGAAGTGGAAGGAGAAGAAAAGACGGAGATGGAGGAGCTTCTGCAGCGTTGAGAGTGAGAAAATGGTGAGTTCGGTTGATGTGAATGTGATAGAGGCGCTAAACAGTTAGCAGCCATGGCCATGGCGGAGTGATGACGAACTTCTCTTCTTCTTTCTCCTCCTTGCTTGCTTGTTTCGAACGGTAGAAACGGTAGAAGAGGAAATGGATCATATCCTATTCTCAGCCCAATTTCATAGCCTTTCCTGGCCCAAAATATTAAGTGCTTCTTTGGACAAATAATATAATATAATATAATATAATATAGCATAATATAATGTATCTTAAATTTTAATCAAAATTTTATAATTCAACATATTAGTTTCAAATTTATTAACAAAAGAGTATTTTGGTCACTTTGAAATATTCTATTTTTAAAACAACACTATTCCAAAATTTGTCCATACACTTTTCTCAAACACTATTAAAAAATTAAGGAATAAATAGATATAACTTATTATTGCTCAAAAAACTTATACCCACATTATCATCTTCTCAAAGGGAACCAAGAGAATTTCACTTTCCAAATTCTCAATCCCTAGAAATTAACCAACCTATGTTAGAAATAACTATAAACTAGTGCATCCAAACAAGCCTAAAAATATCATTTGTTCCAATTTGTAAAAATAATATTTTCGCCATATCTTTTGGAAAAAAATATCTAGGTTTGCAGACTCGATTCGTTTTTCGGATCCGAATAAAATTTGTAAATGGATACCCATTTAACTGAATTCTTGATCTCATTCATAGTAAGAGTCAATAGTTAATAATTTTATTTCGGTTCATATCAATATCCAATAAATGATAACTTTATTTAAATTCACATTAATATCCAATATCCAATAATTCTAATTTCTTACTAATATCCAACATGTAAGAACTCCGTTCAATTCGTACTAACAGACAATAGACAATGGCTATTGAATTTTGGGAAAATATACTTGGACCCCAAACGCCAAAAAAGACTTGATGAGATGGCAAAAATGAATTAAATAAATTGATTAGCCTCTATAATTGACTCAGTTAAATATTAATTGACACGTTTAATTGATACGTAAATAATTTATAATATGTTAATATTAATACATGTTAATTGATGTGTCAATTCAATTAAACGATCAATTAAATCGTTAATCGAGTCAATTAATAATACTAATCAATCTATTTTATCCACTTATGCCATCTCATCAAGCTCCTATTTTGAATTTGGAGGGCTGAATATAATATAACCCCTTGAATTTTCTAATAGGATTCATATGCTTTTAATCTTCTCCTTCTCCAAGTTTATTTCTTTATTTGTGTACTTTCGTATTAATTTATATTTTAATATTTTTTTATATATATTTACTTATATTTAAATTACAAACAATTTAAAATTTTGAGTTTTGAAAATAATATTATAGTATCACAGCATAGTATATCTTATAATATTAAAAATGATTAGTTGTTGTCCAACAATATTGAAACTGCATCTGTATCCGTTCATCCGTATCCTGATCTGACAAGCTCCGTGTCCGAAAAAAAGGTATGTATACGAATATTATCCCTTTCGTGCATTGTTTGAGCACAATACTGTTAAACCGAGTTTGTTGTGAAAATGTATCATTTATATTTTCATTCTCTCAAGTAATTTTCGAAAAAGAAAAAAAGGGAAAATGTTACTTGGTTGGTACGGCACTGGTACAATTTGTAAAGAAACCAAAGCTCGTACCTATTGAAACATAACTGGATACATATCGTATGATTTACTTCCTCCATTACAACATATATATTTTTTTATGTATTTTACAATGGAGAATTGGTTAGGCCCCTTTCAAGGTACTAAGTAAATGGTGAAAATTTTAATCGCTCAAAAAAGAACCGTCGGATTGAAATGTTGATTAAAACAAGAAATAATGGCAATTTTCTTTTCTTTTTCTTTTATGATTATGGAAAATATAGTTATATACATTTTTTGAGACTAATTAATTGAAAAACTACTTACGCATGATTAGTTTGGTTTATGTTAGTCAAACCCTCATAAAGTCCGAGTTTTTGGTTCGGCCCTGAATTTATACTTTGTACAAAGATAAAATGTACTTGATTCTCAAACACAATTAACGGTACTAAAAGTTTGAACACTCGATGATCAATCTCATTAGAGATTTTGTTGAATGTGGTAAACTGCAATTGAGAAATTGATTCACTGGAAATGTTTAACATGGATTAGTAAATTAGACATAAGTAAAAAAAATATTACTTGAATTTGGTGAAAATATAAATAAAATATGAATTCAAAAGTTGCAAATGTTTTAGACAAATTAAAAGCTTGGACGCAAAAGCAAAATAAGATCAACAAATGCAAAAGAATGAAACCCGAAGTTGAAAAACCGGAAAACCAAATTTTTAATTAGTTATTATTTAAATTGGAGTTGTATAATCAAATTCTCAAAGATTGGATCCTGGATTTGGAAAACCGGGAAATCAAATTCTTAACAAATTATTATATATATATATATATATATATATATATATATATATAGAGGGAACCTATATAGCTTGTACAAGCAAACCTCATTTTTTTGCTTGTATGTTTTTGACCATTGGATATTTCACGAGATATGTGGAAAGATTTAAAAAACAAAACAAACACACGCTGGCATTAAAAAACAAACTGCCGTTTACTCCCCTCTTTCTCCGTTTATTTCTCTACATTTACTTCTTTCTCTTCTTTCTCTCAAGCGGCTTCCAATGGCTCAAGCTCTCGCTCCTCTCAAGTTCTCAACCTCTCGCTCGCTGCTCTCTTGATGGCTCCGAAGCTGTCAAGCGGTTCCGCTCTCCCGACGGCTCTCTCAGAGGAGACCAGTGACGAAAAGGATAGCTTAGTTGACCAAAACTGGTACTCTCGGTGGTTCCGCTCTCATAGGTGAGGAGACCAAAACTGATATTCTCGGCGACTCTGTATTTTCAGGTAAGGGCTCTATTCTTCCAATTCAATTTAGTTTTTATGTTTTCTGTACAAATTGTTTCAATTCAATTAATGCTAATTGTATTGATTTTTGAATAATTTTGTCTAAATTGACTGATTTTGGATGAATTGGAAGCTGAGTTCGGCTAATTAGGGTTTGTTAAGTTCTACAATTATCAGGACTGATTGAATGTACATTAGGGTTTATTGGGGTGTTTTTTTTTATTGTTTATTAGGATTTATTCAGGTGGTACAGATGAACATCTAGAAGCTCTAATTGCAGGTTTATTATATTTCATGTTTATTTTTCGAGCATGGTGATGATCTACATTGGTACATGAAGCTAATGATGTTAAGAACAAATATCAAATACTCAATCCAGATCTCGACAATATTGTATCGAGCAGGGTGATTATTTTGCCAGCAGGGTGATTACTATTTTATAATATTAGGAATGAAAACTGGCGAAGAAATCGAAGCCCCTCCAGATCTCGACAATATGTTTTATTTTTGGGATAATTGCAATCCAGTCCCCGAGACAAAGAGTGGTTCTCTTTGATTGACGTAAATGTGCCGAGATTTTCTATGATGTTTAAATGGTTCAATCTTTAGAAGTAGGATTAGGTTTGAGGTTGGTTAAGGATAGTATCGGGATTCAAATGGATAGGGTTATATATAAAAGTATACTATGGTGGTATTAAAGATTGTTGATTATAATATGAATAGTATTGTATTGTGTTTTTGGGTATGATGAAAAATAATTGTTATATTTTTGCGATTGGTACCACTTAATTGTATCGTATCAATAATTGCATTTTGTTTATTTTTGTTCCATTTTATATGATATTTAGACTTTAATTGGTACCGTACATCTTTAAGCAAATTAATATGATTTATACATAATCTCTAACATATACAAGTTTAAAATCGCAAAGAAATCTTAATACAATATAAAAGTGCAAATAAGTGCCATATTATCGACTCAATTAATGACTCCTCATAAATTATCGCACCATGACCTATTTTCTTCGCCTGAAAATAAAATTATTCAAGCTCTCTAAACCTCCCATTATCGACTCGATTAATGACTCCACATATATTTCATCACAAACTATTTTATTCACCTAAAAATAATATATATAAACATAAAAATATAATTTAAATTCTAAAATATTTAAAGTATCTTTTTGTAATATCTTCTTTCGGGACTATTGGAGAAGCGCATTCAGGGGAACTACTCGCTACACCGAGCCAAGCATGACAGTGTTGAGGCCTTTCTTCGGCCCCAACCATTGTGTTTCAAAATACCTATTTAACAATAGTGTATTTGAAACAAAAACAATATATTATGTAGTAACTGATATTTATTTAGAGCTGTGCGATGTTTTTTTGATAATAAATGGAGAAGTCTCATATGTCCTCCATCCATCGATGTCAATGGGGATCGAACCCACAACCTCTCACAACACATGAGTTTTTGTGCCTCACACAGTCACACTTAACCAACTAGGCTATGGGCCCATTGACAGAGCTGTGCGATGTTGATGAAAGAAGTAGAGTTTCTCGAGGCTTGCATGCATCGATAATTGCCTCTCCAGTTCATCCAGACATCTATTCGATTAATCAATTTAATTATTTCACCTTGACAAATATATTCAGAATTTCCTTCTGAAATCAAATCATCGTTCCCATTACAAACTGTGGCCTTTTCCAAATTCCTAATATGTACTGACAATCTCGACGACGTCACAATAATCAATTTCGCAAGCCAATGTTTCCCAGCAGGAGCCTAAATCTAATTCAAAAACTTTAAACCTAGATTAGACTCTAATAAACAAAAAAAAGCATGATGATAATCTTAATCGGCAATTGAAGCAAACTGAGCATATATTAAGCACAATTAATCTCAATTCAGATAAAAATAACCCCAAGTATTTTACTTTATCCTCAATCAACACAAAATCAATCAAAATAGAGAGAGAATCACTCACGGAACAAGCAAATAAAGCAACAAAATGGAGAAAAGAAAGAAAAAGGTCGAGAAATAACTAAAAGTGAATCGACTCAAGATAAACAAACCTAAAAACTTGTCCAGTGCATGGATGAAATGAATACCGGACTTAGAGTTATGGAGGCTTCAATTTCTCGGAGGGAACAAACCTTCATTTCCGGAGAGAACCTTCATTTCTCTGAAGGATTCGAGGAACAGCCTTTGAATTCTGCGAGAGGAGGAGAGGGAGAGGGACTTGTGTTACGGAGACTTCCATTTGGGAACGAGAAGAGAAGCTAACGGAGAATGAAACGGAGGAGGGAAGGACAAGATGGGTCGTTTGGGAGTTAAATCGCACGCATCTTCAAGCAGATCTAACGATAGAAAACTTACAAGCAAAAAATGAAGCTTGCTTGTACAAGCTAAATAGGTGTCCTCTATATATATATATATATATATATATATATATATATATATATATATATATATATATTTTTTTTTTTTTTTTTGTGTTCTAAATTGGAGGATAAATGTGATATTTTATTTCGGAAGTGTATGTACGTTATTTTTAGTATTGAGAGGATAAATATGACATATTTACATTTGTAAATGGTAAAATACTAATTTTAAATATTGAACCTTACAAATTGAATAATTTTAATTTTTTGGGTAGATATGATATTTTAGATTTAGGAGACGGTAAATATGATGTTTGAACTTTTAAAAGGTTAATGTGTGTTAATACATTATTTAAATTTTAAAATGAATAAATATGCAAGTCCCCTAAATTAATCATGCACAATGCTTAAACTTTTAGAAGGGTTAATATGTTATTTAAATTTTAAAAAGAATAAAGATGTAAATCCCCCTAAATTAATCATGCATAGAGTTTGATGTGTAGAAGATAAGACCCACATTTTGCATGATATAATCATAAAAATAACATGATCAAATATTTTTCCTTGGTAATTTATTCATCCTTATATATAAAACAATAATTTTATTCCTAAGAACATATTTCAATGATTTAGCTTATGAAATTAGTATGCTCAACAAATATGAACTTCAATTCCAATGAGATATTTGAGGATAACCAAAGAGCTTCGGTACATATTCATTTAGCAATTAATTTTGTGCCTTCGGTTACTCACATCATTAATTTCATTCAGAAAAAGATAATAAGGAACAAATGTAACAAATAGAGAGTAGTGATGTATACCTTCCTAACCTCTTCCCAACACCTCTTCGTGAGGTGACAAGATTTCAGATATATACTTAACACATTTATACATGATTTGACAATGCATAAAAGGTGGATTTTAATATATCATTAATTTATAAATCTAAAATATCATTAATATATAAATCTACTAATATATCATTAATTTGGAAGGCTGTTTTGGAGATTTTCATATCAAATTTATTATAGTGGGATTATTTCGTGTATCTATCTCTGTAAAACACAAAATATCAAATTTATTCCTTTAAATATATAAATATCCCTATAAATCTTGAAGGTATGTCATTTACATTTCGTGTTTCAATATTATTATACTTGTTTTGAATTTTTTATTTTATTTTATTCATTTAAATGAACGTATGTTATTTACGTTGATGTTAACTCAAATATAGAGTCTACGATGGATCAAGATAAATCTTTAATTATTTACATGATGTTAGTTTTTTATTTTCGATAGATTAATTAAGATAGGTATAGTTAACAAATTAAGATGAGAATCTTATCAATACATTTCATGATTAAAAAAGAGTATTTTGGGGATTTTAATTAAAATTACATATTTACCTTTTGTTAAACTTAAAATTACATATTTAACCTTCTTAAAATTAAAATTTCATATTTGCCCTTTCATAAATCTAAAATATCACATTTGCCAAAAATTAAAAAACCATCCAATTTCTCCGTTAAAATTAACGGCCAAATTTAAAATTACTATTTTATCATTTGCATATTTACCCTTCTAAAATTCCAAAATATCATATTTACCTCTTTAAAAATAAAAATATCATAGTTATCCTCTCAATAATAAAAATAACATACGTACTCTTACTCACCCGACAAGAAGAAAAAAAACGGATTAGTTATCATTTTTGCAATGAAGTTATATTTTTATTTATGGTTATATTTTTGCAATGAAGTTATATTTTTTTACATTTTTGTTTTTGTCATTTGAGATTAGTAGAATGATTATCTTTTGAAATTTTATTGATGTATTTTTTGTGTTTATATTGTTATCTATGAGATTACATTGTTTTATTCTTTGGGTAAATATGATATTTTTATTTTTAAAAAGGTCAATATGATATTTTGGGTTTTTTTTAAGGGTAAATATTTAAGGGTAAAATAGTAAACCGTTAATTTTAACGGAGAAATTGGATGGTTTTTAATTTTTTGGATAAAAATGATATTTTAAATTTATGAAATGGTAAATATGATATTTTAATTTTAAGAAGGGTAAATATGTAATTTTAAGTTTAAGAAAGGGTAAATATGTAAATCCCTCTTATTTTAAAGACATACATTTTTGAATGGGGGGTTAAATGATAAAAAAAAATATTAGATTCTTTTTCAAAAGATATTTGACGTATTTGTCAATTAATAAGATTCAAATATATTTGTATGGATTAATGTTAGAGAAATTAGAAAGTATTTATTATACATACAAAAAAAAAATCTAATTAATTGAAAAGCCTCAAATTACTCTTTTTCAGTTTGAATAGCGACAAAATAAAAAGAGGATTTGAAGAAAGAAACAAGTACATGCGACGGACAAGGCCAAGATCAACGATTACCGTATAAATGAATTATTTTCTAGTAAATTATGTAATTATATTTTTGTTATATTTATTCATACATGAATTAAGAGTGAAATAGACATAGTATAGGTATTTAATAAAAAAAATAGTATAGCTGATTGATGATGTTTCTTATATTATTTATAGGGGTAATTGTGAATTTTCATCCTTTTATGGGTATATGTGACATTTTTGAGGTTTTTCAGCAATAAACGTTTAATTCGGCCTTAAACGAGCCACTCATTTTGCATGATATATAACTAATAACGTACTCACGAGTCACACTATTATTGTTTTGTACCTAATTCATTGCTATATAAAACACTCACATTTTGTGGTGATCATAACATACATCAATTATTTGCATTGCTAATAATAAAATAAAATGGCAAATGAGATATTAGAGGATAATCAAAAATACAATCAAGATAGAAATAAAAAAAAAAAAAGAGCAAATGGAGAAGGCTCGGTGGTCCTCCATCAAGATAGAAATAAAGCCTAGGATACACAATAGATTAATAGATTAATATTGTAGAGCTATTCTTCAATACACCATAAATTTTCCTAATTTTTTTGAATGATTATCAAGCAAAGGATACTTTCGGTACAAAATTTCAACAAATCATCTTCTTTAATCTATACATATCAAGTCCTAATACCATCGTAATTACTCCAAACAACTTCATTTCACTTATCTCTCTCTCTTCCTTCGAGTTCTCCATTCTCCCTTCTTCATTTCTCCAACACTAAAACACATCTCTCTCTCCATCTCATTCTCTCCAACAGTAAATTATTTTTTTCTTTCGCGTAACACCATTCCCGAACCCCTATAACTAGATATAGTTGCATTTTATTGGAATCGAGAGAATAAACCAAATGAATTTGACTTTATGATTCTTGATCCCCTAGTCAATATTATCAACTAGCACTAAGTAATTCAATAGATATTTACATTATTCAATAATTACCAATTATTTTGCATATATTAGAGTAATTACCAATTATCTTGATTATTTCTCCAATATATTTGCTGATCCATCTTAAAGTCACTATGCTCCATAGATCTCCAATCTATACAATATTTATTTTTTGCACATAAAGAAAATAGAAGCAATTGAAATTGCCGGAAATACAAGGCTTATTAAAAGTTCAAAAATAGAAGGGAAGTTCAAATTTGTCATAGAAAGAATACCTCTATTTTTATTTCATATTGTATCTATCTATGTATATTTTTATATGAGATTACACATTTGATGATCAAACTTGCCAGAGATTTAGTGAAATGGGACTTAAATTGAAATGTTGATTTTATCTGAAAATTAATTGTCTTAAAATAAAAAATAAAACATTTAAAACTCTCAAACTATGGAATCTTCGTAAAATATTTCTCTTAAAAATTACACAAGCAAAAAAAAAAAAAAAAAAAATTTGAATTGCTTCATTTGGTAAAAACATTTATCTGTTACCAGATGGTGAAAATATAAAGCAAAAGATAAATTCAAAAGTTGCAAATGTATAAAATAAATTTAAATCTTCAGCGCAAAAGCAAAACAGGATAAACAAATTCGAAAGCAAAAAATAAACCAACAAAAGCCGTTGTGAACTGAGTATATTATTTGCATAGCAACAGAACTGAAGAGCTTCGACACAAGCTCGTTCGTTATCCAAAAACTCAAAAGCAAAATATAATCAAGAAGTTTTCATATTACATAACTTCAAAAAAAAAATCATGAACTCGATTATTCTTGGAACTTCAGTACCTATGCTCCAGCTTCTCCTGCTCCTTGTAATACTGTGCATACCTGCAACAAAAATAAATATTCAAAATTATTCATTTAGCAAATATTTTTGTGCATTTGTTTATTTATATCATTAATTCATTCCGAAAAGGATAATAATGCACAAATCTAATAGAAAAAGGAGAATAAACCTAATGCATATTCACATACACCAATTGTGCATTGAGTCTAGCTAAGAGCTAATCGAACATTTATAAAGATATCAATTTGAAATTTGAGACATTTCTGAACAAAACAGAGGAAAGAAACTAATTTGAGGTAAAATTTGTTGAATGGTAGTGGAATCAAATCTTAATAAACAACTATAAACAAGTTTAGCATATAGGAACGGAGAACATATTTATTAAATCAGATCTAAATCAAGGTAATCATTACAAAGAAATCCAGTAGAAACGAAGATCAGTATGAAAGAAACAAGTACTTCCAAAGGAAAAGTCAATATCAACGATTATCATATACAAATGGAGACCGGATGAACCTAATTGAATCTAATATAATATAAATCCAAAGCAAGATTATTGCTATGAAAAAAAATCACTAAGAACGGGTGTCCGATCTGAACAAAGAAGGTAGAAAAGAAACAAACCAGTAGGTGCCGACGACCGGGGTGACGAGGAGAGTAGCGGAGAGCCAGTTCTCGGTGATCTTGTGGCTGATCTTGCTGGTGAAATCCTTCCAGAGACCAGGCATGACCTTCTGCTGAAACGGCGAAAGGGTGTATACCACCGCCTTCAACTTGAGCTGCTTGCCCATCTCCGATCTCAATCTACCTGATCTACTGCGATTTGGGTTTAGTTGGATTTGGGGAAGAAAGAAGAATGATGGAGTCTTGCTTGCACGGTTGTGGGGAGGCTTAAAAAACTAGGGATTGTGATGGAAATGGGCCAAAGATTATCGTATCTTCTTTTATATGTATTTCTTTAGGCCATAGTAATACTAATATCTGGGCCTAATCATTATTAGGGAAAAAAATTTCTATACCCCTGCTAAACTCATAAATTACATATTTATCTCTCTTAAATGATTAATATCATATTTATCCCTACCAAACATCATTAATATCAAATTTATCCTTGCAAAAATCTACTTAATATCAAATTTATCCATCTTGTTAAATTAACATTAACTTAAACAAAATTTTGAATTTTAAAATTAATTAAAAAAATTTATTGACCAAAATATCCTTTAATAAGCAATACTCTAAATCCTTAACAAAACAAATTCACCCGTTAACAAACTCACCCTTACCCGTTAGCAAACTCAGCCTCATCCTCACAATAAAGATAGACAACCCGCTCTTAACACCCCGCACCCACCCGCACCTGCCACGTCAGCGTGTTCAAACAGGCCTTCAAATTCAATCCGAAATCTGCTGATATCCGAATCCTATAAGGCAAATTCTACCCGTTAGGCTGTAAATTAGGAAATTAGCGCCTAGATCTCCGCTAGCGATTTCTTTCCGTTCGAGAGGCCACCTAATCCCTCTCCAGCTCTCTCCTCGCCGCCATTTCTCTAATTTTCTTTAGATCATTTTTCTCAGTTCTCAGCTAATCGTTCACCTCAAGTTGCACCAACGAGCAAGGTTTTCTCTGTTACCTGCACATGTATGATACTCTGTTTTTTTGTATAATTGAATTTAACAATACAAATCTACTAATTTTGATCAGAACTTTGCAAATACAATTTTATCAGAAATGCAATTTTATTAATTTACGAAATACCAGTTTTGTTAATTTACAAAATACTGACAACTTTATTAATTTACAAAATATTTTTTGCCTAAAAATTGTATGATTAAATTGATAACAAATATGTTTGTTTTTTATTTGAAGAGAAAAGGGACATAATGGAACCTTTGGAGATTAATGAAAGTGAAGAACACGATCACGTTACTCTAATTGAAGAGCCGAAAGAGGGCATGCTATTTGACACACACGATGAAGCATTTTGTTGTTACGTGCAATATGTTGAAGGTGTGGATTTTCCGTGGCAAGAACGAACAACATAAAAGAAGGCAATGGCGTGTTGAGACATGTAACTTTTGTATGTACTCATGGTGGGCAGACAAGGAGTAAAGTGAAAAATTCTGCCAGATCACGTCCACGAACAGTTATTCGATTTACATGGAACTATTATATATTGTGTTAGTTTGGAACACAAGAGAGTTATCCTAATAACTATTATATATTTTAGGAATTAATCGATTTTTGATGAACCATTTATGTTCTTTTATAATTAAGAGAATATTTTATTTTATTGGATTAGTTTAAAAGTTCCTAATAACTGTTGGGTTTATGTTTTGAATATATATATTGTGTTAGTTTGTTAATATCTTGTGTTAGTTTGTTCATTATATACACAATACAGTTTTTTTCAATATATATACACATCTCTCTGTTTGGAATTCATTGGTGTCCAGAACAGGTACACGACAAGCCATATAGACATTTATGTACGCACGCAAAATATTACAATAATCATCAAACCATAAATATTTTCGATCCATAAATACATTATAATACGAGCCTTACATCACCCTACATTAAATACATTACAACGCATCATGAAATCTTACACACATTACAATATAACCGTTACATAATCGAACTTTTAATAGATTACAATAGATCTTCAAACTCTAAATACATTACATAATTGAACCCTTAATATACTACAATACATCAAACTCTAAATACAATACAATACAATACAATACAATACATCACCGAACCCCTAATAGATTACAATACATCGTCACATCCTAAATACATTACACTACAAACAGTATATATATATATATATATATATATATATATATATATATATATATATATATATATATATATATGGGCTAGGTTCAATGGCCAACACCCTTGTTTCGCCAACGCGGCCAACAACATTTATTTCTCACAATATATATAAATGAAAATAAAAATCCAACCGCATAGATGTGATATACATCACTTGAGAATGTTATAGATTTAATTTCATGAAAAATAAATATTTTTATCATCTCCATCACGATATGTAAAGATTTTGACGGATGACAATATTTACGACATGATTCATCATGAAATCAATTTTAAAATTCGAATTTTTTTCATTGGATTTAATTTAAATTATATAGATAGACTTTAGATTAAATTTTACATTGTTTCGACTTTTCTTTCATCGAAATCCAAAAAAATACCGAAATAAACGATTGTGAAAATAGCTTATCGATTTTGGTAGATAGAAAAATGCAAACGAAACAAAATTTGTTCTACAACATATCTAAATGATATAGATTACATATATACGGTTAAAATTTAAGTTTCATTTATATAATTTGAAAAATAAACGTTGTTGGCCGAGTTGGCCAAACAAGGGTGTTGGCCATTGAACCTAGCCCTATATATATATATATATATATATATATATATATATATATATATATATATATATATATATATATATATATATATATATATATTCTACAATTATTTTGCTTGAATTCTATATCCCCTATAAACAATCAAAATAAACATATTAATGCAGACAAGTCCCTAAAAAATATCATAATTAATTATCCTCTCTCCCTAATTGCAGCTCTGGTTTATGATCCCCAATTGAGTGTAGTGGTCTTCTCAGAATCGGAAAGAGGTCATTGAGCTTGACCAGATCGAGAAATGCAGCAACTCAATTACTGTTAAAGAACAAAAATAAATCATTAAAAAATGTAAATAAATAGTAACTAGATTTGATTGAAATGCTCGATTGACGAACCTTCATTGACAGGATTGGATTTCATTGTTTGCAAAGTTATGGCAAATCCTATTTGGAAGTGAAAAAGTACTTCCATAGTCAAGTCCCACTTCTACTTAGATATCCTATATATTGACTAACTGCTCTGCAAAAGAAAAGAAGGGCGTAACCGGTATGAAAGTGAGAAGGGTCACTGCTCTCATAGTTTGCTTTGCGTTGTCAGTGGCACTGGCAAAGCTAGCTGAAGAACCTACACATCAGGCTGGGAATCGGCTGTTGGTTTGATGTCATTTGTCAAGTGTTCGGCACATTACCATCGCAAAAAAATTAGGGTTAGAATCAGTCCTTCTTGACTTGGGCCCCACAAAATATACATGAGGTCCCTAAAATTACAAAATTAAGGACATTAGTGAATAATTTGAAACAAAAAAATGCATTAAAATCAATTGTGATGTTATGACCTCTCTACAAGAATCGCAAGGAAAAAAAATGAACAAAAGGAAGAGTTGGACCAGAATTTGTTAATCAGTCAAGAAAAAGTGTTGAACCAGAATTTCGATCAGAATTTCAGTCAGCCAAGAAAACCCCAATAATTCCTTGCCGTATACCTACGAACAAAAATTGAACCAAATAAATAATCAAAAAATGCAAATAAATAGTAACTATATTTGATTGACAAAGTTGGATACAATGAAATGCTTGATTGACGAATCTTCATTGACAGCATTGGATACCACATCCACGACATCACAATACAAAATTAGGGTTTAGCCGAAAGGGGAGCAAGGATGAGGACGAAAGCGAGAAACCACAAAAAATACGAGGCCAGCACCATCGAAACATCGTCCACATACGACAAGAGAGAGAGAAGGCGACTCAGAAGGAGAGAGGTTTTTTTTGCTTTCAGAGGGAGGGAGATGTTAACTAGGGAAAGAGTGAGAGTAGAAGAGGATAAGGGAGTACTAGATTTGTTTTATCATGATATCGGGTCAGGATCCAAATGTTAGCGGGTTAAAGGGTTCAGTTAGAGTAAAAAAAAATTGCCTGGGGAACACACTGACGTGGCAAGAGCGGGTGTGGCACGTCAGGTGCGGGGTGAGTACGGGGCGCTAGTTGCGTGGTGTGTATCCTTATTGCTCATCCTCGTAAAAATCTATGAGATAGATTTAACATTCCTCGATCTGAATTGAAGTATGTACATCGACAAAATATTGAAAATGGTTTTCAGTACATAAATCCAGTATCGGATTTTTCCCAAATGTCGAATGGCGAAATTTTTCTGAGGATCGATGTGCGACATCGAGTTAAAGAAAAGTAGGAAAATGGATAATTTATGTTTCGACAATAGAATATTCCAAATACGCCATGATATGTACTAATCTTTAAATATTGTTCATGTTAAGTGTCGTAATTATCAATCGAATAATTTAATGTGGTTGTATAATGATTATACTTCACATATGCATAATAGTTATGCAACATTTAAAATCTGGATTCGTATTGAAATTAATAAATAATATCCTTTTAGAAAGGATTAAGACTATATTTCTCATATAAAATGGTGGGGAGGATGAATTGGTGATAAAAGTTATACCGATGGCATTTCTCCAAACATGCCACACATTTATGAAATGTGTACATATTTTGCTTAAATAAAATTGAAGTTGTATGAAAGAGTTTCACAACAACTAAAGATGAAAATTTTATGATGGAATTAGATTTCAATACGGCTTACGAAGCCGAAATGGAAAAGTTATGGATCAAGGTGTTGATCATACTTGGTATTGTCCCAAGAAATAGGATTATTTGGTAATCTATTTCGATGGACGAAATAGCACAAACAAAAAGAAACTGAAATAACATAACCACTCCAAACTGAGTGGGAGACTGAAGGAAATGCAGTTACAAATCAACTAGTAGATTGTACAAATGAGTGTAGACAAACATACGTGTTCGTCGGAACGATTGGATGCATAATAAGATTATGCAAATCTGGCAGAAATTACATGGTGCGTCATGACGTACCATATTGTGCGTCATGACGCACAGTAGAGTAATTCTGAGAAAGCCAATCTATGAGTATACCGTCACGACGCACCAAGTTGTGCGTCATGACGGTGGTGCGTCATGACGGACAGATCATCTGTCATGACGGAGCATTATTATAACGGTTAAATCTAAGTAAATGTGACTGGTGCGTCATGACGCACCATATCGTGCGTCATGACGGACTGTGATCCGAATTCTGGATTAGCAGTTTTGATACTCATTAATACTCATTAATTCAGAGATTTAATATATAATCACTGTAACCTCTCTCTCTCTCTCTCTCACTGGCTTCCAGATTGATTCCAGATCTAATTCTTGAGAAGAAGAGAGAAACTTGTGAGACAAGTTGTGAGGATTTGGAGATTGATTTGAGCAACTTTGCGGGAATTTTAGGGGAATTCGCCCCAACCGAAAGACGTGAGCTCGAGGTGGATACGAGTAGAGGAATCTCAACTGAGATTCTGGACTGTGATCTAACGAGATCAAGGTAGAACAAGGTCGAAGACGAATCGGAGAAATTCCGGTTGGATTCGACAAATCGGAGCTTCGCATTAGGTGTCGAATCGCGCGGGCGTGGGACGCGCGTGTTACCAAAATCGAAGCAAGAGCAGCAACTACGCGTTCAACCCGTCACCGTGATCAATTTCACGTGGTATGAATATATGTCTATAATAGTTATATTCATAGGTAGTTGCATGTAGTTTAGGATTCGTAAGATCGTGTCGTTGACGTGGTCCTCGGGATCGGGTCGGACCGGGCCTCTCAATCCGCTGCGCGGGGCTCGGTAGTGACGCCGATACCCAACAATCACCACATAGGAGCTTCTCGCCATCTCGCCAGGTAGGAATCGCGTGTCGCCAGGATACCCTCTCGCCAAGTCGCCAGGAGAGTTCCATCTCTCTCGCCCAAATCACCACGAGCATCTCTTGGAGGAAGAACGTTCGTAAATGGAGTAGAGGATTTACTGGTAGCGGGTAAAAATGGAGTAAATAGAGGGTTTATGGGTAGCGGGTTATTGGGTTTAGGGGTTTTTTAAAGCAGGTTTATTGGATTTCGGGTTAGCGAATTGAAGGGTATATTAGTCAATTGTATTAATTTAATGTTAAATTTAACTAAACTATGAATTTTGGATAAATTTGATATTTTATATGTTTAGTAAGGATAAATATGATAATAACAATTTAGGAGGGATAAATATGTAATTTATCAACTTAGTAGGGATATAGGAGAATTTTTTCCTAATTATTATATCCTTAACTAGTAAGCCCAATATATATATATATATATATATATATATATATATATATATATATATATATATATATAGAGAGAGAGAGAGAGAGAGAGAGAGAGAGAGAGAGAGAGAGAGAGGGGGAGGCTAAACTACTTAATTTAGTGCCAACATTTTGGTATTTAATGCTTTTTCATCATTGGATTTGCATTGAGATTTGTGTTTTTTCATGATGATCATGAAAATTTGTGCACATCATTAAATGCACAAATCTCAATACACATCCAATGATAAAAAAACATTAAGTATCAAAATGTTGGTACTTAATTAAGTTGTTTAGCCTCCCTTATATATATATATATATATATATATATATATATATATATATATATATATATATATATATTATTTTATTTTATTTTTCACCACTCGTTAAATTGCTGAATAAGTATTGTACATCAATTTTATATTTATTATATATTTGATAAATATTTTAGATGATTTTATAATTATATGAATAGTAATATATATTATTTATATGACATAATTTTTTTATAGTAATTGTATTCTTATTTTTGGAAGGAGAAATAGGCGATAGAACGTATCCTATATAAAATAGGATAATTGCAATAAAATAAATGAAGTTTTACATATAATTTTTTCATAACATATTAAATTAGAAAATAATAATAAGTTAATGAATTATATAACAAAATAAAAAAATAACAATAAACCTCGAAGACGAGTGGAAGAGATTTGGGTTATATATGGTGTTCAGAAATTCACTCAAACATATTTAATGAGATAGACAAAGACGTTTAATTGAATGAACTAAGGAATTAAGTAATCGTTCAATTGAATTGACATGTCAATTAACATGTATTAATATTAATATATTAAAATTAATTGACACATCAATTAATTTTTAATTGGGATGTTAATCAATCCAAATAACACTTTTGTTCAACTCATGGAGGATGTAGGAGCAAAATTAGCAAGCACGCTATATTTTTTAAGAGATCAGAGAACAATATAAAAAAAAATTCGATCCGTACAAATCATTTTCAATTTATTATTTTTTTTGTTCTTTTGTTTCCGATATTATTTGCACTATTTTTTCAGCATAATCAAAAGGATCCCTGTTAGGTAGTTTGTTTGAAAATAAAATCAATTGAAACATTTACGAATGAAGTTATAAGATTGGTCACGAAACTAAATCCTTGAATGAATTTAAAAATAACTTCTGAGACTGAAGAGATCAACAAGGCTTTTCGTTCTGAATGACTCACATGGATTATGTAAAAAATAAGGCCCTTTACGGTTTGTTTGTATGTTCAAGAAATTATGTATTTAACGTAAATTAGAAAAAATATATCAAATTGTTAATAGAACATGTTTGGATAATATTTTAGTAATTGTAAAGATATTATTTTGTGAGGCACTAAAAATTTGTATATAAATTCTGTCGAAACAATAACTTGTCAAAAACAACTTCTCTCATTCATTAATTGGTGTGTATGTAAATACTTTCGCCTTGGAACAAAACATGAAACGTATAACAAGAATGTTATAATTCCTTATTTATTTCTTCTTTTGTAGGTTTATTGTTTTCGAAATCTCTACTAAAAAAATACTTTACATCCAATCAAGAAACACAAATCCAATCTTGTTATAAATATAATAATATGATTGTTAAGCAATAAATCTTGTGAAGATAGAAACATCAATTATAGAATATTTAGTGTATTTGATATTATATTATTTTTTTGTATTGTAGCGTTTTATATGACAAGAAATTTCTTGACCTTCACTCATCATCAACTATATAAAGGGATAGTGGCTATTGTATTCATCCAACTCATTCAATAAGAAATATTGTCTCCTCCAATTTTCTTTTCTTTTTGTTCTTTATTTTCTAATAAATCTATATTTGTTTTCGGTGGTTAATTTTTATTTTTTTAAATGTATGGTATTTTTAAATGAGATCATAAAAATTTGGTGAAATCTCATATAAGATATTTTTTCAAAGAACAGTCCATTAAATGTATGGTACTGTGGGAGGACAATATTGCGAGGTGAGGAACAAGCACAAAGTGTCCTTCTCTTTCATTCTAGTTCTTGTTTGTGGATTGGGAAAATTATGTATCAATTTTTTTTTTTAATGTTTAGTTGCAGTAAAAATTAATATGAAAATAAAATACTATATTTTTTAATTTTATCACCCAGTTCGTACAAAAAATAAAGTGAATATAAGAAAGGAAATTATAATTATAATTACTCTAATGCTACTGAGCCGCCCTCACCACAGCGTGCCACGTCGCCCGTTCATTCTGGGCCGTTCGATCGAGATCGGACGGTCGAGAATTGAATGGACGCGGTTTACATGGTCCATGTTATGTTCGTATGAGACGGTTCATATGGAACGAGTCTATCCGGCATTGAAATGACTTCATCCACTTACACCCTATTCCCCTCTTCTCTCTCTTCATTTGCACGACCAGAAAAAAGAAAAAGACGCTGGACGGAAACCCTAGAGGGCGAAAAGGGCGAAAATGGAGGCGAATCTAACGCCAAACAGGCGCGACGACGCCGGTGGACGGCGAAGATCTCCATGACAGGAATCCAAACCCCAGACGCGCCGCGAAATAGAGAGAAAACATGCCTCCCTGTGATTTCGTCGGCCAATCATGGACGAACGAGAAAGACGGGTTTTGCGCCATCGCCCCCACGCACGTGTGCAAAGTTGTTCCGCCTGGTTGATGGCGCACGTCCGTTGTTGTCCGCTTAGGAGGAAACCCTAGGCCCGAAAGCTAAGTTATTTTCTTTGTTTCTTCGCAGATTTGCATCTTTGTTTGTGTCGTATGGTGCTGTATTCCTTGGGGAACGAACCACATACGAGATATTGATTAGTTTTTCTTCTTTTTTTGTCCATTTATACTGATTTGTGTCTTTCAGAATATGAAATTGAAGCCAGTGAAATCAATTCACTAACTGTCTGGACTTCGCAAAGGTATGTACCTCCGAATTCAATGTTACAGAACTTCATGTTTGAAGGTTTTTTGTGCTGACAACGTGTCAGGTAAACAATACAACTTGCTAAACTGTTTGATTATCAGATAATTTTCTTGAATTGTTAATATTTCCTTACAAGACAGGTACGACTTTCTCTCTCTTAAATTGTTAATGCTAAAATGCTTCAATTTTGTACATTTTTTTCGCAGGTTCTTCAATACGATTTGGATATGGATATGGAGGTGAGTACCAGTTTGAGTGGTACCGAGTTCTAAACTGGCACTATTCGGGTAAACGTGTGAGTCGAATTCAATGAGAAATTAGCTCTGAGGGAGTCTGACGTGTTCGTCGTTTCTTTCGATAGCTTCGCCTGTGATGAAAAAATGCATATAACAAAGTAAGTTTTTGTAATAAAAGAAACATATTTTCGTAAATAATCAATATTAGACTAAAATAATTTCTGTCATTTCTAACTTCTTTTTTTATTTTTATTTTGGTTGATAGGTGACTGTAGATTCATAATTAGGTTTTTGTATGCAATCTGCATTTTTTCGCAATCAGTTTCTTCAATCCAATTTCAATATAGATATGGACGTAACACGTAAGTACCAATTTGATTTTGAGCGGTGCCAGCTTATATAGAATCCAGAGTTGGAATGATTAATGTGTCTCCAATTGGTAGAAACTGTAGTCAAGAATAAAGAGATGATTTTGAAAAATATGATAAGGTAAATCTTTGTACATGTCGATATAAATTTTAGCTTATACATTGTAATATTTTGTTTTTGTGTTTATTAGATTATTTTTGTATATTTTAGGTGCAAAATATTCTGCCTAAGATGGTTTCAATATTTCGGGACAAATTTTCTCAGTTGAACCTCACTTTTTTCGATTGGAGGCCAGATTAGTTTCGATGTATGTTTCTATCGGCAAATTTCATTTTCAAGTTTAGGATTTAATAGAAATATGTATCTTTTGATTAGGACCTTCTTTTTTTCTAATTTATTGAATTTTTTAAGGTTTGTTCACAAGGTCGGGACAAGACTTATTGCTTGAGATATCTTGAAGAATTTCAAGAAATCCACTTTTTGGGCGACCAATCTTATCCGGTATATACATTTTTTCTAATTTCACCGATTTCTTTTTCGAAAGATGATAGTTGAAATAATTGCAACATCGAAAAGAGCGATTCGTCGCAACTTGCAATTTGGTCTTTTATGAGAGTACATATGTAAAAAATTCATCGAGTATTAACTTTTTTAATAGTCAGTGAGTTTTCGAAAGGAAGCCAGTAGATGTTGACGTGTCGAGAGATTTTCAAGAATTCTGAGAAGAAGGAAACATAATATATGCAATTAAAAAGGTATATATTGGGTGTCGACGACTTTGACCTTCTAAGCGTTATTGGTAGAGGTGGCTTTAGAGAGGTAATTTGAATTTTTTTTCCAATTTAAATTCATATTGAAATATTGAAATTCGATTTTTTTCTTTTTTCTTTTTTTATAAATATTTTTTTGTAATTTTTGTAGAGGGAAAACAAGTCAAACATTCATGGTTAGTCGCAAAAAAGCCCCTCGATTCTTCTTAATTGCAAAAGAAATATTTGTACAAGCCAACTTTGTTGCTAAAAAATGTGTAAACTTTTTAAATGTAGACAATGCGAACACGTTCAATGAGATAAAACTCAAAACAATCCCGCGCAATTGCGCGGGCATTAAGCTAGTTATATATAGTGCATTTGTACTTGTATTTGGTTGCAATGTTTTCATTAATATTTGCGAGAAAAGGTCGTTGGTTCTTGATTCATTGGAACATTTTATTTCCAAAACAAAGATACCTACTCTTTTGGGTTGTCACCTAAATCTTTGCATTAAATTCTAATTTAGTTTCCATCCAACCATGAATCAATTCATATTTCATAACCCAGAAAAGTCATGAATAATTTTCTTTCTAAACCGGTATTTTTCATGTTTCTACGACTAAAAAAGAATGACGCTATTGTAAGAACCAGCATGATTAAATTGAGAGCGATTTCAATTTTGTTTTATCAAATGATCATTATACCCCTGTTAATGATGAATTTATGATTGATATTTTTTACATTTATCTATTAGTTTATCATTTTTCATAAATTATGCAAATAAAAAAAAATTATATATAAAAACACAATTAAATTGTAACATGTCATATATATATTTAAATATGAAAATTAATATATATTGGTTAGATTTGGTTTTTTCATAATGTTAGGAAAAATATGTTTGCATTATTCATGAAATATATAAATAATAGTATATAAGTATAATAAATATCAATCACCATAAATAGAGATATAGTGGTCAATTGATTAAAAAAAATTGAAATCGCTCTCAATTTAGCTATGTTAGTTCTTGTAATAACGTCACCCTAAATAAATACCAGTTCGAGCGGTAACATGAAGTTACTTTATCCTAGGACCAGCCTTGAAAGGAGGCAAACAAAGCTATAGCTATCGCTTTGGACCGCAATATTTTTACGATCATTCACTTCAAAAAAAAAAATTTACGATCACAAGTTATGTGTAGATCTTTTAATTATAGTAAGGTAAAAAATAGTTATATTATGTCAGTCACTTGGACAATGAAAAAATTATAATATCAAACCAAATTACATATGAATTTATTCTTTTTTAAGACGATGATATTTGAATTTCAAATTATAATCTTGAACCATGAAAATGATAAGAAAAAACATTATTCGAATAAAATCATAAAATATACTGGTATATTCTTGTAGCAAATGTGAAAATAAATATAATTATTTTATTATGAATCAACATAAAAAAACAATTATTGCTCATATGCAAAAATAATTAAAAATGTTAATCATATCACACACAGATATTGCTAATTCGTTATGAATTATTATTTTTCATCCATTCTTTTCTCTCTGCATATGCGTATCTAACTATTTGCTAGTTTTAAACATAATTCTTTTCATAAATTTAATATATATTATTTTAAAATTGTAATCATCTAATAACAATCACTTTGGATCCGCCAAAGCGCGGAACCGGTCCTGTTTACCCCCCTTCATTACGATATATAATAAATCAATATATCATAGTGTCGTTTTATAATATATCAGGAGCTAATGAAAAAAATCTTATAAATAAATCGGATGATACATAATAAACAGATAAATGGATTCGGTTGAACACATATATGTATATGTGTTGAATGAGTAAATGTTAAATAAGTATACGACAAATGAGTAAATTAATCTCGTTTAACACATAAAAGATCAATGTGTGGAATATGGAAAATTTTAGAAGAGAAGTATATTTTATTCCTGCGAGCTTTCAATTTTAATATATTTATTTGTTAATTATGTTTGTAATACAAATTAATAATATGTATAAAGTAAAGAAAATTCTTGCTCATATATGAGACCACGTCATTTACTTTTTTGGTTTATTTACATTTTGGTCTTTTTTTACATTTTATATTTTGGTCTTTTTTTGGTTTATTTACATTTTTAGTCTTTTTTTTACATTTTGATCATTTTTTTCTATTTTCTATTTTAGTCTTTTTTTACATTTTGATCTTTTTTTTATATTTTAGTCGTTTTTTACATTTTGATAATTTTTTCTTAATTTCCAATTTTTTTTTTTAATTTGCTCATTGGGCAGGGTTATGTATGCAATTTCGTAAGTTCAATTTTTTTTTTTGTAATTTTTCTTTTTACCCAATTTTTTCATTTTTTACATTTTGATCTTTTTTTGCTTTTCAATTTTTTTTGTATTTGATTATTTTGCACGGGTATATATGAAATTTTGTAACCTCAAATTTATGCGAGTTTTTTTGTCATTTGCCCGTTGTATCCATATGACACATTGTGATCCTTTAATGAACCGTAACTATAATGCATCTATTGACATCAAATATATTTGCGAATATGTCCTGATTATATTAATCGATTTTAAAAACACCTGAACAAATGTTATTTATACAAATTATATCAGAAAATAATATCCGTGATAGATTAATTTCATGAATCTTATGCATCTATTGACATCATGATATTTGCAAATATGTCATGATTAGATTAATTTAGTTCAAACGCACGCGCGTTAATTCGCACACGAGTTAATTCTATTTAAATAATTATATAAAAAACATGTAAAAAAATAGATATGTTGTCCCGCGCAATTGCTTGCGCGGGAACAAAGCTAGTATAATATGTTAAAAAAGAAGCATCTTCTCTTCAAGAAAAAAAAAATATATATATATAGGTAGCAAACAAATTCATTTACAGAACAAAAATCTCTTGAAATTCTTCATACTTAAACAACATCTACAGAACAACCTAAACAACCCAACAAAACAACCCAACAAAAAACAGTAACAACTTTACCTAATTCCACATAATCAATTCTCAATCGATTTGGTACAATCGTTGGTTCACGAACTGAAAGTTTGCGTTCTTAGCCCGATTTTGCGAGATGGGAACAGTAGCATCGACAACCGAGCAAGCCCAAGCCGCCTTACAACTACTATACGCTCCGATCCCTCTCCACGGCGACGACTTCTTCGTTTTCTCGACCATTGTATGTCCCCATATTTCCTCCATTAGCCCGGGCGGAGTACCGGGATCTTTCGCACACTCATTCAAAGCAACCTCGAACGGGTCGGACGTGGAGGCCGTCGCGAGATTCTTTTTCGACATGGGGGGTGGCGGAGGTAGACGATTAGACGAAAATGTGTTTAGAGAAGAAGAGTTTTTTGTATTCATTTCCTTGGCTATGCCAGGGTGTTCCTCCCAGGAGAACGGGATGGCCGAGAGGGAGCGGCGATGACGGTGGTGGAGAGAGTTGGTTGTAACCGGGTTACTGGTAACGTCGCCGGTCGATTTAGTCCGGCGAGCTGGAGGAGGAGGTGGTTCTTGTGGTGAGAATGATGAGTGTTTCATTGTGAGTGTGAGTGTGTGTGTGTGTGTGTGTTGGGGAAATTAAGTTGTGTCTGTGCCATATATGCCATGATTGTCTTATCGTCTGCTCTTTTCGTTGTGAGATCCCACAAGATATAATCATATATTCAGTTTGGAATGATCACATGCAAAAGTAATTTCTAATTTCTAATTTCTAATATAAATAAATAAGATAAATGCAGTCGCAGATTTATTAAGGGACAAAGGAGGCAGATTTCCCTTTAAATTTTTGAACAATAGTAATATATATATATATATATATATATATATATATATATATATATATGTCAATTGAAAAATTATATATTATCGTCCTCCAAAATTTTATGAAAATTTCTCACAATAACCCTCTAGATTACCGTTCCCCATTGATTTGGAGCAACGTATATGTTAAGTGTTCAAGTTGAACCATGACAGGATGGATGAGAGATTTGACATTCTAATTAATTAAAATTTTGTTTTTGTCTTTGATTGTGATTAATTAACGGTACATAAATACAAAGGTTGACAAGTGTAATTGTCAATCCAGCTAGATTTAGAGAATAATAACAAATCTCACATAGTACCACCCTTGATTTATAGTGTTTGTATGTATGTATATTATGAACAAATAATAATAAAGGCAGAATTTTGTAAATTAAGTTTTCTACAGTCTATTAAAAGGACCGTTAAACATCCTACAACCGATCCAACACCCGCCTCAATTACCCGAGGTCCACAAATACCCCACTAGCAAAGCGTATGCCGCGCTATCACACCCGGGGAGGATATGTGAATGGACAAAAAAAATTCTCAAAATAAAAGCTCCCAAAAAAGTATGCATTTTTGGGTGGTTGGTACTATACAATCGAATTTTGACGGCGGAAAATTTAAGTAAAAGAGGATGGCCACACGACCCGACATGCTCGTTATGTTCGGGTCAATTTGAAACGACTAACCACCTTTTTCTTCAATGCCCCTTTTCGAAAGAAGTATGGAGAATTCTCGAACCTAGAGCTATTATCTCTTCACGAAACATACAAGAATTTTGGTGGGAAGAACGCAAAGGAAGATCCAAGGATGAAGTGGTAAGATGGGATATCAAATGGCTAGCAACGACATGGACTCTTTGGAAAGAGAGAAATAATCGTATTTTTCAACGTAAAGGACGAATGCACATGCTAATCATCACCGCCATAAAAGATCTAGAATACCAATGGCTAACATATTTGTAATTACTTAGCAAACAATGTACTTTTTAACTTTTATTTCAATGAAAAAAGATAAGACCGAGCGCGTACCGCGCTTGCTTTTCCTTCAAAAAAAAAAAAGTTTTCTACAGTCATTAAATTAAATTGGATCCGTACAACAGAGTGGTATTTACCATGGCCTGTGAAGTGTGATATTATTGAAGGAAGAAGGGTCATGTGGCAGAGTAGATGAAGTAGTTCAACTGTATTTGATGCCATGTTTCAAGTCTCAAAATTTATTTAAAACGATTTTTCGAATTTTAATTCGAAGCACTAGTTAGTTAAGTAGTAAGTACTGAACCCAGTTAAAGAGGCAATTCTTATTCTTATTTTATTATTACTTATTAGTGGTTGAATAATTATTAGGTACGTACATTCTTCAATTAATAAGATAATATTGTGAACTTATGAAACAATGATTACGTTGAACTTGGGTGAATCATTATTAATTTGGATTTATTTATCTTCAATGCATGTTTTGTCTCATACTGGAAGTCTGGAAGAAAGTTCTGGCTCGTTCACGCCATTAAATATCCGTGATCACAAAATTCGATACTGAGCTCGTTCATATAACAAATAGTTTGTCATGAGTAATTAATTGAACTAGGATAAAAAAAAAATTTACCTCAGCAATGAAGTAATTATATTTTCCACAACGTCGGCATAAACTAATTAAAAAAATTATATCAAAATTTAACTAACCAATGTAATTACAAATTATTTAATATCTTATGATATTTCAAATATGCATGTTTATATATTTAAATAATATTTTAGATATGTTCTATAAGTTTGAGATGTTATTTGTGTTAGATAAATATTTGTCTTTCAATTTATTCATTTTTGAAAAAATAATATGAAAGTTTTTTGAACAATGTATAGTATCATATACCATTTTTGTAAATTAATAGTTTTAAAAATACTAATAATCATAGCTAAAATTCACTTTGTAAACATGCATACTTTTGAATTGTCTTCACAATTAAAACTAGAGAAAAAAATATTGGAAATATGGTAAAATGTAGTTCAAAATAAAATAAAAAATTCAAGTAAATATATTTGATAAACTTTCAAAAAAATAGTTTTAAAAACATTGCAAATACTTGATATATAGTATATGAGATTATACAATAATTTATCAATGTTAGATATTTGTGTTATTCACATTTGATCATACAACTTTACCATAAAATAATAAACAATTGAATATAACCTATCTAACATGAATCTAGAGATTTATAATATACTACATTTATGCTAGGTAATATGACTTACTAATATAACTATAAAAATTAATGATTCAAATTTATCTCAAATCATAATTTAATGATTCAAACGACGAGAGATTGCATAAAGTTAAGTGAAAATAAAGTTTTAGGTTAATGACTAATTCTCTCCTAATAATGATGAAAAAAAATCATTACTTGCAACACCATATTAGATGAGATGCATTAAATAGTTCATCCAATTTTTATTACCCCAAATTAATTTCACAATGGAATCCACACAACTATTAGTCCACAATAATAAATAGTCCAAAAATAGGTAGATTCCGAGAACCGGATCTACCACGGACCGGTTCTAATAGCATAATCCAAATCATCAATAAGATCATCCACATCTTCAATACCAACAGATATTCTGACGAGATCGTCAGTCAATCCCCTCGATTCTCGAACCGCGACCGGTATGCTCGCATGTGACATGAAACACGGTAAACTTATCAACGATTTCACACTCCCTAGTAAAAATCACATAAAAACAAATTGTATAATCTTTTATTTATTTATTTATTTATTTATTGAGATGTGAGAGAGAATTATTAATTACCGAAACTAACAGTAACATTAAAATATTTCGTGGTCTCGACAATATGTTTCGAGAGAGCCAATGAACCTGTTAGAAAACTCAACACCGAACCGGCTCCCTTTGCCTAAAAATTGAATAAAATTTAATTTAATAAATTTTAGATATTGTATAATTTTAATTTATTTTAATGACCTGAGAGAAATGTAATGAACGGCCAGGATGGTCTGGAAGACCGGCGTAATTAACTTGCTTAATTCTCGGATGAGACGATAAAAACTCAGCAATTTTTTGCGCATTTTCCTAATTAACAAATAAAAATATATAATTAATATATGAAATTAAAAGATATAATAATTAATAAACCTGTTGTTTCTCGACTCGTAAAGACATGGTTTTGATGCCACGTAAGCAAAGCCAACAATCAAAAGGGGCGAGTCCAGAACCTTCAGCGTTTTGTAAAAATGCTATTTCTCTTGCCAAACTACCCCAATTTTTTCAAAAAATAAATAATAATTATTTATTTAATTATTATTTTATTTATTTAAATATATTTAATTATTATTTTATTTATTAGGGACGAACCTTTCGCCCTTGACGGCGAGAATACCAGCCATGAGATCGCTATGTCCAGCTATAAATTTCGTTGCTGAATGCATCACTATAT
Source organism: Luzula sylvatica (assembly GCA_946800325.1). NCBI lineage: Eukaryota > Viridiplantae > Streptophyta > Magnoliopsida > Poales > Juncaceae > Luzula > Luzula sylvatica. Next base: position 26,884,207 of record OX326959.1, on the reverse strand, counting down.
CTAAAAAATTAAATAAAATATATGTGTAATTAATAAATAATATAATTATTAATTATTGATAAAAAAAAGGGTTTAGGGTTTAGGATCATATACCAGCTCCGAGTTGCAAGGGTTGAGAGAGAACCGGAGACATAATGCTATTATCGACTAATACTATCGCGCCTTTTTCATGCGCTATTTCCGATATTTTCTGTAATTTAATTTAACACAAATTATATCAAAAATTTAGATTTAAATATTAGTAAAAAATATTATTTAAATTTTACACGAATATCGGTTATTTGTTGACGAGGGTTCGTTGGGCTTTCCAACCAAACGAGTCTTGTCTTGGACCCAATTGCACTTGCCACCTCAGCAATATTTGTCGTATCCACTCTCCTATTAAAAATATTAAAAGTATTTGCATAAAAATCTAAATTTGATTTATTTATATAATTATTTATTTTACTAACTTGACTATAACTCCGGTTCGTGGAACAACTTGAGAGAGGAGGCGGTCTGATCCGCCATATATATCCTCTCCAGCAACTATTTCTTGACCTGAATAAATTGCAAACTTAATTATATACATTAATATTAAAATAATTACATGTGAAATAATAATAATTTTAATAATAAATACCAGCTTCTAGAAGGTGGGTAATGCTGGCAAGGGCAGCCATGCCGCTAGTGAAACAGAACGCTTGATCAGCCTTCTCGAGCTTAGCCATTAAACTGATTATTTAATAAACTTATTAGAAATAATTATATGAATAAATAAATTAATTAATTAATTAATATAAAAAAACCTTTGAAGAACATCGCGAGTAGGATTACCGCTCCTCGTATAATCGTACGTGCCATAGTCTGTTGCTGAAGGCTGCGAATATAATTAATTTATACGAATAAATCAATGTTTACGCACTGAATAAAGATTGGAACTTTAATTTTACCTGTTTAAAAGTAGCAGTTTGGTACAAAGGAGTGCTCAAAGCACCGTATGGATCGAATGAATTCTCGAAGCTGGTTAATATGGTTGATACACTAGGCTCTTTCCTCTTCAATTCTACAATAAATTTGATTCAGAATCAAAATATATTTGATTAAATGGTGGAAAAATGCAGGAATCGAAAAACCTACCTGAAGGTGAAGCAAAACTCAAATCTCCGTCATTACTAGTCAATCCATTGTGCCTCGCCATTACTGCAGTCCTTAATTGTCTCTTAGGAAATGTGAGGATGTTACTTTCATGATTAGGGATCGGTCTTGAGAGAGAACGGAGATGGGAGGAAGAAGAGGAGATGGTTCCGGTGCTCGTACCGGCCATGGAGAACGGTGGTACGGCTAGGGTTTAAGCTTGCCACGGCCAATGCTCCTGCTGGAAATGCCAGTGGAAATTGACGTCTCGAGTCCCACCCACTAGGCCACTACCACTTAGAAGTTGGATCTCCAAAGCTGCGAGATTTCAATTCCGGATTATATATAACTCGGTATCTGAAAGCCTGTGACTACGACCCTACAAATCACACATATATAATCCGGAATCTAGGTAGGAATATGAAGTCACGTAAGTTTTGCAAGTTTAGCTTGTGATTTGTGGCTCGTTTGTGTTCGATCAATTATAATTTGATAATAGCATGAACTAGGTCCACCTCGATCAAATTAAATTCGAACAAATGTAAGCTTGATATTTAATTTAAGAGTAACGCTATTAGAAGAGCTAATATGACTTAATTAAGAACGATTTCAAAATTATTTTATCAAATAATCATTATATTCAAATTAATATTTATGATGATCAATATTTATCATGCTTATCTATTGATATTTCTATCTGAAAAAAATAAGCCTTAGACAAAACTGTTTATCTTGTATGTAAACAAATAACACTTATTATTTATGTGTTGTTAATATAATATTATATATTTGATTAAAGTTTCATTTAATACGTGTACTAGTTATTTAACATATTTAAGATTATATGAATAAATCATGAATTGTATCACTAGTTTGTACATTATCATAATATGTGATTATGATAGTAAATTGTAAAATGAACGTAATACGATTATAAATGTTCCTGGTCATATATATGATGTATATGAAGATATACATATCTAATAAAATATAATATATATGTACACCAGTATATTCGCATATGAGATGATTATGCTTTACTGATCATGGATATGAAAATACATGGAGATGTAGTGATGTCAAATATGGAATATAGATATGTATTAGAGACTACATATTTGACGGACCAACTTATAAGAATATACATGTTTATTATCATTATGAGACTGCATATGAGGTAGAAGAAACAAAGTTGTACTTCTTTCGAATTAACTCTCTCTCTCTCTCTCTCTCTCTCTCTCTCTCTCTCTCTCTCTCTCTCTCTCTCTCTCTCTCTCTTATTCACCCTAAACCTTTTTCTATATCGGCTACTCCTAGAGAGGGGCTTTGATCTATTTTGCCCTTTCTACCTCCGACAAATTCTCTTCAAGAATCGCCTCACTCCGAACAGAGACCGGATAAAGTTGAACCACTGATAAAAATATAACTAATATACAAAATATGTAATACACATATAAAAAAAGATAAAGGATCATGCACACCGCTCTTAACGGATCCGAGACCGTCATATATCTTTTACCTTCATATTTATACATTTTTGTATACTATAAATACAAATTTTGTTCTTATTTATACTTTTTTAGCGTGGATGCAATGATATTTTTTGTTTTTATTATTATTTATACATTTTGTAATATTTATTGTAGAAAATAAAAATCATAGTGTTTTTACTATGAATATGAATCGTTGTATAAAAATATAAATATGAAGGTAAAAGGAATATGACGGTCTGACGTGTGTTAAGAACGGAGTGCGTTAACGGGACTAATAAAAAATAATGTAGAAATTATTTATTATGCACAATTCTAATGTATATTGTCATTCAACCGTATACAAATGATTAATGAACATATAAACAAATATTTAAGATGTAAATAAAATGTAATTTACAAACAAATACATATATTAAAGTATAATTGACAAACAAACATATATATAATTGACGGATAGTGTTTATGGGGCGATGCACGCTAAAAATCACTTTTCTACCAAAAATTAAAATAAACAGATCGTGGACGGATCTAATATTTTTTTTTTTTTTGTAAGAACTAAAAATGTTGAACTACATAAAAGTCAGACAGATTTATCATTCGAACAGTCATAATTATCCGGATTTCATTTTAGCGAGGCTTCCCAGCATTTGTTAAGCTCCACTTTACCTTTCTCTTCCCAATACATTTTAAAAGCTTGAATAGACATAGAAAAAAAACTAAATACTCAGAAAAAGAGAAAATCAATGGAGACTAAAATAAGAAAATAAAGTAGACTTTACATGGCAAGGCAAATCCGTAGACTTTGACAAGAATGAGAATTTTGAGAAAATGCTTCCAGCAACCCATGCCAGGCTCATCTCCCCCAATACCATCTACAAGAACTTAAGAAGAAAAAATAACAAAAATAATTAGCAAAATTAAAATACTCGGAAACAAAAAAAAAGTTATTGAAGACCACAAAATAAGAAGTTAAGAAAGACTTTACATAAGAAGCCAGATACGAAGACATAGACAACAGCCATATGTTTGATAAGCTCCCAAATAATTTCCCCGAGCCCGTCGCCGTCACTATTATTGTGGTTCAAATTTCCATCGTTGTTACCAGCACCGTCATCACCATCACCGCCGCCGTTGTTGTTGCTGTCACTGCCACCATTGTTGGTGCCGCAGTCATTGCTGTCACTACTGAGACTGCGTCGATCTTGCTTGCTTGGAATCGGCAGTTCGATTTTGGCTGGTCAAAAAGTTAATTTTTGAAAAAAGAATTCAGATATCAGATGTGTAAGAAATAATTTACCATTAATGGGGAAAATATTGAAAATTGAATCCTTGACGATGTTCACTACGCGTTTTGCCTGTGACAAAAAAAAACTTAAAATAAATAAAACGAACATTGAAGATTGAACATGAGTTGGTAATAACGAACGAGAAGATAAAATTCACTGAGTTCCTACTTTTTTAAAATTCATATTCGAACCATACTTTTCTGAAAGACCAGGGTCTGGAAGTCTCTTCTTTTGCAGGAACGCATCACTGTTTGAATCACTGCACACAAAAAATTTAGTTAATTAATTGCTTTTGTTATGACAGTAAACGTTTGAAGGATTCTGGGTCTGACTGATCATTCCAAATTGAAAATTCAACAGCTGAAAGCATAGCAATTCCAACAATCATTCCAAATTGATCATTTGGTCTAGTGGTCTATGTTGCACGGATGCGGGTACGGGTATCCTATCCGATACGATACGGATACGGCGATACGGCATTTCTTGAAAATTATAGGATACGATACGTTATATATGTATATTATTTAATATTATTTTAATATAATTAATATATATTTAAATAATTTTATTAAATTATTATAAAAATTAAGATGTTGTAATATCGATTTGGATATTTTACGAATAAGTAAAATAAAAAAATATGTGATGTAAAATACTATTGAATAGCAAAAGTATTGGGTATTTTTAAATTGGGCAAAAAAACAAAAAATAATGGATCAGCCGTATCGAAACCATATCCCGCCGTATCGGAACCGTATACAGCCGTATCAGAAACGTATCGTGCCGTATCGGTGGCGTATCCGGATACGTATCCGATACGGGTACGGTTCATTTTTTGAAGTATCCGCGCAACATAGTTAGTGGTAAGTGATTAGCATAAGATATCAAACATCAAGGGTTCAAACTCTATTAGTATCACAAATAAAAAATGAAAAAAATAATATCAATGTTTCATGGATTATGGTTCCCTTAAAAATTTTTTTATAGATTTTTAACATTTAAATATGAACTAATGATTAATTCACATGTACGATTGATTAATATGTTGGAATGAATCAATATTTTATAATTTTATGTTAATTGTTAATTGGTTTATATCTCATTTGATTGAGTATGAGTCACAAAAAATCACATTTTGTGAGAGATTATAAATTTAATTTTTATTCACATCAATTGATAGAAGACATATAGAAGACAACATTTTTCATTTATTATCAAAAAATATAATTTTATGCTAATTGAGTTGTTTGTTGTTTTCCATCTGACGATTCTAATTAGCCAGAAAGTATCCTTTGAATCCCATTGAAGCGGTAAAAACTTGTGACGCAGCTAACGCCAATCCTTCATTATTTACTACTAGCTTTATCCCCGCGCAATTGCGCGGGATGTTTTTTATATATTTATTTAAATAGAATTAACGCGCATGCGTTTGAACTAAATTAATCTAATCATGACATATTTGCAAATATCATGATGTCAATACATGCATAAGGTTCATGAAATTAGTCTATCACGGATATTATTTTCTAATATAATTTGTATAAATAACATTTGTTCAGGTGTTTCTAAAATCAATTAATATAATCATGACATATTCGCAAATTTTAATATGTATGTAAAATAGGAAAAAAAAAATGTAAAAAAAGATCAAAATGTAAAATAAGAAAAAAGGATAAAAATGTAAAAATGGACCGAAATATAAATAAAAGGACCAAAATGTAAAAATGTACCGAAATATAAATAAAATGACCAAAATGTAAATTAAAACAAAAAATGACCAAAATATAAAAAATGACCAAAATGTAAAATAAGAAAAAAGATCAAAATATAAAAAAGGACCGAAATGTATTTTAAAAAGAACCAAAATGTAAATAAAAAGGACCGAAATATAAATTAAAACTAAAAAGAAACAAAATATAAAAAGGACCAAAATATAAAATAAGAAAAAGGATCGAAATGTAAAAAAGGACCATAATGTAATTTAAAAAGGATCAAAATGTAAATAAAAAGGACCAAAATGTAAATTTTAAAACTAAAAAGGACCAAAACGTAAATAAAAAAGACCTAAATGTAAATTTAAAAAAAAAATTTGCACAAAGGCCCTTGGTGACATGGAGCTCTAGAATTGCAAGAAATTTCTTAACTTTATACATAAGATATAATTATAAAACATTTTTATGAAGTTACATTAATAATTATGAGATGCAATAGCTCCAAATCATTGATTAAATCAATGACTTTCTAAAAATATATTATATATAATTATAACTATTTATATGCTATTATTTTATAACTACTTTCTACCAATTTTAATCTATGTTGCACGGATACGGATACGGCGATACGATAATTTTCAAAAAACACAAGACACGATATATATATATATGAGGGAGACTAACATACTTAATTAAGTACCAAAAATTTGGTACTTAATGCTTTTTGACCATTGTATTTGCATTGAGATTTGTGCATTTAATGATGTGCACAAAATTTCATGATCATCATGAAAAAAAACACAAATCTCAATGTAAATCATATGGTTAAAAAGTATTAAGTACCAAACTATATTTTATGCACACCCATTGTATTAAGTACACAAATCTCAATGATACACTTTTCTTCATAGAGGCACACCCATGTAACCTTAAAGTAATTATGCAAACTATATTTTACTTTTCCAAGGTTTCGGATTTAGATATTAATTGGGATAAAAGTGGATTCGTCGCGATTTCTCTCCCCAATGAATTACACACCCATGTAGGCACAATTATGCGTTGTCACAAGAAGTGCTTACCGTTAAAAATATCTCGGGTTATCCCTATCCTACAAGAAACCTAACAAGTTTATCTTTCAACCGATTGTAGATAAGCTGAGGGGCAAGGTAAATAATTGGAAGAACAAGTGCTTAACCTTGTGTGTGTGTGTGGGTAGGGGGGGGGGGGGGGGGGGGGGGGGGGGGGGTTGCAACACTAGTGAAGGCGATATTGGGAGAAATTCCTAACTTCCACATGCAAACAATGATATTACCAAAATGAGTTGTGGAGGAGTTAAACCAAATACTGCGAGCCTTCTTTTGAAAGTGAAATGAGAAGATTTTTGGAGGACATTGCTTGATGAATTGGAAGAGAGTGTGTTTACCTAAAATTCATGACGGACTAGGTTTCCTTGATCTAGAGAGGCCTAACCATACCATGGCAATGAAGTGGCTATTCAAGCTAGACGCCGACCACACGTCTCAATGGTCGGTCATAATTTGGTCACTCTACAACATTCAAACTGCCGGGGATATCACGCGTATAGCCCCAAACATCACCTCCTATTTCATGAAAGATCTCCAACTTCTACTCCCAATATACGAAGCACAAAGGAGGGCCGGTCCTCTATGGGGACAAATCAATAACAATCACGACCATATGGTGAGATACGACACGGCTACAATGTACTGTTGGATTTGACATTCGGGGATTGAATGCACTTGAACATCAACCATCTTCAACATCAAGGCTCTGCTAAAGGTCAAAATTTTCGGATGGCTAGCAAATAATAATCGCATCCTTACGGCAAAAAACCTCATTAAAAGAGGATGGCATCACGACCCAGTTTGTACCGCACATGATTTCTCTCTTAGGGCTTAGACATATCATATTGGGCAGGTTGCCGAGCTATGTTCCGAACCAATTGAATCGGTGGACCACCTTTTTTTCAAATGCCCTTTCTGTTGACCTAAATTTCCTACGGTTTGATTATTACAAAACAACGTCGATACTACTAACCATCTTGTGTAAGTGAAAACTGTACAGAGATATGTACAATCTCCAAAAGGATAAAAAAGATGACGAAAAACGATGATCAAGACAAAAGACGAACACGGAAACGCAAAATCAAGTGACGACATCAAGACATCAAGACATCGAGACATCGAAGACTTCCGCAAGTTGGGGCGTCCAAAAAACTCCACAAATAAGCCCTAGGTATCCCTAGATTTACATATGAATTATCAAGATAAAATAAATCATTGAAACATAGAAAAAGAATTAATAGCAAAACTGAGAACCAGAAGATAATTCGTTCGATCGAACGAAAAACATGTACGTTCGAACGAACCCTAGGTTATCACAGCTATGTTAGTTGTACTATGAATTAACATAGCAGTTCGTTGGAACGAACATATCATGTTCGTTCGAACGAACCTTCATGCGTAACTAGGACGAACCCAATGTCCGTTCGAACGATAGCATGTGCTATTAAATTCTTTTTCACAGAAGCAAGTACGTTCGAACGAACCTCATGTTCGTTCGAACGAACCCTTAAGCTTAGCTCAGAACGAACAAACTGTTAGTTCGAACGAAGTTCGTATAACCTAGTGAGTCCGTTCGAACGAACCATAAATGTGCGTTCGAACGAACCTATAATGTTTCATCGATTTAACACGTAACGGCTAGTTTGAATTACTGTTCGTTCGAACGAACCACAATGTGCGTTCGAACGAACCAGTTCAGAATTTTTCAAAGGGGAATTACGTGGTCTATAAATAAGATTTCTTTGAGGTTTCTCTCTCCAATTCTTTTTCTTGCGTGACCCGGTACTTCTTTCCACTTCTACTCAACGACTCCCAACTTGCGTGACCGATCACGACTAGTTCATTAGTAGAGATTTGTAATAGGTTAATTGCAATTTGTAAAGCCGTCATAGATCGATAAATCGTGTAAATCGATCTAGGCAAAACCTTGTAAGAGTTGATACGGGAATTCAATCGAAATCCGAAAATGCGCAAGGCATTCCCGGAGACGTAGGTGCCTTCAAATCGAATCGGTCGATTGAGCAAGTATACTGTGAGTTAAATCTACAAAATAACCACCTATCGAATTCCGTAAACAAATATCTTGTGTTATTTGTTTTGATATTTTTTCTTTATCTTTCATTAATTACGCTTCCGCATTTAAATCGAAAATTGTATATCATTACCGAAAATTGGACCATAGGGTTACATATTCAACCCCTCTAAGTGAGAATTAAACAACACTTTCTAGATCAAACTTTGGCGACTTTTTGGTTGGACCACTGCACGGCTAAGACAAGGAAGGAGACAACTCTATGGGACATTAAATGGCTTGCAACCATTTGGACTTATGACTTGCAATAATCGAATATTCCAACATTAAGGTCTACTATAATTAAATCTGGTTAATTAGGTTAGGATTGGTATTATTAAGATTTGATTTGGACCTAATTAGAATTAGGACAGGATTGGTATTATTAAAGATTTGACTCGGAGTAATTGGAAATCAGCCTACAAATGCCACACTAAACCAGCCACTAAATAACGTAAATCCTCTCCATACTAGTCAAGTCAGAAACAGTCTAAATTGTACACAATAGAATTAGACTGAAACGAGAGAAAATACGTTAGTATTTGAATGTTATTCTTCTTTTATTTAAACTAGGAATATAGCCCGCGCTTCGCTGCGGGATATATTATTTGATAAGAAATAATATAATTAGCAAAAATAATAATTTTATATATTATTTGATATATTATTTGATATATTATTTCGCTGCGGGATATATTATTTGATATATTATTTGATAAGAAAATAGAAATATTTCTCGTGCTTCGCTGCGATTTTTCAAAATCTGTTATGATCATAAAATAATAATTTTATCTAAAATGTTACAAGTATAAAACAAAAGTAATTTTCATAAATGTTAATTTAAAAAAAAAAGTCTGATATTAAATAGTGTCACAAGTATTATGCAATAAATGCAAATTTTTTTCCTCCTCAAAACATATCATATGTTCCAAAAGAAAAATTCAAATGTTTTATTTAGAATACAAAACATGTCAAATAAAATAAAATTCTGAAAAAGACAAACAAAAAAACATAAAAGATGCAGCTTGGTACCAATCAAAAATATTATAATAAGCACAAAAAACGCAGGTTGGTACCAATCAAAATTGTTATAATAAGCAAAAAAAAAAAAAAATACCAGCTGAGGCTAACAAAAAGTATTTGTGTGAATAGTATTTTATTAAATTCAAATATTTTATTTAGAACACAAGACGTATGTCAATTATATTTATTAATACGATGAAAAATTCAAATATTTTATTTAGAACGCAAGATATATGTCAAATAAAATAAAATTAAAAAAAAAAAAAAATAACCGGGATGAACAGTAAACTGTTGAACAGTCTCGAACAGTGCGGGTGAACAGTGTCCGCCGACGTGGCCTCACCATATCTCTTGTATTCTAAAATTAATGGGAGGGGGAATCTGGTCCGTTCTTTTTACCAATGGAATCTATTATCTACTGTAATTAAATCTGGTTTCTTTATAATTGGACTGCGACTTGGGTTGGACCTTTTTTATTCGACTGTTTCGTACTTCAAATCTCAATGCTTGAGTTGAAAATTTATCTATAATAACTAGCAATATCCTGCACAATTGCGTGAGACTTCATACCCATTTTTACATGTTTTTATATAATTTATTTAAATATAATTTACACGTGTACGTTTAAACTCAATTAATATAATCATGATATGTATGCAAATATATTGATGTCAATAAATACATTATAATTAATAAAGGTCATGAAATTGATCTATCATTGATATATGCATTATAATTAATAAGGATTCATAGAATTGATCCATCATTCATAAATACACACAAAATAAATAAAATATAATATATTATACTTCAAACAATATTAAAGTTTCAAAACAAATAAAAAAAATCGTGAATAAACAAATAAAACTGAAATATATATTTGGAATGTCAGTCATTAACATAAAAAATATTAATTTTTTTTCCAAAAAGAACACAATTATAAATTTTAAAAAATTAACAATTGAGTCATAGTTTCATACGGGAATTATATATAGAACCCCAATAACACAAAAATATCACCCTTGATGATGCGACAAAAATAACACAAAAAAGTTACTACAAAACAAGCTGCTGAAATTAAAATAGTTGTTGAAATTAAAATTAGCGACAATATTATTTTAATCTTAGTTTTAATTTTCATTCATTCATTGTTAATTTGGCAAGAAAAACTATGCAATAACTATTTTTATTAATAACTGTTTAACATTAAAATTAAATACTAGAATAATATTAATTTGTCAATATATTTCCAAGAATATTTTTTATATCATATTTTTATTTAATTTTAATTTTCTATGATAAAATATATAATAAATAAAAGAATAAAATTATGTATATAACATATAATTTTTTTAAATTAGTATATGTTAAAAAATATTTATAGTGATTATATAATGCAAAAATATGTTTATTAAATTTAAAGATGAAAAATAGAGGGGTATTTTGGTCCCAAAAAATTGTAATACCATGAAATATTTCTATAAGTGGTAATTGAAAAGAAAACCTTGTATGTAAGTTTTTTTTTTGGAGTTTCTCAAAAAATAAGATTTTTTTTGTAAATTCAAGATTTGTTTTAATCATTCAAAGGTTTGTTTTATATAAAACTATGCAGCTTGTCGTAATTTTATTTTATTTTCTAAGGAAAATGTAAAAACTTCCTGTCTTTTTTATTCTAAGATTGTTAAATCTCTTAATTAGAAAAAACAAACCTTTGGAGAACACGGACACCACTCCTGGTGTCATCCTTTGTTGCTGAAGGCTGAAAAACAAAACCGTTATAATAATCAATGTTTAAACCTCAATTATGCATCGAATCAAGATTAGAATTTTCATTTCGACACTGAAAGAGTGAAAAAAATAGAAAAATACCTGTATAAAAGCCGATGTATTCCCACGACTGGTGCTTCCCGTTCCGCACCGAGCCGATGTATTCACAAAGCTTGTGAATTTCTTCTTTGGATCTGACACAAAATGGATTAAACAATAAAATTATCAGATTATATTGTGGAAAATTCAGGAATACAAAGCGGAATTTTATGTTTTTCTTTAATTAAAGAGAGTTTTTAGTACAGTCCATGCAAATTTTATGTTTTTGTTTACAGTATAACTTATCAAGTAACGATGCACTTTAAGATACGATATTATTGTAGCGACGGCACAAGTTACATCACAAAATAAAAATACAACTTAACAATTACGAGATAAGTTTAGTTGCCCAATTTTAGTCACTAGCGATAACCCAACTTTCATGATTACACTTACCAGGAAGAAAAGAGCTCCGTCTTGAGCGTAATGGATCGAATTGGGACGACATGGATGTAATACTACCGGCGACGGCCATAAGCGACCTCGTTACAGAACAGCTAGGCTTTAAGCTTGCCTGAGATTGGCCTGGAAGGGCTTGAAAGGTTTTAGATTTGTTTGGTTGACTTTTTGAAAGAGAGAATGGGGAGAGAGAGAAAGAGAGAAAGAGAAGACTTTAGGGCCTGTTTGGCGTGTGGGATTATAGCCCTTGGAGCCGGATCTTATAATTCCAAAACACAAGTTCTTTGTTTGGCGATCAAATAAATTGGAATTATGTTTTGCCTCATCTATTAAATTGTGAATCTTAACACTCCTCAAAATGTTGGAATGCCAAAGTTCTTGCACAGGGCCCAAGAACTAATTTTGTTGTTGAGTTCTTGCACAGACATGTGATATTATTTCGTTCAAATAAGTATTATATATTATTATAATAATATATATTAACATATTAAGCCAAACAATTAATCAAATAAATATTATTTATTAGATATTTTTTTACGTATATTTAATTAATATAAATACTCTATTAATTATAAGGATATAATAATTATAATATTATTAAATATATATTATTAATATAATATTGTATATTACTATAAATAATATAAATATTATATCCATATAATTAATATAATATTATTATGATATAATTTCTAATATTATATTGATTATATTCAATTAATAAAATAACAAAATAATTATATTAATTGTAATATATATTAATAATAATATAAAAGTACATTTAATATTTTAATATTATTATATAAATTCTAATATTATATAAATTATATTAAAATAATATAATTATTATATTTATTGCGGTATATATTATATATGATAATATAAAAGTACGTTTAATATTTTAATATTATTATTATATAATTTCTTCTATTATATAAATTATATTAAAATAATTATATTAGTTTTATTATTTATATGAAAATAATAACATAATAGAATAATTCTATTAGTTTTATTATATATTAAAATATAAAATATAATATAAAAGTACATTTAATATTTTTATATTATTATTATAATATATTGTATGCATATAATATAATATAATTTTATACAATAATATTATTATAATTTTATATTTCAAAAATGCTATATTAATTTAATATTTTTGGTCAAAATAATATTATTATATCATTAATATAATCATATAATAATAATAATATTATAATAATATTACAATAATATAGAATTACTATAATACTAATCTTTTGTAGATTTTTTAACGAAATATTATTTTTACATTTTTAATAATAAAATTCCAGAAACTTTTGAACAACCAAACAAAAAATTATATTTTCCATCATCTCATAATTTGGACATCCAAACAAACTGTGGAATTACTATTTCCAGAATTTTTTACTCCTCCACCTTATAATTCAATTCCACTCTACTAATTCCGCTTGCCAAACGGCCCCTATAGAAGATCCAGAGCGGAACTTCGAAAATCTTCTATACAATACTGCAATCGGCATGTGCTACGCACCTGTTGATTCTCTCTTATTATCGATTACTTATCTCATATTTAGCATGATTTAAATTTAAATCTTGTTTTCTTGTTTGTAAAAACACGGAAAATAATTTTATTTTTCAAATATAAATTTTCGTTTTTAAAATGAGAAATCATATTTCATGTTAATAATTGATGTACCCATACATGTTCCCAAACATATTCCAATTAATTGCTATTTTTATTTTGGAGAAAAAAAAGTCGAAAACAACAAAAATGATCAACACTCTTTCAATTATCAAAGTTGAATTATCGACTTTCAATTATCCATATTTACTATCGTTATAGTTCAAATTATATCATCAAGTTAAAATTTGATCACAATTTAATTTATCATGTACTAAGTTAAATTTTGATTTATCTAATCATAAGGCCTAAATTCTTGATTGTACAAATTTGTTACTGAATTATTTTGATGTCCAAAATTGATAGTTGATAAATTATTTATCCAGCACTATCATCATGGCATGTCCAATGTTAGTCATTAATTTTTTAAAAATAGGGGGATTCACATATTTACCCTTTGTTAAACTTAAAATTACATATTTATCCTTTTTAAAATTAAAATATCATATCGTAAATCTAAAATATCATATTTGCCCAAAAAGTAAAACCATCCAATTTACCGTTAAAGTTAACGGTCAACATTTAAAATTACTATTTTACCCTTTGCATATTTACCTTATAAAATTCCAAAATATCATATTTATCATCTAAATAATAAAAATAACATACATACCCTTACTCACTCGACAAGAAAAAATCACGCCCTACAATTTAATAATACTTTTAGTTAAGGTTATATTTTTGCAATCGAGTTATATTTTTTACATTTTTGTTTTTGTCATTTGAGATTGGTAAAATTATTATCTTTTGGAATTTTATTCATGTATTTTTAGTGTTTATATTCTTATCTATGAGATTGCATTGTTTTATTCTTTGGGTAAATATGACATTTTTATTTTTAAAAAGGTAAATATGATATTTTGAATTTTTAGAAGGATAAATATGTAAATGATAAAATAGTTGACCGTTAATTTTAACGGAGAAATTGGATGGTTTTTATTTTTGGGTAAATAAGATATTTTAGACTTATGAAAGGGTAAATATGATATTTTAATTTTAAGAAGGGTAAATATGTAATTTTAAGTTTAAGAAAGGGTAAATATGTAAATTCTCCTTAAAAATAAGACGCTCACATTTTAATTGTCCTTGTTGTTGGAGTAAATAAATACAAATATAATTAAAACACAAAATTAAAATCAAAATAAATGACTTGTATTTCTTGGTGGCCAAGTTGTTGGTATTTAAGTATTAATGATATATTCTAACCGTTAAACATTTCTGTGTATTGTGTTGATTGTTTCATAACGTTCACTTATTAAGAATTATATGAAGACAAATAGAAACGTACACATTACTCCATGATCATATATATGTATACACCCCATTATCTGATTATGCATCGAAGTTACATAGTATACATATGATACCTTGTGTCCATTATACTTGTATGTTTTCCAATAATCCCGGATAATTCTCAATATACTATTTTATATAAACGATATATTATTTCGAGTTGGATGTTGAAGAAAACTATCATACGTCGTTCTCATGGACGTGCCATAAAGACCGACAACTCCGGATTATTTTGGACATTTCCAACAGTCTGCACGAACGGACGGAATAATGCCTAAGATTGTTGAAACAAAATTATATTTTCTTGTATATTGATTTTATATGTATATTATATTTAAACATTATAATTTAATATATTTTATTCTTTATCAATATCCGAATATATCGTTTTGTTATAATTTGTTTCAACATTCTTAGGCATTAAATCCGGATTTGGATATGATAAAGAATAAAATTATTTATTGTTCATATATATTTTGTAAAATTTTATATGGGTGTAGATCCAAACTTTATTTACAATTATTGTTTTTCATGATTTTAATTATTTGATTTGTTTTTTTTATTGGTAACAAGTAACAACTTATGAGTTATGAGCCATCATGAAATGAAGAATCACATATGAGGACCAAAAGAAACACAAATCCAACCATACATGGAAATTTGGATCTGAATAGATTATGCTCGGTCAATTTGCAAGAAGAAGAATTAATGAGATACCAATTGAATATTTGGATTTGGAAGTGCAACATCTTGCATTGATCTTGTCAGGCGAAATCACAGGCTTGTTTTATTTCATCTAATCTTCTTATAAATTAATTATAATATATATTATGTTATGCCAAATATTTAAATCATTTCTAATTACAAAATATATTTCCTTGAATTGTGGGGGTTACGAGATAATTATCACCATGAGTCCAGGTTAATCCAAATGTTTAGTATAAAATCCAAAACATATCATATCATATTACTATTAAAACAACTATATGTTATTTGGTAAGTGAGACCAGGTCTTTGGTATATTATTTTTTGTTCTGAACATATTTAATCAAATGAAATGTGGGGGTTTGAAACGGTTTACTTTATTAATAATAACAGTACATATTTATGTAATTGTAGAAACCACAAATAAGTTTTACAATTTAAGATATGCAAATAATTATTTGTTACGAGATATAATAATTATAAATTAAATCTTATAATTTTGTTTGGAGTTCGATTTGTATTTTGCAGATTAACATGTGACTGAGGTGAGACAGTAACTTTTGAAGACACTTATATGAGGCTTGATTTATTTAATTATATTTATATAATTTTTCATTTTTTAAAGTAATTTATTATATCAATTATTAGGCTAACTAATAAATAATATACTTGGAGAAATATATTTTCCAAGTTTAATTTGCAGGTATATAATTCAATCAAATGCAAAGCAGAAGGAAATGAAATTATTAGTTCTGGTATGATAATTATTAGGAATAAATCCATATCATACAACACATATAAATTGATAATATACTTTATATTAAGATGTTAGTTCTGATTATTAATCATCTCAATGTTATAATGTTTATGCTAACAACAAAAATTGTTTGGAGAAAATTTTGTTTTGCAAGTTTTCGTTGCAGGTCAATAAATAAATAAATAAACTTGCAAGCTCGAGCTAGAAGAATTGAAATGATCTAGATGATCAAATATAAGGATACATTGATCCTTAATTTTCATCGAGGGAGATAGGTAATGCCCATAATAGACCTTCTTACGATGGTAATCCAACATCTGTGATAGGCGATCATTTGAAGGATGTTCAATGTGTAAAAACAAATCGATAAGTTGGTATGAAGCACACATTTATTTGGAACACCAACTCCAAACCCTATCGAGTGTGCTTGTGTAGTGGTAAATGTTGAGCAATTAGCTCTCAATGAGTACCGAGACGGTAATTTTCGCGAGATGTGACTCTACACACATTCATGGTAGGAACTCACCTATATGACAATGTCCGTATATGGCCGCGGTGCGGGACATGGGAAAATCGTTAGAATTCTCATGAAAAATCCAAGATACATGTATATGGCCAATAATAACGCACAATCTGCCGATGATAGTCTTCATGTTATGCGTGTGTTCGTTGAGTCTAGGTCAAAGATATGAGTTCAAGACTTGGTTTACTTCGCTTTTTCTATACATAAATTAACACACATGTGAAGTTCAAATTTTATAAAATACTTACACATATGCATGATATAAACATCCAACTACTTATATTTTTAATTCAATAAACTATTATTATTAAAAAAAATTAAAAAAATACTATCATTTTATATAATTTTTAAAACAATAATAATTTTGAGTTTGTGGGGATTGTTGGAGTAAATAAATATAAATATATTAAAACTCAAAATATAATTGTTAATTTATTTAATAATTGTTCATTCAAAATAAACACTGCCACATTAGTTATCCTTATATTTCTGTGGCCCATTCTTCTCATGAAATGCCTCGCACGTTTTTAGGAATTAATTATATGATTGGTAACTTGTAACCGTCAACATCTAATTTAATATGATTCATTTGTGACATTCAATTTAGGGCTTGTTTGGATGTCTAGGAAAAGGGGGTTACACTTAGGTTAGGAAGATAATACTGAAAAATCCTTATTCTATGTTTGGATAAGTAGGTAAGGAATGTACAGTAATTATAAGTTAAGGAAATTTCAGGTAACTTTGTATAGAAAAGGGATAAAAAAAAAACTGAGCTTAAGAGTCGCTTCGTTTTCTCCCCTCCCGCCATATTTGTTCTTGCTTTTATTTCCGCCTTCTCTCTCACTCAACGCCTCCTCTCTCAACTTGTTTTTTCTCAGTACTAATTTGGGAGGCTATGCTTTGTTCAACTTCTGAGATTTGAAGTAGTTTCGGCTGGGGAATTATTATTTTGTTGAATGCTAGAAAGGTCTGCGATTTTTCTCTCTTTTGTATCTGTATTATTTATTTGTTATGGATTTGATTTTATTTGGGAGTTATTAGACCTTGTTTGTACAATCGTGCATTTGATTATATGGATTTGTTATTTGTACCACTCAAATAAGTGGATAAATTGAGATAAGTGCTGATTTGAGATAAGTACTGATTTGTGAGTTATTTGTCTTTTATTTTAATTGATTTTCTAATTTGAGATAAGTAATGATTTGAAGAAATGTCCTTCAAATCAGGGTAGTATCGCAAGTAGGGATGTAAATGGTGTGGATATTGCCCGAACCGACCCGAACCGTATCCGAAGAAATATCCGGATTCGAAAAAAATATCCATTATGCCTTTGTCTGTATCTCGAACTCCTTCATTTCGTAATATTTCGACCAATCCATGAAAAATAAACTTTTCCATGTGAAACGCTCGTTTGCAACGCATTTCATGACCTTCTAGTATCTCTCTCATGTACTTGTCTCCCGGCAATATTGATGTTTCGGGATTATTTTTCATGGAAGGTAATAGTATGTTGTTCATCTCAAAATCATCATTTTGCGCTCTCCATTGATGAAAATTAGATATATTAAATGGAAAAAATGGAGGATTATTCATGGAGAAAATGAAGGATTACTGATAAAAAAAATGAGAAATTTGAAGTATGAGATGGATGTTGAATATGAATGGGTTTTATAAGAGATTAATGGCTGTTATTTTTTTCAAAAATATTCGAACTAGTTTGCAAAAATTAAAATATAATAGCTAGCTTTTAATTTTTTGTCTTGTACTAATTAATTTGATCATGGTCTATGGTCAAAAAATTTATAAAGATATGTTTTCAAAACATTATCTTTTCCTAGATATTCTCTAAGCATCTTCCTAAAAACAATCCAAACAAGTATTTATATTTTCTGGTTGAACATTCATTGCTCCTTGGGAATGGCCATTTTACAATCCTAATCCCTACAAATATACTATCCTAAAACTACAAAGTACTAAGCATCCAAACAAGCCCTTAATAGGATTTATAGGTTTCATTAGTATTGATCATTATATATACACATATCTGAATATATCTAAGACAGAGATTCGAGAACAACAAAGATAGAACATAACATGATAAGGAAGTAATTAGAATATACATATAAAATCAATATACAAGAAAATATAATTGTAAAATTGAAATCGTTTATCCGGATCGCGTGAAACGTTGTCCTTATGCATTATTTCGTCTGATCGTGCAGACTGTTGGAAATATTCCAAGATAATTCGGGAATGTCGTTCTTTAAGACACGTCTATTAGAACAATTGATGATAGCCATTTTCAACACCCAACTCAAAATAATATATTGAGATATATGTAGGAATTATTGGAGCGCATGTAAATATGTAAGCGTAGAGAAGTCATTCTCTTATGTGTATTCTAATTATCTCCTTATCATGTTATGTTCTATCTTTGTTGCTCTCGAATCTCTGTCTTAGATATATTCAGATATATGTATATATAATGATCAATACTAATGAAGCCTATAAATCCTATTAAATTGAATGTCACAAATGAATCATATTAAATTAGATGTTGACGGTTACACGTTACCAATCATATAATTAATTCCTAAAAACGTATGAGGCATTTCATGAGAAGAATGGGCCACAGAAATAAAAGGATAACTAATGTGGCAGTGTTTATTTTGAATGAACAATTATTAAATAAATTAACAATTATATTTTGAGTTTTAATATATTCATATTTATTTACTCCAACAATCCCCCACAAACTCAAAATTATTATTGTTTTAAAAATTATACAAAATCGTGATGAATCATCTTTCTCATTTAACATTCTAATTAACAAGGCGGATTAACGATTATTTCATGACTAACTAAAAAATAATATGTAATTAGAGCTTCTGTCAATTTATAGTTAATTAAGAATATTAATTATGGATTAATCGTTAATTGATAGAGTTATTTAGAATGTTAATTGGTAAAAATTTACATCATCGAGATGTTGTGGGGTAATGGAGGACATGGTAGAAAACCTCAAATAAAATAAAATATGAGTGATTATTTGACCAGTTCAAAGTTGAATGATTAGCACTTGAAAGAAATATCTACCAATTAATAAAAAAAAATTGATAGTGTTCAGATCCATTAAATTTGTGTCATTAACTTGGTTAATTTAAGATGAGTGAATTAATTTGGCATATCAAAATAATTTAATAACATGAAAAAAAATCTGAGTGTCTAAAGTTGACGATTATTTTAATTTGGACAACCAATGAAAAAAATTATGCAGAAAAAATGTATGCAAAATATGGACAGTTAAAAGTTGAGTAAAACTTATAACATCAATTGAAAATTGAGTGACTAAAATTTAATAGAGTGACCTAATTTACATAAATAAAAATTTTAGTGACAACATCAAAACAATTAAACATTAAATACTAATATGGACAACTAAAGGTTGAATGACTCAAATTTTACGAAATAATTCTATTTGGACAAATTAAAAATGTGACGATACAAGTGTTGAAACAAAATTATAACAAAACGGTTTATTCGGATATTAATAAAGAATAAAATATATTAAATTATAATGTTTAATTACAATATACATATAAAATCAATATACAAGAAAATATAATTGTAAAATTGAAATCGTTTACCCGGATCGCGTGAACGTTGTCCTTATGAATTATTCCGTCCGTTCGTGCAGATTGTTGGAAATATCCCAAGATAATTCGGGAATGTCGTTTTTTAAGACACGTACATGAGAACAATGGTTGATATACGTTTTCAACACCCAACTCAAAATAGTATCTCAGTTGACCAAATTTGAAAAGATAAGAAACTTAATTTACCGAATTAAAATATTAAGAACTTGATTGAACTTAGGAAAATGACTAAAAGTAAAAAAAATTCTTAAATATGTAGAGTTTTGTCCAAGTATTAACACGTGTCAATAATATGTAAGTAAAGTAAAATTAGGTCCAACAATTATATATAGCATTTAGCTCAGTTGGAAATGTATGCATAATACACATGTTCGAACCATATGCCGCAGGTTCGACTCCGCACTGTAGCGCTTTATTACCAGAAGAAGAAAAAAATCTGACTGAGCCTATGCTTGAACTATATATTTATGGGCCTAACCCGTAAACACTTTTTTTGTGTATAATTTTTTTAGGAAAATTCTTCGAAAACCCCTTATTTTTTTGGAAATTATGAAATTTCTCTATATTTTCAGATTTCCTAAATTTTTTTTTATATTTTTGGCTTTCTCTAAAAACCCCGTAAGATTTTTAAATTCTATCAAAATCCCTCTACCTTTTTGTTATGATTTTGAAAATGACCAATATACCCCTTCCCACATTTTAAAAATATCCATAATTTAATAAATAATAAATAAATATTAAAATACAAAAATAAATAATACATACATATTAAAATATTATAATAAATATTACATGGATATTAAAATATTATAACAAATAATACATAGATATTAAATGCATTCATACATTTCAAAAAAAATTCCCAACAAACTTAACACATATCACTTTCACAAAGATAAATCTTGGTTTATTTGATTCAAAATTTTCCGAGAAATTAACCATAAAAAGGAGACTATTTATTATAATATTTTAATATCTATGTATTATTCATTTTTTTAACAGTTTTTATTTTTTTATAATAGTTTAATATCTATTTATTGTTTATTAAATTATAAATATTTATAAAATAAAATTATGGGGGTATAATAGTCATTTTTAAAAGCATAACAAAAAGATAGGAGTGTTTTATGGAATCTAGAAATGTTAGGGGGTTATGGAAGAAACAAAAAATATAGGGAGTTTTTAGGGAATCTAAAAAAATAGGGTTCCTTTTTTAAAAGACATGAGGTTTTTCATAATTTGCACAAAAGTTAGGGGTTTTTTTTAAGAATTCTCCTTTTTCTTAGATATGTACAAATTACCAAATCAATACAAAGCATGTTATATTTAATGTATCCTTCTCAATATTTTTTTAATGTATTCTTCATTTATATATATATTTTTAACTATGTATCGTTCTACAAAAACTTTTTATTAAACATATTTTGTAATATTTAATTATGCCAAATTTCTTTCTTGAAATCATTTTTTTATCTAATTTCATTTTATCTAATAATTAATATATAAGAATATTGGTTTTAATACACGTTTGTCTACGATATATCTGCATATCTTATCTCCTTACAAACCCAAAAACTGTGATATATGAGAAAATATATTATGTGATTTTATCAAAACCATCTAAAGTACAAATTAATATAAAATACATGTACATTTTTGTCAAAACAATATTAAGATTAGACAGGGTAATTTGAGGTAATTTTCAAGTGCATATATATTTCATGTTTAACTATGAAAAAATTACCATTTACATAATAAAGAATATCTAACTAATTGAAAAAAATACATAAAATAACATTTAAAAATGATGTATCCTAGAATTGCCCAAAATATTATATATTATTTCATTGTAATTTTAGTATTATAGTGATTATAGTGATCATACATTGTCACATGTATGATGTATCACGTATGAAATGATTAGAAAATTTTCTATTCTTACAAAAGAATCAATAAACCTAATATATAATTTTTTCTTTAGCGACATTGTAAGTGCAATGAAAAAAAAAATGGATCCTTAATTATATTTAGTTCAAGTTCAATGAAAAAACAAATACTACATGCTCACAAAATACAAGTTAAAAAATAATGATAAAAAAGTATGCCCAAACGGAGATACACACTAGTTCGCATTAAAATTTAATGCATTTCACAGAATTCTAACACGTGTCCGCATTATAGCTATGAAACATTTCTGCATGTGACATGGTATGGAAATAAAATTCGAAAAATAACCTTGATTTTGAAATATATTTCAAAACTAATTCGAGACTGATTTTAAAAACCAGTTGACACCGAATTTTAAAAACTCGATTAATTAACTAGAATTTATCGATTAAACAGGGGCAATCTTTTGAGCAAATATGGGTTCTATAAACCCGGTGGACTATTTAATTTACAAAAAGTTAAATCATTTAACTTAAATGTCTCCAAATTTTATCTACAAGTTCTTTATATCTTAATAAATACATTTAATTAATTTGGTAAACAATATGTATCGTATAATTAACATTTGATTAATCTATAATTAGCATTTATTCAAATTTATAAATTTAAATCAATATTAATTTATTATTAATGATATATTTTTAATTATCTTGTTAATTACGCGTGTTAATTCAAATATGGGGACTCCGACGGGGAAATTTTGGGAAGAACTAAATTTTCTCTTTTGTTAATAATATGATTTTCAAAAACAAAAAACAAAAAGTGGAAAGTTTAATTTTCTCCAAAATTTTCCCGCCGAAGTCTCATTATTTGAATCAGCACCCAATAATTAACAAGATAATTAAAAAATATATCATTGGTAATTAATTAGTATTAATTTAAATTTATGAATTTGAACAAATGTTAATTATACATTAATTAATTGTTAATTATATGAAACATATTAGTTATCAAGTTAACTAAATGTATATATATTTTTTTTTGATATATATATCCCGTAGGCCCCACTAAATGTATATTAAGATTAAAAAAAAAATTGATGATAAAATTTGGGCACATTTATGTATTTGCATTATGGAATATTCCCTGCACAATTGAAAGAGAATTTTTTATTAGCCCCAAGATTTCATCAATACAATTTGTATGTTCAAATTAACATATTCAATAATTAAAAAACAAATGATTATGAAATAATCAATATTAATTAAGATTGATTAATTAAAATGAATACTAGTTATATAGTAATTGATTGTTAATTAGATGATATACGATAGATATCATGTTATATTAATTTAGGGGTAAAATTGGAAGGCAAATGTCGATTACACCTGATTTACAAAACTTTTTTTTTGAAGTTCGTAAAATTTGTTTGATTAAATTTTTTTAACTTAATTAATTCAACTGATTTTGAAAATCATTAATAAATGTACCTCAAATTAGTTCAAATTGCATCTTCTCTGTCAAAATATTACCCTATCGCCAAGCACAAAAATCAAAATAAGTAATTAAATTTCACAATTATTAACAATATAAATCACAGATTCGACTTTTTATGTGCAGATATTCTATCGAACATCTGAAGAAATTTTTTTATCGTTTGTTAATACACTTATTACCGTTGTAATCGCTGGAAATCGTGAAAATTGCTAAAACTTTACCACGATTTAGCATACAAATCCTAGAGTTTACTAATCACACATAAAACCCAAATATGATATCTAAAAGCAAATTCGAAGTGGGAAAAATCAACAAATCCTATAGAAAAGAAAAGCAAATAAAATCGGAACACACATTTTGGATAAAATTTTGAAATAATTGACAACCAAAAAAATAAAAGCAACTATAGAAAGAGGGAAGAAATGAAATATGGTGTCTCCGTCACTCTCTCTCTCGTTCATCTTCGCCACTTGAGAGGATTTGGACAATGTTGAGTAGCCTACAACAAAGATGTACTGAAGGTGAAAACATGAACTCCGACTGAGCAAAATCGAGAACTATCGCGGCCGCCGCCGAAATCGTCATGTCGTTAGTGATTGTTGCGGCTAGGGTTTGACGATTGTGAAAATGACGGGAGAGTGAGAGAGGTAGGAGTATATCTAAGTTAGCTTAAGAATTGAATAAACATGGTTCAGCGTGGACCAATTCGTTTTATTTTTTGTTTATCTAATGGTTCACGTGGACCGGATTAATTCAAATCATATTCAAATCTACCCTTCATTCTTGATCCAAAAATTGAGAGCCACTATGATGACGTGGAGCAAGGAGGAGGTCCCAATTTTGTTTGATTTATACATAACATTAATAGTATAATATGTTCACATTAGCGAAATTTGATATTTTGTTTAGCAGGTGCTATTTGAAAATATGTACTTTGTTTAACACTACCAGTCAAAGTCAGGGACAGTCTGATATTTTTGAAGGCTTTTGACAAGAATAAATGAGATATTTGAATTACAAATTAGTGTTGGTGTTAACTTATATTTCTAGTTATAGAA
This sequence comes from Luzula sylvatica, assembly GCA_946800325.1. Classification (NCBI taxonomy): domain Eukaryota; kingdom Viridiplantae; phylum Streptophyta; class Magnoliopsida; order Poales; family Juncaceae; genus Luzula; species Luzula sylvatica. The sequence continues at coordinate 26,859,084 of OX326959.1, read as the reverse complement.
AGATAAATATGATATTTTGAATTTTTGGGAGAGTAAATATGTAATTATCATTATTTTTTAAATACCTCCATGCATTCACTTCCTCTTATATTCTTTTTTAAAACCTAATAACATTCACCTCAGAATTCAGCGTGCGCAACAAAATTAAAAAGATAAATATAAGAACAATATTAATTTCTCTAAAAGTAGTTACAATAGTAATAATAATCTAGCTTTATCCCCGCGCAATTGCGCGGGACAACATACCTATTTTTTTACATGTATTTTATATAATTTATTCAAATAGAATTAGCGCGCGTGCGAAATAGGGCGCTTGCATTTCAACTAAATTAATTTAATCATGACATATTTGCAAATAATGAAAAGAAGATACCGAACACGCGATGTTTATTACGGAGTTCGGTAGGTGGTTGCTTTGTAGCTTTAACTCACCCTTTACTCGCTTAATTGACCGATTCAATTAATTGCGAGTACCTACGTCTCCGGGAATGCCTTGTGCCTTTTCGGCGTTCGATTGAATTCCAACTCACTCGTACAAGGTTTTGCCTAGATCGAGTTACACGTTTCTCTCGATCTATGGCGGCTTTACACTCTTGGTACTAGCCTATTACAATATCTAAATACTAACTAAACGTGATCGGTCACGCAAGTTGGGAATAGTATTTGGAAGGGAAGAGGGAAATCTAATCTCTAAGAATGATTTAGAAGATTGTTTTTACTCAATGATATAGCAAGGTTTCTCTCTTTATAAGTTTAGAATTGGATGGTTGAAGTGAGTAGAGAGAAATGAGGGAAGGGTTCTATTTATAGAACACATAGTCCATTCCCTGAATTGCTTATTCTGAATAGTCCGTTGCAACGGAGTGATTCAAAAACTAGCCGTTGGAGGCTGTCGTACTTGAATTTATTACACAGTCCGTTGTAACGTAAGCAGTCCGTTACAACGGAACTCTGTGTTAGCTAGTCCGTTGCCACGGACTTGTGTCCGTTACAACGGACCTTCTACTGAGACAACACTTCATCTTTGGATTTAATTCCCGTTGCAACGGAGAGTTTTCCGTTACAACGGGATGAGGTGTTCCGTTACAACGGATTGGTTAATCCGTTGCAACGGACGTATGTGTAAGTTTATACTGAAGTGAAGCCTTGATGTCCGTTACAACGGACCTTGATGTCCGTTACAACGGACATTCTTCTGTGACAGGCTTCCTCATTGGAAATAAAATAACGTTGCAACGGAGGTAGAGTTCCGCTACAACGTACATTTCCGTTACAACGTATTGGTGATTACGTTGCAACGGACTATACTGGTTTTTCCCATGTTGAATAAATCGAGTAGTTCCGTTACAACGGACTGGAATTCCGTTGCAACGGACATACTGATTTCAGCCTTTTTAATTGAATTCAAGTACTTTTTCATTGAGTTTAATCTTTTAAACAAGTTTAGAGATACCTATATATTGTATTGATGATTAGGTAGATATCCCAACTTGCGGAATCTTCTATGTCTTGATCTTCTTCGCAATTCTTCAATGTCTTGATTCATGTGCGTCTTGATTTTATCCGTGATTCTTTGACGTCTTTGATTGTTGTTATTCTTGATTGATCCTTTCATTTTGTACCTATCTCCTACACATTTATCTTGCTAGATTTCGTTAGTAGTATCGACATTGTATTTGAGATAATCAAACAATAGGAAATTTGAACCAACAAACTCCCACTTTTGATTCATTTCAAAACAATGTCGATTTGGAGAGATACATCGATTATCGGTATCTTTCCAATACGATTATCCTTTCTCCCCCTTTTTGAAAGTGGATTAAAAGGGATTGACTTGGAAAAATCATGAAGGAAAGGTCCCCCTACATACAAGCTCCCCCTAAACACGTGCATATCGCGCGTGTATAAGCTTTGATGTAGTTGAATACTCTTTTAAATTATGAATGATTTTTGAGATTAATATGTGATATAATTTTCGAGTTTTAGTAATGAGAAAGTTAACAAAGTAATATAATACTCATTTGCACAAATATTTTAACGAAATCAACTCTTAATCATAAATTCAAGTTCATACAAGCAAACATGCATGGATACACATACGAAATAGCACAATTAAAACAAGTTTTTCGAAAACAAACATGACAAGACACATGCAAATAGCTAATAATTTTTAGAAAATATTTTTACGCTCTAATGAGCTAGATAGACACACACAACTCTAATCATCTCCGTTCGAGTCTTCATCGTCGGGATTGATGTAGGTTTTGAAGCGAAGGTGCATTTCCTCGAGTTTGGTATCGATATATTCATATAATTCCGTACGGAGTTGAACTTGATGGTTTCGGGTGAGGGCGTTATCAGCGAAAACCTCGTCGCGGGCCGCAAGAACGGTTTCGCGGGTCGTACGATTGTCGGCGAGGATCTCATCGCGTCTTGATTCGGCACTAGTGTTTAGTTCGAGGGTTTGGGCCGCGAGAAGTGCTTGCATGTCCTCAGAAGTTAAATACGGTAGAGTGGATGAGCTAGAGCCATCATTGAGAGCACGCCGTTTGGGCCGGCGGGAAGATTCCGGAGCATTGTTGGTCTCTTGCGTCGGAGGGTCAAATGGAACCCATGCGGAGGGTATTTCGGGAAAGAAATAGTGACCGGCGCGGTTGTTTCGAGAATAGTGATCCGAGAGGCCTCGATTGGTCTTTCGACTTAGTCCGAACACTTCAAGGCGTTCGGGAGTCAAAAGATTGTCGGTCGTGACCTTCCCAAATGGCCATTCCGATTCCGGTATCGTAATCCCGGATTTGAAGCATGCGAGGGTGATGATGTGGCCATAGGAAAGAGAGGATGTGCCGACTCGCAACGAGTATCCCATGTGCTTGATGATCAAGTTGGGAATGTTGATTGTGGGTGTATCTTGGTACCATAAATTGTAGATCAACACCTTGTTTCGTGTTTCGAGATTCGTTTTTAATTTAACAACCGGGGTGAGAACGTTATTCCCGATTTGCCACGCGATTCGGAGATTAGGTTCGTATTTGGTGGAGTATGAATACGTTCCATCATTAGTGGTGATTTTCTCCATCTCCTCCGAGTCATTACCGTCATATGAGTCACCACGACTCACATAGAAGCGCTCACCGGCCGAGGATAGACCGAGCCATTCGATCAAATTTTCTTCCGAGATGATTAATTCCTTTCCTAGGACATAGCTTCGAATGCATTTGTTGTCGTCGTCATGTGTGGCGTGAGCGTAGAAGAGACGCACGATTTGGTTGTATACGGGGTATTGAAGACTACACAACCCGCCGATACTCCAATCGTTGATTCGATGTTGGAGGCTTTCGCGAAGCGTGACAGCCTCGGGAGGAATTTCCACGTAGAAACATTTCGCGACCGGACGCTCTTTGAATTCGTCCTGAAATTTACGTGCTCGCGTAATTGATTCGAAGAGATAGTTGTTTTCGGTATTGTTGAATTTGAATCGGCGATTGACGGTTGGTAATGGACGTTTGCTTGCTCTTCTCGATGCCATGGAAGGAAATTGAGAGAGGGATTAGGGTTTTTGAGATGTGGAGAGAGTTTTGGAAGGAAATGAAGGGAGATTAGGGAGCAATTTAAACCGAAATAGGGGTTTAATAGGTCGATTTTTCGGTTTTTAAGAAGCGGATAGGTTTAGAGTTGAGGAATAAGGAGAGTTTTTCGGTTTTGGAAGAAGAAATTCGGATGTTTTGAGAAGAGGATACGTTTTTTTTTTTTTCGAAGTGGAGAGAAATGAAGAAGGTGGAGAGAGAAACCAGTCGAACAGGTTTTTATGCAATTACCGTGAACTCCGTTGCAACGGAATTCTAGTTCCGTTGTAACGCAACCTTCGATTTGGGGGATATTCAACAGTTATTTCAGTGGTCCGTTATAACGCAGTAAGTTCGTGATAACGGACTTATTCGTTGCAACGGATTGGTTAATCCGTTGTAACGGAACAGTTGAATATGGGGGTAATAGGACTGGTATTGCAGAATTCCGTTACAACATAATATGTTCGTTGTAACGTATATATCCGTTGTAACGTATTGGTTAATCCGTTATAACGAACTTCAGTGTTTGGAGAGGTTTTCAGAACTCTGTTAGTCCGTTGGAACGGAGGTACTTAAGTTATAACGTAGAAGGCATGTCCGTTGCAACGGATTGGTTTATCCGTTGTAACGGAATATGTGATTTTACCGGTTTGGAGCTTGTCCTCTTAGGTTCGTTGTAACGTACATTAGTGCGTTGTAACGGACTATCTTCTGAGATGAGGTTTTTTAAAATTTTGATTTTGAAACGGTTTTGTGTGTCAAAAATTCCAAGAATATATATATTTTATTTTAAAATAGGTTTTATGGATGTGGATATATGCGAATTTTTTGAAGAATTTGTGTACAAATTTTTTTATAAAACTGAGCATGCGAGTGTTCAAGATAATTGATGGTATTTGTATAACTATAAATAGCTTCAATGCTTAAGTCATTTATAGAGTGATTATACCTTTGCTCCGGTCATGGACCCGAGAACCAAGCTTACGAAGGAGAGTTCTTTATCGATTTCTAGGGCTCATTTTTCCTCTACGGTAGATAGTGAAGTTTTGTGTACGATGAGCTCTTCGACTTCTCTCTTCGCTCTTGTGTACCTACATGGAAGCAAAATACCTTTCTTGCCCCTTTTAAGTGTGTAGATAATACAAATAGAGAATTCATATTGAAAGTTAATCTAATATGAATTCGTGTACTCATACTCCCCCTCAATGTTTGGCTTATGGTAGTGTGGTGAGGGAGTGAGTTTTTCACCCATGATTTAGGTCCTTGGTGGTCCAACACCATTTGAGGTGGAGGGACCCATGGTGTGTCTATCTTTACGCATCCATACAAATTTTTTAGTGGAGTTTGAGTAGCGAAGATCACAACTCGTGGATATGTGTCCTAACTTACAACAATAATTGCAAAAGGCAATTGTCGGTTTGTTGATGGTTTCGGAACTTTTGACAAAGTGATTTGAGAGTTGGTTCGGTAAGGTTTTTGTTTGAGGTATTGGTTTGGTCGAGTTGAAAAAGTTGTTTTTCGGTTGAAAAGGTTTGCGCGTATGGATGTAAGGTTTAGGAGCCCTTTGTTGATATGAACGGTTTGCGGGGTAATTCCATTAGATGGCGAAACTGAGATATCTATCTGCATACAAATTGACATATGCAAGAATTTTGCAAATAAACCCCTATGTTTTGTCGGAATCACAGAAATACATAACATTATGCAAATTACAAATGATGTGCACTATATTTGTTTTGCCATGAAGAAACACGTATACATAAGCCCCCATTTAGTAATACATTTAACAATATCAAGTATCATTACATGAAATAAAAAAAGCCCATGGATTTTTGTTTAAATCGAAAAATCTATTATATATGTGTGAAATTTGAAAATAAGTCCCTGCATTAGGCCCCAATTGGAAAATATCCAACATTATGCAAAATTACAAAAGTCCCCTCCAGTAAGAAGTAAATTGAAAAAAATACATAGTTGCCACTTAGGTTTTTGGTTTAAAATTACAAAAGGCCGCTTTATTAATTGAAATTAATGGTGCCGATTAGTTCCAAAAAAATCCATACCATTTCATAATATCATTAAAAGCATAAACGCAAATAGAAACTAATAGGACCTCTAATTATAAAAAATCAAGAAGGAAATAACAAAAATTCATCTCACTGACTTTTTGAGAAGGACTTGTATTGTAACAAGCACGTGGTATGCATTATCTAAAAAAATAAACTTAGATTACTCAAATGGATCTTCATTAAAGAATAAATACCTCTGCGGCAGCTTTGTTTATCTTCGAGATGAATTCCTCTTTGTTTTTGACGTCTCCATGTTCCACTCTAGATTTTTGACGCCTCCATGTTCCCCTATAAAACTCAAAAATATACTCTGCTGAAGCAAAAAAAAAATTTGAAAATCTTGGTACATGGTGATCTTTGTGTTGGTTAATTCTAACCTAGAGGGGGGTGAATAGGTAACCTAATGGGCAATTTTCAACTAGGTATACAAATTCTCATTTTAGTGCGGAATATAAATTTAAGTTAATAATGAAAAGAAGATACCGAACACGCGATGTTTATTACGGAGTTCGGTAGGTGGTTGCTTTGTAGCTTTAACTCACCCTTTACTCGCTTAATTGACCGATTCAATTAATTGCGAGTACCTACGTCTCCGGGAATGCCTTGTGCCTTTTCGGCGTTCGATTGAATTCCAACTCACTCGTACAAGGTTTTGCCTAGATCGAGTTACACGTTTCTCTCGATCTATGGCGGCTTTACACTCTTGGTACTAGCCTATTACAATATCTAAATACTAACTAAACGTGATCGGTCACGCAAGTTGGGAATAGTATTTGGAAGGGAAGAGGGAAATCTAATCTCTAAGAATGATTTAGAAGATTGTTTTTACTCAATGATATAGCAAGGTTTCTCTCTTTATAAGTTTAGAATTGGATGGTTCAAGTGAGTAGAGAGAAATGAGGGAAGGGTTCTATTTATAGAACACATAGTCCCTTCCCTGAATTGCTTATTCTGAATAGTCCGTTGCAACGGAGTGATTCAAAAACTAGCCGTTGGAGGCTGTCGTACTTGAATTTATTACACAGTCCGTTGTAACGTAAGTAGTCCGTTACAACGGAACTCTGTGTTAGCTAGTCCGTTGCCACGGACTTGTGTCCGTTACAACGGACCTTCTACTGAGACAACACTTCATCTTTGGATTTAATTCCCGTTGCAACGGAGAGTTTTCCGTTACAACGGGATGAGGTGTTCCGTTACAACGGATTGGTTAATCTGTTGCAACGGACGTATGTGTAAGTTTATACTGAAGTGAAGCCTTGATGTCCGTTACAACGGACCTTGATGTCCGTTACAACGGACATGAAGGGGAATATCCTCGACCCCGGGCCCGCGCAGCGGAATGAAGGCCCGGTCCGATTCCCCGATTTCCGAGATCACGCCACGACTTCGAGGGTACGATGCGATAGAAAGACAGATTCATACCGGTGCAAAATTGATTGCACTCGAAGGGTTCATCGCTGCCTTCTATCTTCTGTCACGTTGGTGACAATCCGCGCGTCCCACACCACGCGTCTTTCACCATTTGTTGACTTCGCCGATTCGCTTGATTTCGTCTCCGACTGAATTCACGCGTCCGAATCGATCACAACTGAAAGAGCCTCAGATGTTGCTCCTCTACGTGTATCCACCTTGAGTCGCAAGACGTCGGTCACGGATGCACCTGCCTAGACGATGCACCAGTGAACTTGCTCGATCGAATTGATTCTCTATCTCTCTCTCTTAGCACCCTTTCACTCACAAAAGATCAAATCTGAATTTGCTCTTTTCTCTTGTGTTTTGGGTAGAATAATTATGTATGAATTAGCATGGGGATGAGAGAGAAAGTATCATATTTATACACAACCCAAAGGCATGTATATCCAATATACATCCTTTCACACATAAAAGTGCATGAACCTGTTCAGTAATTTGTCCAGACGAAATTGATAAATTTCTCTGACAGAAAATCAACCAACATGAAAGTTGTAGATAATCTTATTATCTACACAACCCAATTTGGCCCAGTCCAATTGGAGTTCGTATGCAAAAGTTATGACTGTTTTACGAACTGTATGTCATACTGTTGCACCCTTTCGGTATTTCAAAGAAACGACACTTATACTTCATTCATATGAAATATATTTCTACATGAAGGTTATAGATAATCTAATTATCTATCTTACCCAATTTGAACCATTCAAATCGGATTTTCCTACTGAAAGTTATGGCTACGAATGTACGACTACATTCGTTTATCCTTATGTACACTTTTACGGTTGATCCGAAACTGTATTTCTTTCAGGACATTCTTCTGTGACAGGCTTCCTCATTGGAAATAAAATAACGTTGCAACGGAGGTAGAGTTCCGTTACAACGTACATTTCCGTTACAACGTATTGGTGATTACGTTGCAACGGACTATACTGGTTTTTCCCATGTTGAATAAATCGAGTAGTTCCGTTACAACGGACTGGAATTCGGTTGCAACGGACATACTGATTTCAGCCTTTTTAATTTAATTCAAGTACTTTTTCATTGAGTTTAATCTTTTAAACAAGTTTAGAGATACCTATATATTGTATTGATGATTAGGTAGATATCCCAACTTGCGGAATCTTCTATGTCTTCATCTTCTTCGCAATTCTTCAATGTCTTGATTCATGTGCGTCTTGATTTTATCCGTGATTCTTTGACGTCTTTGATTGTTGTTATTCTTGATTGATCCTTTCATTTTGTACCTATCTCCTACACATTTATCTTGCTAGATTTCGTTAGTAGTATCGACATTGTATTTGAGATAATCAAACAATAGGAAATTTGAACCAACACTTTGATTCGATCACAGCATTCAAAATAGGATTCTCAGACGCCTCAAGTCTCGCCTTCAAAATGTACAAGGTGGTCTTTGATGTGAGAGAGCTCTCATTTCCATTCTTCCGTTAATGCTTTTAACCTAACATGCTCTGCGTGTTCTTCTCTGCCACAATAATTATTTAAAAATTATTATTTTTTGTAGAATGCAGGGTTTTTTTTGCAAATAAATAAAAAGATTTGATTTACCCGAAGAGAAGAAACAATAATTTCACTCGGTTGGCTTTGAACTCGGCTAATTGGCATCGGCAGCTTTATTCCTTTCTGCTAACGCATCTGCCAGCTGTGCTTCCAAGCTCTCCACTTGCTAAATTCACAAAATAAATAAATAAATAAAATATGAAAATATGATTCTAAAATTTGAACTTATCAAGAAAAATATAATTTTGGGTGCTTAGAAGAGAGATCCACAATGAAAGCTTTCTTTTTTCTTCAGCAGATTCTACCGAGCCTTGAATTTGCTTGACCATCTACTTAAAACATTCATTTATTGTGCAAATTACAAAAATTACAAAATGGTCCTTGAAATTCTCATAATAAATTAAATAGAAAAAAATACCTGTTTTTTGTTTCTTGTAACTTCTGAAAAGAATTATCCTTTGCTTTTACTGCACGAGACACCTCTTGAAGAACTTATTTGTTGTGCAGCACCTATTCTGCCGCCGCGAACTGATTCACAAATCTTCCAACTGTATAAATAATGGGACAATATAACGAACACCTTGTATGCATTATCTTAGATATTAAAATTAGCTTATACTCAAATGGATTATCTTGGGTTAGAAACCTTCATTTCTTCGCACTAAAATCAAGCGCGTCCAGTCCAGCCACATCAAGGCCCCACCAAATCTGTTCTCTAACTATTTTTTGACCGGCACCGGCGTATTGCTCCGTCGAGTGACGTGCCGTCTGTCCGGGTCGAGATCGCAACTCTGCCTTCTTCGCCGGCACATTGCTCCGTTTGCTCCGTGAAGTGGAAAGAGAAGAGAGAGGGCCCTGCCTGTACTCGCTCGTTGCCTCCTCGTTGATGTGGAGCTGGTCGCAGCGGCCGTCTGTCCCGAGTTTTTGAGAGAGAGAGAGAGAGAGAGAGATGGGGGGTGGATGGTTTGGGGGCAGAAGAGAGAAGAGAGAGGGGTGGACGTGTGGAGGCATGGACCATATGGTCGATTCATGTATGGTCTGGTTTAAGGTATGGGTGGTATTGGTACTGTGCAGGTTGTGTTCTCTCTGTCAAAAGTAAAAAAAAAAAAAAAAAAGAAAGAATGTAATGTTTGGATTCATTTATTCAATTGGATGGTCATTAACACATATACGGATTCAAGTATGGTATGGTTTAAGGTATGGGTCGTATTGGTATTTGGTACTATGCACGTTGTGTTCTCCGACAAAAGAAAAAGAAAAAAAAATGTACGATTTGGATTCATTTATTCAATTGGATGGTCATTAACACATATACGTGGCTCCTCTTGAAGTTTGTAAATTTAAGGAGAGGGGAAATTTGAGTGAATAGATTGAGTGGGACCCACATGAAATATTATCATATTTTACCATTCGGTGTTAATTCGGTGAAATACTCTATAACTAGTAGTAGTGCCTCAACGTATTTGGGAGGCCTCTTGAGTCTTTCGTTTTCTTTTATTCAATCAAGAACTAATGTCAACATTGCCTTTATTACAGGGCCAGACCTTCTGCAGTAACACGAAAAGGAAATATACAAAACCAATGAACTAATGACTCGCTACCCAGGAAACTTTTTCTTTAAGGACCTGTTTGGCGCACAAGAATTTGAAATGGAATATCATTTTTTAATACGGCAAAACACTAATTTTTTGTTTGGCAAATGAAATTAGTCGAGTGGAATCCGATTATACGATGAAGGAATAAAAAAGTTATGGAACTAGTAATTCTACAGTTTGTTTGGATGTCAAAATTATAAGATGTCGTAAAATATAATTTTTTGTTTTGTTGTTTATAAAATTTTGAAATTTTGTTATTGAAAATATAAATATAACATTTCATTAAAATTGACAAAGAATAATATTATTATTATAATAATATAGTTTGATAAAAAATAATATTATTATAATATAACATTATTGCAATATTAAATAATAATAATATTATTATATAAAATAAGATTATATTATATGCATAAAAAATATTATATGATCATAAAAATATTAAATGTACTTTTATATTATTATATTTTATCTATTAATATATATTATAATTAAAATAATTATTTTAATATTTTAATATAATTACTATCATATTAGCAATTAAATAATAATATGAAAATATTAAATGTATTTTTATGTTATTATAATATTATATATTAACTATTAATATATATTATAATTAAAATAATTACTTCCATTATTTTAACATAATTACTATAATATTAGCAATTAAATAATAATAATAATATAAACATATTAATTGTACTTTTATATTATTATAATATTATATTTCATCAACTAATATAAATTATAATTAATATAATTATTTTATTATTTTAATATAATTACTATAATATTAGCAATTAAATAATAATCATATAATAATAATAATATTAAAATATTAAATGTACTTTTATATTATTATATTATTATATTATATATATTACTATATATTATAATTAAAATAATTATTTTAATATTTTAATATTTTAATATAATTACTATTAAATTAGCAAGTAGATAATAATATTATTGTATTAATATAAACATATTTAAGGTACTTTTGTATTATTATAATGGTATATTTTATCTATTTGTATGTGCTAATACTAAAATAATTATTTTATTATTTTAATATAATTACTATAATATTAGCAATTAAATAATGATCATATAATAATAATAATATAAAAATATAAAATGTACTTTTATATTATTATATTAGTATATTATATATATTAGTATATATTATAATTAAAATAATTATTTTAATATTTCAATATAATTACTATCAAATTAGCAAGTAAATAATAATATTATTGTATTAATATAAACATATTTAATGTACTTTTGTATTATTATAATAGTATATTTTATCTATTTGTATGTACTAATACTAAAATAATTATCTTATTATTTTAATATAATTACTATAATATTAGCAATTAAATAATAATCATATAATAATAATAATTTAAAAATATTAAATGTACTTTTATATTATTATATTATATATATTATATATATTACTATATATTATAATTAAAATAATTATTTTAATATTTTAATATAATTACTATCAAATTAGCAAGTAAATAATAATATTATTGTATTAATATAAACATATTTAATGTACTTTTGTATTATTATAATAGTATATTTTATCTATTTGTATATACTAATACTAAAATAAAATAATTATTTTATTATTTTAATATGATTACTATAATATTAGCAATTAAATAATAATAATATAAAAATATTATATGTACTTTTATATTATTATATTATTATATTTTATAATTAGATAATTAGTTTATTGTAATATTAATTGTATTATAATTAAAATAATTATTTTATCCATATATTAGTATAATATAATATTAATTATATTGATTATACTATAATATTATTATATTAATTATATTGATTTAATAATTAGATGAAGTTAGTCCATTTATACACTTTTTTTTTTTGAAATTACAACTTAGTAATTTACAACAAAACTAGAATAATGTGATGTTCCATTAACTAATTCAATTTTTAATTTCATGTGCCAAACAAAAAATTTGAATTATAAGAATCTTAAGATTCAATTCCATATATAATCCCATGCATTCATTCAAACACAACACCCCCTCGACAAGAACAGATATAGGATAAATCCATAATCTGAAATATCGGAATATATAACCGGGATTTGAAATCCATAATCTGAAATTAGAAGAATCAACACTCAAGAACCTTCACAAAACCCTTCTTCTCCATTGAACCCCCCCCCCCCCCCCCCCGATTGCCATTCCACTCGTCGTCAACGAAGCAGCATCGAGCTACCAGCTCGCAAGGACTCATGGATGGACCCGGCGATCTTCAGTGCGTCGGAAAACTGGAGATCGCTCTTGAGCCGAAACCAGTGGGATTCTTATGCGGCACACTTCCCGTCCCCACCGACTCCGCTTTCCCTCTCTCTCACTCGGCGCTTCTCCCTTCCCCTTCTCACACGTACGTGCACTTCGATTGAACTTAATCTCGTTTATTTCTTCTAATTTGATCTGAATTTGGAATTGATTGTATATAGAATTGGTGCACCGAGGTATCAAATGCTTCCGGTTCAGACCGATCTGAATTCCTTGCCAGTGTTATCCAATTTGCCTGAGAAGCTTATTCCTTCTTCTGCTAAAACCAGTGAAGGTATGTTCTGAAACAATTCAAGCTTTGATTTATGAAATTTGAACACAAGATTTTGATTTATTGCAGGTTATTACTGTGAAAGTGGAGTTATTAGCCCCAATCTCTCAAGAAAATGTGAATCACTGGCCGTCTCAGGTCTAACTGAGTATGGAGATGAAATCGACGTGGTTGCCCCAACAGATATACTAAAGCAAATATTCAAGATTCCTTATTCCAAAGCTCAAGTATCCATCGCTGTTCATCGCATTGGGGATACCCTAATTCTCAACACTGGGTAATTATACCAAATCTCTCTCTCTCTCTCTCTCTCTCTCTCATTAATTTTGTATATTTTCCATTTTTTTTGTCATGACAGGCCGGATGTGGAAGAAGGGGAGAAAATGTACAGAAGGCAAGCCACCCAATCACAACCAAAACCAAAACCGAAACCGAAACCGAAACCCCAATCAAAATCCAAGAAATCATCTGACGATTCAATATTTCTGAATTTCGCAATGCATTCAGTAAGAATGGAAGCGTGTGATTGTCCGCCAAGTCACCAACCAAAATCCTCTGACCACGAAAATCCTCCCGCACCAAGTCCATCCACCATTTTACCCGGACCCAGCTTTACCCACACAGACATGCTCTACTCCAAGGTACATACATCTACACTGAAATTCAAAATCTTATTATCGCTCAAATTTGAAATATTTTTTTCTGCACAGGCTGGAGAGAAACACGGACACGTGCAAGAAGCAGAGAAGAACCAAAATGTGGGCAATGATTTCATGCGAGTTTTAATCTGGCAATTTCATAATTTTCGCATGCTTTTAGGCAGCGATTTATTAATCTTCAGCAACGACAAATACGTCGCCGTCAGCCTCCACCTCTGGGACCTCTCCCGCCAGGTTCCACATCGTCAACATTTCAAATCTTCAATTTTGAAATTTTAATTTTTGAATTTTGAATTTTTGAAGGTGACGGGATTGAACTGGTTGGACGCGTGGTTGGACAACTTGATGGCGAGCGTGCCGGAGTTGGCTATATGTTACCACCGAAATGGAGTTGTCCAGGGATACGAGATGATAAAAACAGACGATATATTCCTCTTAAAAGGCTTATCAGAGGATGGGACCCCTCCATTTCTCCCTCAAGTCGTCCAACAACACGGCCTCTCTGTCCTCCGATTCCTCCAGGATAATTGCAAACAAGACCCTGGCTCTTATTGGGTATGTATGCTATTTATTATTCTCAATATTCTATTTTTGACCATTTTTTTGTAGTTGTATAAAGGGGCGGGGGAGGATGTGATACAGCTGTTTGATTTATCGGTGATGCCGAAAAACCGAGCGTCTGAGGATCTACATACTGGAGGCTCCAGTTCATTTCCTTCCTTGTTGAATAAAGGGCGAAGAGAGACTCTATTTTCTCTCGGCACTCTTCTCTATCGCGTCGCTCACAGACTCTCTCTATCCAAGGTTACATTTTATTTTTTATTTTAGTATTGTTATATTATGCTAACTTTTTTGTATAATTTTTTTAGGCACGTGGTAACAGTGCGAAATGTGCACGGTTTTTGAAGAAATGTTTGGATTTTCTAAGCGAACAAGATCATTTGGTCGTCAGAGCTTATGCACACGAAGAATTTGCGAGACTCATACTGAGATGTTACGAAGAATTCGAGTTAACATCCGATTCGTTTCTCCTCGAATCCGAAGCTAACATAACAGACCTCGACGAAGACAATAATTTTGAATTTACCCTTGACATGAATCAAAACGACGCTCTTGCCGGGAATCCAAATCCCGGAAATGAAATCCCGACCGAAACGCTGGAATTGTGCCAGATCGGAGAATCATCTTCCTCTGACATCGTCAGAACCATTAATGACCCGATTTCTTCGAAATTGGCCGCAATACATCACGTCTCTCAAGCCATCAAATCTCTGAGATGGAAACGCCAGATCCAAAACACTCGCACGGATTTCGATGCATTCGAAAATTACTCGAATTCAAATAATAATAACAATAATAATAATTTTTCGATTTGTTCGTGCGGAGATCCGGATTGCATAGACATATGCGACATAAGAGAATGGCTTCCGAAATCCAAAATGGATTTAAAATTATGGAAATTAGTTTTATTACTCGGCGAATCATACTTAGCATTAGGCGAAGCATACAAAGAAAATACCCAATTACACCGCGCTTTAAAAGCGGTAGAATTAGCCTCTTTAGTATACGGGTCCATGCCCGAAACCCTAGAAAATTCAAATTCGGGATTTGTTTCGTCAATTTCGACCGAAATCGATAACCCTAACCCTAAATTGTTTTGGACGAAAATTTGGGTTCTTGTTGGGGACGTGTATTCTGAGTATTATAGATTGAGAGGAAATGAAATTAGTGTCAAGAGAGAGAGAATATTCGTATCTAATGAGGTCGTTAAGGAGGTTAAGAGGTTGAAAAAGAAACTTGGGAAGGATCGTCAGAATTGCGACACTTGTTCGTTGATTAATTGCAGTTGTCAGAGTGATCGAGCCAGTAGTGGAAATAGCGCTAGTAGCAGTACCGGTACCGGTACCGTTTTTGCCAAAAGAAAACATAAAAATAAAAAATCTCAATTTGAAAATACTCATAGCAATGATAATAACGATACATCCTCGTTTGATAATAATGATAACAAGGAGAGTTTGTCAGAAGTGGGTCCCACGAAAGAGGAGAGAGAAAAAGAAATGCTCAAGGGAAAGAACGGAGGAATTTTCAAGTTTCTAGAAGGACCTAAATACGGAGAAGTGGAATTCAATTTAAGTTCAGCGATAAATTGTTACGAAGAGGCGAAGAAAGCGACAAGTGGATTTATATACACGGAATTAAAAAACATAAAAAAGAAAAAAGGATGGGCTTATAACGAATTAGGCCGCTTCAAGCTCGAAAAGGGTGATTTGATCGGTGCAGAGCGAGAATTTATCCGCGCAGTCAAAACATTTCGAGAGGCTAGCGACCACATAAACGTGATTTTAATAAATTGCAATTTGGGTCATGGTAGACGAGCTTTGGCTGAAGATTTGGTGGTCAAAATGGACGAATTTAAAAATTTCGACGCTTTGAAAGACATGTATTTGGACTCGTTAAAATCGGCCAAATCCGAGTATTTTCTCTCTCTAGAATATTACACCTCCGCGAAAAAAGAATTGGATTTTCTGAACGAAGAGCCTCAAAAGAAGGAATTATTTCGCGAAGTTTTGACTCAGTATGCTAATACCTATCTTCGCTTAGGCATGCTTCTCGCTAAAGAAACTCATATTAATAATAATACTAATATTATTATTAATAATAATAATAAGGAGATATTGGCGAGTGATGCGTTCAGAGAATCTTTATCTAGTTATGAATCTCTGAGTGGGGCCCGTAAACAAGAGGCGGCATTTTGTTGTTACCAATTGGGGTGTTATTACAAGGACATGTGTTTTAAATTTGACAATAAAATGCGTCAGAAAATCAAGTGGTACGGGTCGTTGGCCGAGAAATACTGGTACAGAGCCATGGAGTTTTACGGCCCCAAATCACACCCTAGTATGTTTTTGAATATTATTATGGATCTTTCGGTTCTTTCTTCACGTATTTCAACCTCTTTTCATTCAAGCTCGGTACGATCTTTTCTTTTCTATTTCTTTTTTTAAATAATATTTAAAAAGTATTGTTGACTTTTTGTAGAATCTCGAGGCATTAATGCATCTATTAGAAGGGAGGAACGTAGTAGAGGATAATTCGTGCGATTTGGATCTTGAATTGAAGCCGAAATTCTGGAACCAGCTTCGGGGTCTGCTGAAATCCATGCTTTATAATTCCATTTCAGGTTCTTCGGGTGCGAACCGAACCGGGTCGGGTAGTGGACCCAGTTCGCCCGTATCCAATAGAGTGTTGGATTCGGGGAAACTCAAGGAGATGTATCGTTTATCGCTTATGTCTACGAGTTTAGGGAATCTTCATGTCATGTATAATTTCTGGGTGTCTTGATTTTCACAGTGTGTTCAATATGGATTTTTGAGTTCTGTTTGTTATAAATTTTGATTTGACTAAGAATCTAGGGAACGAAACTGAATATGAAATTTTAGAAGGTGCTTATGATATTTGCAATAAGGAGCATTTCTGCATGTGGTATCCTTTTCAAAATTATTTCAAAAAATAACCCCATTTTTTCAAATATTCTAGAAATAACCCCTTTCGGATTTTTAAATCCCGCCGGGACCGAGATTTTAAATCTTGCCAGGTTAATTAGCTAAAAAAGCTATCCTGTCAGCTTTTTCAGAATTAAAGAAATTGCCCCGGGATTTAAAATCCTGCCATAGTTAATCCAGCAAAAAACGAGATTTAAAATCTCGTACTTTTAATTAACACAAAGCACCGGGATTTAAAAACCCGCCAGTTTAATTAACACCAAAAACCGAGATTTAAAATCCTGTTTGTTTAAGGTTTAATTAACAACCGAAAGGGCTGTTAGGGATGAAATAATTAGAAAACCCGGTATTTAAAATCTCGCCAGCTAAATGACAAAAAGTTCATACATGAATAATAATAATATAATTATATTTTAAAATAATACTATTTTATTAATATTATTATTATTTGTGATGTATGAATTAATTTTTTGTGATGTATGAATTACATTATTTGTGATGTATGAAATAATTTTAATCGCATATATGTGATATATGTATTGTATTAATTTTAAAACCGAGATTTTAATTCATACATCACAAATAATACTATTTTATTAATATTAAAGTATTATTTGTGATGTATGAATTAATTTTTTTTAAAATAATTATATATGAATAATAATAATATAATTATATTTTTTTAAAATAATTATATTATATATGAATAATAATAATGTAATTATTTGATTTAATTAATATTAACAATAATATAATAATATTTAATAAATGTTATTAACAATTATATATTTTTTAAGGGTCTAAAATAGAAAATGTAAATAATATTTTATACTATTTATTCAGAAAAAAGAGCACCAAATTCAAATTTCTGGCGAGATTTTAAATGTTGTTGTACTTTTTGTCATGTAGCTGGCGAGATTTTAAAAGTTGCCGGCGAGATTTTAAATGTTGTTGTACTTTTTGTCATGTAGCTGGCGAGATTTTAAAAATTACCCGCGAGATTTTAAAAATGGCTGGCGAGATTTTAAATACCGGTTATTCTAATTATTTCATCCCTAACAGCCTTTTCTGTTGTTAATTAAACCTTAAACAAACAGGATTTAAAATCTCGATTTTTAGTGTTAATTAAACTGGCGAGTTTTTAAATCCCGGTGATTTGTGTTAATTAAAAATACGGGATTTTAAATCTCGTTTTTTGCTGGATTAACTATGGCGGAATTTTAAATCCCGGGGCAATTTCTTTAAGTCTGAAAAAGCTGACATGATAGCTTTTTTAGCTAATTAACCCGGCAAGATTTAAAATCTCGGTCCCGGCGGGATTTAAAAACCCGAAAGGGGTTATTTCTAGAATATTTGCAAAAAGGGGATTATTTTTTGAAATAATTTTGAAAAGAGTACCACGTGCAGAAATGCTCCTTGCAATAATAACTAATAAGCCCCTTAATAAGAAAAAATGAAATTTAAAATTTAAATTGTATTTATCTACACAGCTGTTTCAAATTTGGTAACGAAAAAGAGAAATAAAAACCCATCCAAAGATCTAGAAAATAAATAATACATAATCTAACTACAAGTATTTACTCTTCGACCTAACTAATTAATGAAAATTCAAAGAAAGCAAAACACAAAAACCCATCAAAGCAAATAATCTAACTACAAGCATTTACTCTTCGCAATAAAAAAAAAGCTTAAAAAAAATAGAAAATAAGAAAATAACTTGTTGAGAGGAGGCATTAAACAAAATAATCTTGGCGTACGAGTGTGATGAAATCACGCGATAACAAATCACCGATGCCTTTGTTTCTTCCTATCTCTCCATTTTCTTGTATATGCCAGTATATTTTCGGCGACAATGGCGTGTACAAATCTATATTAAAAATATAATCGATTATAATTTACGTTTTAATATGATAATAAATTGATTTTTAATATTATTACCGGAAGAAGGCTCAGGATCTCGAGTCGAATGCAGTATCATTGTACCGGTTAAAACCGTTACGAACCCACATAGCTCTGACGCGATACTACTTGCACTTTGTCCAGACCAATCCTGCGAACAAAATAATATTATTTTTTAGGGCCGAAAATGTATGAAAATGAAAAATAATAATGAATGATTAATTAATTAATTACCTTGAACATGATAGCACTTGCGAGGATTGTTAAAGTTGTGAACAAGGCGAAGTATATAGGCGACACTACTGCTGTATTAAATGTATCTAGTGCCTGAAATTAATTATACAAATAATAATAATCAATCATACAATTGAAGAAAAATTGTAGAGAGAGAGAGAGAGAGAGAGAGAGAAAGGGACCTTGTTGAGATAATTCAATTGAGTGATGATACAAGAAACAGAGAGCATAGCAAAAATCCAAGTTTGATAATATTGAGCTTGATTTGTTCCTTCTATTGTGAGTTTTATCGCTATTCCAATTGCTTTTATACTCATCACCTAAACGAACAATACAAAACAACCCAATTAAATCACAAATAAAGAATAAAATAAAATAAATAAATATTTACCGTTAAAGATCCAATAACAGAGCAAATTCCCACATATACAATTATATTCGTTTGTCCATATCTCGGCGAACAATGAAAAATCAGCACAAGCGTTACCGCAATTGCCGATGCCGTATATAGAAGAAACGCTGTAATAATAAAAAACAAGGATATATTTGTTATTTATGAAAAAATGTTAATTTTTGTTGTTACCTGGCTGGGTTGCTAAATTCCAAATTTGTATAACAGAAGTGGGGCTTTCTTCTTCAGGAGCGTGAAGGACAATGATTGTGGACCCCACGATGCAGAGGATGCATCCCATCACTCCCATTTTTTGCAATTTCTCGTTCAATATGAAATGCGCCAGCACGGCACTATGAGAAATTGGAATTAGTTGTGAAATTGAGGATTTGGGGGAGAAATTGATTGATTTTGGGATTTTGGTACCTCACGATTATGCTCAAGGCGCCTAGTGGAGTGACTAGAACTGCTGGTGCGAACATGTAGGCTACGAAATTTGCAATTTCACCGACAATCACTGCAAAGATTTGATTTTAGGTTAATTTGAAATTAATTTGGGTTGAATTGGGGGGGATTGGATTAGTGAAGGATTTGAGATTTCTTACTTGTGACCATTCCAACCCACCAGAGCGGCTCCTTTAGGTACCCATATCCACCTCCACCTGAGAAATGAAAGAGAAGAAGAAAGGTCAAAGAAAAAATTGATGCAAACACATAAAAAACCCCTTTTAGCAATGTAATTACAAATTTACAATGGTAATCCTCGTTTCTCCAACGAAGCTAAACGAAACCAATTAAAGGTGGGAAATGAAATGAGAAGAAGAAAGGTCAAAGAAAAATTAGATATGAACACGTCAAGAAACCCTTGTTAGAAATGTTATTACGATGGTAATCCTCAATAAAAGTTAAATCGAAAACCGTGAAAGATGGGAACTTTAGTGATTTCAAATTACAGAACCCAACAAGATCGAAAACTGGAGATATCCATTGAACCCCAGTTCACCATTATTCAACATGTCAGCATTGGGGAGAAACCAACATGCTAAGAAGCCACTCGAATGTCTAGAGAGACGATCGAGACCGTTGGTTTTCTGCCCCCTAGCTGACATGGCACAAAACTAATCACTAAGTGCATATCGTACTGACCTGCGCGAGAACCGGCGGCGCCGGCGCGCTTGAGTCCCTTTTTCTTGACAATGAAGCTAGCTCCTATGAAAGCACTCGATGCAACGGCTAGTAAAACCCCTTTGAGGTTATCAGCGAATAGTCCCGTCGAGCTCATCGCCGTTCTCCGGCGCGCCACGCGGCGCACATGGATTTGGGTTGAAGAGAGAAAGGCGTGGGAAACAACGGAGAAGATGAAGAACAAGGATTGTTTTTAATTTTTTTTCCCGGGTTTTGACTGAGAAAAAACAAAGGGGATCAAAGAGGGACAGATGTGAGATGTGAGATGGGGGAGAAGAAAAGTAGTTGGAGCAAATTTTGGATTTAAAAAAGATGGACCAAAATAATAAATTTTAATAATTCGACCAAGTTTAGATATTTTTGTGGCTAATATGGATAATATGGAGGTAATTTGTTCATTTATTGATTGTGAAGGCTACGGGTACACGTGTTGTGTTTTTGTAATTCGTACTTGTTCTAAAAATATTGGCCCTCGCAGTCGATAAATATTGACTGATTTTATGAAAATAGATAAAACAAATAATTTCTTAATTACACTACAAAATTTTAATAAAAAAACAAACAATAAAAATCGTAACAAAACAAAATAAGAAAATAGTATTTTTATTTGTCATGTCAGTTGTTGCTATCATTTTTGTCACGATCTTTTTTTTATTAACTATCGTATAATAATATAAAAAAAAAAATTTCTTTAATAATATTGTCAAAATAGAAAAAAAAAATTGTTCGATAGAATAACTATTTAAATATCTCGAGCATATTAACACTATAAAAAATATTATTTTTCTCTTGAAAAGTTGCATGAACTCCTTCCCTATGTACAATGTAAATACAAACTAAGTTAGATGAAAGATGCACGCGATAAGATGAAAAATCAACGGAAAAATGAAAAACAAAGTGATATTGGTTCAATAGAAGACAACGTTGTTTTCTTGAAAAAATCGAAACATTCGATATGCGCTAAATTAAACAATAAGTGAGATTAAATACAAACTAAAATAATCACGAGAGATAGAGTCAGCGCATGGTGCAAGGATAGTACAAAATGCCTCGCAATTTTTTTGACGTTGCTAGGAAAATAATCAATGAGTAGCAAACTTCTCTAATTCTCGTAATTTTTAATGTTTCGATCGAAAAAAAATACTTCTTCCTTGTACATGACAAATGATATATCTAGAATTACATTCTCTTTGTTCAAGATTTTACGACAATTTATAATTACATAACGTTATAATTAATTTAGATAATGAATACACTGAATATTATACGAATTTTTTGTACGCTACTGAAAAGAATATAGTTTAAAGTATTAACATTAGCTGATAATCAAATAGTCATGCAATATAAAGTAAGTGACGTAATTAAGGCTATGTGAGTAGTACACGTAGCATTGTTCTTTAATTATAGCGAAGAATGGTAAAGTAAAAAAAACATTATGTAAAGTAAAAAAAAACAGAGAGAGAGAGGGTTGAAACTTGAAAGGTGGAAATGACACGACAGCATTTCTCCTGCTGTCTCTCTCTCTTGCTAAAACACGAGCCACTTGGCGACGTCATTGGTCGAATCATTATTCATTATTCTATGTCCTTCATAAAATATTATTATTAAAATAAAAGTCACCACTTCGATCAACCAACCAATCAAATATCAGAGCCATGTCATGTCAGATCCTTTTTGCTATTACTAACTAATACTCACCAAGTATATTTACATTATCTATTTTTATTACCATTTACTTAATTATGGAAATGGAATTATGGAAATGGAAAATCTTATCTTTATTTACAAAAGCCATATTTCGAGCTAGTGTCAATTTCTTTTTCTTTTCTTATTATCTAGTGCCCAAAATCAAGGAAAATATGGAAATATAACCGAATTCCCAAAAAAAATCTTAAAATTTCAGAATTATTTGAATTAACAATAATGCATTGCTACATTTAGCTTCCCCCCAAACAAAAATATCACATGCATTTAATAATCAAATGGACCCCCCCAAATTGCAATTTCAAACTAAAATCCATTTTACAAATTATATTCCCCAAATTCCTCAATTTTATAAATAAAACAACACAAATCTTCAATAAAAATATAAAAATATTTAGCTATGTCTACGCCTTTTAGAACCGTCCTCGCTGTACGATTCCCAACGATTATGATCGAGTTGACTTATATCTGCCAGCTCAGCAATCGCCAACAAATATTGCGTCAAATCGACCAATTCTCTATCTGTATTTCTATTCAAATGGGCCTTTTTAAACGGTCTGATTATCAACCCGTTTTGAGGATTCATCACGTAATTCCTCCTCAAATCGTCAAACATGATCGTGTTCTTCTCGTTATAATACTGCAATTATAAGAGAAAGGGCATTTTTGTAATTTGTAATGATATGAGGGGCGAGTTTGCAAATAAATAGTTAAATTATACCTCGGGAAATATACCCCAAATTAAGCCCAATGGTTTGCAGTCGAACGTACCGTACTTGTCAGACTGCACGGTTATCATTGCGAGGTGGTCTAATAAAGCGGTTATTTTGTAATTAGGGTTTGTTAATACTCCTAATTGCCCCATTTTTAATTCCACCCATTTCATACTGCATTACCAATAAAAAAAATATTAATTAATTAAATTGCTAATATTATTAAATTAGGGCTAAATCATTTCGTCACCTAGTGGCAGACCAAATCATGATGTCATACTCGGCATATGCAGCCGTGAGAAATTCGTGAAGATCTGTACATACAAAGTTTAATCAATTACGAGAGGGGTAAATTTGAAATATAATAATTTACGAGACTTACAAGGACGCATGAGCTCGAGAGGATTTTCGGCAGGAGATCTGTGATCGAACAAGGTGTAGTCTATGTCGAGTACTAGAAGCTTCTTTCCTTCTCTACAAGGATTTAAAAGTCTCACCTGAAAATGAAATTAAATTACAAAAAATACGTATAAATTGATCGAATGAATGAAATTAAAGGTTAGATGGTACTTTGTATTGAGATACTCTTCGGTTTAATTTCTGCTTATTTACGTCTTTGTCCTTGATATCGACGACCTCGTCTTGACCCATTTCGAAATCATCGATAATTTCTGGCGAATCGGCTTGATCCACTAATATCTCGTCTTCAACCGTTCTATAATTCGACAAAAAATATAATCACTCGAATAATAATCTATTTAAGTATGGAAAACTCACCCAATCATGGTCATTTTGATGGAAGGTTTGAGGCCTAATTGGGAGAGCAAAATCGAGTCATCGCTGAGCTTAGATGCGAGTTTAGGATACAAGAGCTTCTGGCGCTTGGGGAGGACTGAGGTGGCCTCGCAGATCCGCCGTTTGAGCTCCGCCACCGAATCGTCGGCGCAAACCCGCACAATATACTCCTTGCTGCTCCATTTAACGACCAGCGTCAGCTCCTCCACTCCATCATCAAGGTTTGTGCTAGGGTTTGAGGGTGAAGGATCCATTGAAGCTCTCTCAAGTTTTCTCTTTTTTTGTGTGTGTGTTTTGTTACTTTCTATGGGTTGATTTATGGGCTATGTATATATGGGCTAATATATGCATAAACAGTATATTATGACTTTTGAGTTTGGTTTCAACAAATTGGGCCATAAAAAAATATATTTATTTTATTTTTAAAGATAAAATAAAATAATAATGTTTATTTTGGTGCATTTTTTGTGTGAAAAAACTGATGACTGTGTGACATGCATGGCCATTATCATGTATTAAATGCCTTTAAATAATAATTAATTAGTAAGTAGAAATTTGTTACTCATCCCCCCACTCAACACTCATGTGATGTCTACACGCCAATCACATCTCTCTGTCTCTCTCTAAAGTCTAGAATTAGATTGGGATATAATGGAACTTTATGTCCCCAACAGACACCCATAGATTTTATCGATGAGCTCATTCATATTTAGTATACAGTATTAAAGGTTGTTTTATATCATAAATTTTAATGATAATATTAATACAATTAAGTATTTTTGTGAGGTCATGCATTAAATAATTATCTAACGTACGGTATGTTATGCAATAAATAACACAATCTGGTATTTTAGTTTAAGAAAATATAAACATGTAAAAATAAACTAGTCGTTCGAGGGAAACTTCGATTACCACCGCAACACTTTAATTAATCAATTATCACATGTCATCGAGAGATGAAAAAGTGGAGAAAACATGGGGATATGTATAATTTTCTTCTATATATCTATCATGAAAGCCCATATATAAGAGAAATAGAACACAAGAAAGCCCATAATACATGCATGATCGTTTCATATCTTCATATCTTCATGGATAAACCCTAATTTACAAAGCAACACATATCTCATGCAACAAGAAATTTTGGAAAAAAAATATCAATATTTCCTTTCTGGCGATTCGTAATTAATTACGATGCACTTTCTATAAAGACCGACGCCAGTTATATACGATTTTAATTGTCTTCCATCTCTACTCAGAGAGAGAGGGAGAGAGAGAGAGAGAAGAATGGGTCTGAAGGTTTTGGGGGTGGTGTTAATGGTTCTTGTATTAGGGGTTTTCGCAGCAGAAGAAATTAGAAGTGTGAATTATGATGGAAGGGCCTTGATCATCGATGGAAAACGAAGACTTCTCTTCTCCGGTTCGATCCATTACCCTAGAAGTACTCCTGAGGTTCTCTCTCTCTCTCTCTCTCTCTCTCTCTCTCTCTCTCTCTCTCTCTCATCAATATATTTTTACTCAATCAATATAAAAAATCACAGATAAAAACGCCTTCAATTGGTCAATAATATGCATGTTTTTTTATTTTAAGGGAATTTTGAGAAATTACAGTAAATTGTATTTTTTTTTTTGCAAACTTTTTCTGTATAAATTTAGAATTAAATCTTTTCCAACTTTACTGAAAAATAAATCAGGAATGTAATAAGCCAAAATATGGACATATATATCTCTTTTGTTCTCGCTTCGATTTTTTGCATAGTTCAAAACTAGAAATTCCAGCTCCATATTTCTAATTTGCACAAAAGATAAAATCAGTACCTAAATGAATAGAATTTGAGATGCTCTCAACCACATAATAAAAATGCAAATTGCCTATCTAATTAAATAGAATATGTGACATAGTCGTGGAATGAAAAGGATGTATAATGTATAATATGAATGTTTGACACGTTTGTATGGATTTTGTATTATTGCAAAATAATTTTGGATTTGAAACCACTTCCACGTATATTAGTTTTTTAAATTTTTTGCTTTAATCAGTCAACAATCTTTCAAATTTTACTCAGCCGTATCCATTATTCTGATTGTTGTATTATTTGGTTACAGATAGTATTAACAAATTGTAAAATATTAATATTAATTAGTAAAATAAATTTTATGATTTTATTAAATACGCATGATAATTTTTTTCGATACAAATTACATGCATGTTACAAAATTAAGAGGCTTCAAGAATAATGAGAATTAAGGAGGAGGTTACCGAGGAAGGTGAAACACACTCTTTGACTCTTTATTGAAATAAGTATATGAATTTAGAATAACAGAATTTAATTTTAAAAATAAATTCTTTAATTTAGTATTGAAGTGACTGAATTTTAATTTAATTTAAAAAACAAATACATAAATACTACTAATTAGAAATGCATAATATGGAGTTCCTAAAAGTTTGACTCAAATAATATTAGTGATAGAGAACTTAAATTTGTAAATAAAAATTCAATTTCATTTCGGAGCTACAGCTACCTAATTAAGAAAAGTCTAACTATTGTTTTGATTAAAATTAAATAAATTGTACAGATGTGGCCAGATTTAATATCGAAAGCCAAAGAAGGAGGCCTCGACGTGATACAAACTTACGTGTTTTGGAACGTTCACGAACCCATCCAAGGCCAAGTCAGTAACTCTTTACTCTCTACATGCGATTCAAAATATTTTAGCAAAATAATTTGATTTTTAAATTTGAAAATTTTGTGTGCACGATCAGTATAATTTCGAAGGGAGATACGATATAGTGAGGTTCGTAAAGGAAGTACAAGCTCAAGGGCTCTTTGTCAGCCTCAGAATCGGCCCCTTCGTCGAGGCCGAATGGCAATATGGGTGTGTGTATATATACATTACTTCATGCATAATTGTATTAATCTAAATGTTCTAATTTTGCTGATTTTTTCGTGTAGAGGTTTACCGTTTTGGCTGCATGATATCCCCAATATGAGCTATCGGTGCAACAACGAGCCTTTCAAGGTAAAATTAGTTATAAATCATTCAATTTGAGATCAATATATATATGTACAAAAAAATCTAAACAAATTAAATGTAGGAACAAATGCAAAAATTCGTGACAAGGATAGTAGACATGATGAAATCAGAGAAACTCTTCTATCCGCAAGGAGGCCCTATCATTGTTTCTCAGGTATATAAGAATTGCCAAATTTCAAAATTTTATTCCAATACAAAGTAACTCGTATACAAAAAAAATATTAATAAAAATAAAAATGTAGATAGAGAACGAATACAAGAATGTCGAACCGGCATTTCATGAACTTGGGCCTCCATATGTCAATTGGGCCGCATCGATGGCGGTGGGCCTCGATACGGGCGTTCCTTGGGTCATGTGTAAGCAAGACGACGCTCCGGGCCCAGTTGTCAGTTATTTCTTCCACAATTTCATTTTTTTTTTCTTCAACAATTTTTTTCTCTCTCTTCTAAAAGAATACTATTAAATTGAGAACAAAATCTTATATTAGATAAATGCATGTAATGGATTGAGTTGTGGAGAGACATGGGCAGGGCCGAACTCGCCTAACAAGCCGGCATTATGGATGGAAAATTGGACCACTAAGTACACCGAATTCTCTTCTTTTCATGATTTATTTTGTTTTTTGTTCTTTTATATTAAATTATTTTTATATGATTTTTTTTTTGGCCTTAAGTTTTCTGTACGGGACATACGGTAAAAACCCAAGAGTCAGATCAGAAAAAGAAATTGCGTTCGTTGTTGCTCTCTTTGTCGCCAAAAAGAACGGAAGCTTTGTTAACTATTACATGGTACATAGTACATATATACTTCATCATTTCATATTTTTTAAATTGAGGTTTAATTATACATAACTAATAGACAATATATATTTAATATCATTCATTTTGATTAATGTAGTATCATGGTGGGACCAATTTTGGAAGGTCTGCTTCTCCATTCGTTACGACGAGTTACTATGACATGGCTCCACTTGATGAATATGGTAATTATATTATCACGTCTCGATAAGATAAAAAAAAAATGGAGTGAATTGAATTATTCGAATTTGTAGGAAACAAAAACAACTTTGAACATTTTATTTTTGTTATTTAGGGCTGATCTGGCAACCGTCATGGGGCCATCTCAAAGAATTACATGCTGCAATTCACAAATTGTCTGACACCTTATTATACGGCTCGTACTCGACTTTTTCGCTCGGAAACTTGCAAGAGGTAAAACTGCATAATTACACATAAATCCCTCTAAAAATTGTAAAATATAATTCTCATGCCTCTAAAATTAAATTTGATATTACGTATTTGCAGGCACATGTTTTCGAAACAAACTCAGATTGCATTGCATTTCTGATAAACCTGGATACGTATCCGACTGGAGAACTCCAGTTTCGTAATAACACTTTTAAACTCGCGGATCGATCGGTTATCATATTGTCTAATTGCAAGGACATCATCTTCAACACTGCTTATGTATTTTTATTTTCTAACTTATATGTTTATTTGTTCCAATATTCTATTTTTTTCAAAAATAAATAATTTGAAAAATATAGGTGAGTGGTCAATCTGGCACGAGATCTTCGCAAGTGGTGCAAACCCTTAATGATGCTAATCAATGGGAATTATTTTACGACAAAATTCCTATTTTAAGCGATTCTAAATTCACTCAAAATGATTTACTTCAACAATTACCTACAACTAAAGATGTGACCGATTATCTTTGGTATACTACTAGGTACATAAATATAAAAACATTTTCAAGCAAAATTATTGGTTTAATTTAACATAATTTTTTATCATAGTTTTGTTATATAATGATTTATTTATTTTTTATTTTGAAATGTAGTTATAATAATACATCGAGTGGAACCAACGTAACACTTCATGTCAAGTCGCAAGCACATGTTATACATGCATTTATTAACTACGAGCTTGTTGGTAAGTTAACAGTATCATAATTATTTTATTCATATTACTATAAATTATTATTATTTTTATAAATAACTAAGCTTGTTTACTATATTTATTATTTAGGCAGTGCACATGGAAATCATGACGCGCAATATTCAACTTTAGACTCGACTATTTGGTTAAAGGAAGGAAATAACGATATTTCATTATTGAGTGCCATGGTTGGCTCGCCGGTACCAATCTTACATGCTAATACTGGTACCAAAAATATATTCTTGATTTATTTATGACTAATCAAATTATTATTATTTCGATTTTGACAGGATTCGGGGGCTTATATGGAAAGAAGAGTTACTGGTTTACACAAAGTACAAATTTTTGGATCAAATTCAATTAACCTAAATACCAATATTTGGGGATACCAGGTACGTACATTCAGAACATAATTATAACTATAATGATATTAATAGTTACCAATTTTTCATATAAATTCTTTTTACGAACAAATTAAATCAAATGCAGGTTGGATTAGATGGAGAAGAGAATCGAATCTACTCGAAAGAAGGATCGAGAAAAATTAATTGGGCACCCATAGAAAATTCTATTAACAAACCGCTTATATGGTTCAAGGTAAAATTAATTCATTTTTTTTCATAATTATTCTCGTATTTGAATAAATTTTGTAAATAATGGTTCTAATTATTTTTGAAAAATTCAGACGGAATTCGACACGCCAGGTGGCAGCGATCCAGTGGCGATAAATTTAGAAAGTATGGGAAAAGGAGAGGCTTGGATAAATGGAGAGTCCATTGGACGATATTGGGTCTCTTTCAAAGGTCCAAATGGAGAGCCTACTCAATCAATGTATGCAGATATACCCTCCAAAAATTCAATTATTAATTTTACATATATACTAATTAATAATTATCGATATTTAGGTATCACATTCCTCGATCGTTCCTAGAAACTTCTAGAAACCAGTTGATAATCTTCGAGGAAGAAGGTGGAAATCCATTGGATATAACGATAAACACGATCTCGATCAAGAATGCGTAGTCTAATTTAAATGAATCCTCAATTTATTGTAGCTAATTTTGCTGATTCGTTTATTTTGAGGATTTAATTATAAAGAAAAAAATCAATAAAAGTTTTTCTAATCCTGGAAAATAGGATCAATCAATTTATTTGCAAATGATAGTTCTATATTTATAAAACTTTAGGATCGATATGCATAATTGCAATTAAGTGCGATGAAAAAAGAATTGAGAAAAATTGGGGATGAGAACTAACATTGATGAACCTCGAGTTTCCATGGAGCTCTCGCTGGATTTGGATAGGACGAGCGAGTGAATGAGAGAGAGAGAGAGAGAGGAATAAAAGGAAACCCTAGTCGGCTCATAATGGACCGAGTCTATACAATTTTTATTGTGGATAAGGTCAATAATAATGGGCAACGTCAAGTCATTAATTGAAGTATTAAACAACGTCTCACTTTTGAAATTCTTTTGTTGTTATTATTGTGGCGCATACAGAGTAATATATCCCTTCATGTAGCGACTTATTTTTGTTCAATGTTACAGAAATCGCTAGGCGCTAGTCGGGCGGACGGACACCGTCTAGCTCCTAGAGGGATTAATCGGGGATTAATCGCCGCTAGGCGGATTTGTAATTTTACATAATTTTTGTCATATTTTTATTTTTTTATATTATTTTAATGTACTAAATTTAATTAATAAAAGGAATTCAATATGAATATATAATTTTATTCTAATAATTATTTTCATTTTGAAAATATGATATATACAAATATGTATTTCATATAATCAAGTTATAAAAAAGTGTAGGGTTCTTTTTGTAAATTAAAATTATTTAGGATCTTATTTGAATAATTTGAATAATAAAGGATGCAGCCCGTTGGAGCCCTCAGCTCAGCCCATCCATGATATATGTATATGCCTCCGGAACAATATTACAAAATGTTTGTCCCACAACTTTAAATCCAGATAAAAGAAGCATGACTTTTGCTATAAATAAAGGGGTCATGTACCCTTGAATAACTCGCTCAATGATTTGGGCTAGCATAAATTCTGTGTGGCCCGTATCAAAAATTTTGGATCCGACCTAGACGGATTTAAGCGGGTTAGGCGGAATTATTTGCTAATTAGACGGGTTTGGGCGGAATTCCGCCTAAACAGAACCGAATAGGCTAGATCTCTACGTTTGGTTGGCGTCTAGCGTCTAGGCGGCCGCCTAGGCTGATTTTTAGAACCATGTTTTTGTTCATGATATACTATGCATATGATATTTGACAAATACTCAAATAAATAAAGTTTTAATACAAAAATAATATTTTTTTTAAGAAAATCAATATGATATTAGTATATATGTTGTCAAGAAATTTTACTATTGAAACGTTTTTCAAGATTTTTTCATTGTCTCGTATGTATTTTTTAAACAAGAGACACATTTCATGATTGCCCATTCTCTAATATATATATTTTTTAAACAAAACGATAAATATATTTATTAATTTATTTATACAGATCAATTAAACTCTAACATGTTCGTATTTGTTTTTCTATATTATTTTTCAATGCACATACAGTGATGGATCTATTAAGAAGCTAGGAAGACATTCGTCTTTTCAAGATTTAAAAAAATAGTATATATAATTATTTGGTTGTGTATTTTTTATTACAACTGTATTTCATATAGGAATGACATGTTGAATTTACACAACGAAATAATTTCAAAAACTATTTTATTACACAAAAATAATATATTTTACAAACACTTTCTCTCCCTCTCCCTCTCCCTCTCTCTCAATTTTTTTTTTCTATTGATTGTGGATTAATCAATTACAAATGAACTCAACTCTTATTCATAGACATACATGACCGACTTGAATGAAATTTGTTACATGAATGAGTCGATTATCCGTATCTGTATCCGTGCAACATAGCTCATACATCTACATGATTATAGTGACATCATGTTTTATAAAAAAAAACAAGATTTATATTCACTCTAGTTCTAATATATCAATCTAACTTAAGCACGATTTAATTATTTTGTTTATACCATCCAATAAATATCAAATATATGCATCATTTTTACACAAAAAATACCGAATATCAATAAACAATTATTACAAATCTATTCTAACTTTTCTAATAATATACTTGATATAAAATTATTTACTTCGATAAATGGTTAATAAATAATCAACATTTAATTAATTAATACTATTTCATTACAATAATAAAATTTTAACCGATACAGATTACAAACCCAATTCGGCCACATAATTTGTTTTTCTAGTCCCGGTTCACCTTATCACTGTCGTTCCAACATCTGGAAAACAAGCCAATCCTTACCAAGACATGATTCACCATTTTATTCCAAAACCACATAGCACCGTCAATACCTTAGTTTTATTATTCACTGGGTTCAAGCATTAAATTCTACGCCAAGTTCAGGAAGTAATGTTCCGGCAATAAAACCAAAGAACCACGGCTACATTAACACTAAACAGTAAACACTCATCTTTGTCCAGCTAAACAATTCCTCGGGCGCAGCAATGGCGAATAGAAGCAAATGTACCTTTCCTCGCCATTCCACCACTCATTCCATCTTAATCCTTCTCTTTTCCCTCGTCTCCAGCGTCTCCGTCACCGTCTCCGCAAACGTAACCTATGATGGGCGGTCGCTTTTCATCTCCGGCCAACGCCGGCTCATCATCTCCGCCTCCATTCACTACCCTCGTAGTGTTCCTGATGTATGCCTTCTATTTTTCCTTTAATCGTGGAAAATTTCCTGTTAAACTGTACTGTAGTCTTTAAACCCTTGCTTTAGCATACTGTATGCAAATGTGGAAGTTTATACGGGGTTTGTAGTGCATGCAAAATATTTTCCATATTTTTTTAGGGGAAGTTATGATAATCCCCAAATCTAACATGCCCAATTTTGAAATTTTTGTAGATGTGGCCAGGATTGGTGGCGGCAGCGAAGGAAGGAGGTGTGAATGCAATCGAGACGTATGTCTTCTGGAACGGTCACGAGCTCTCTCCAGGCAATGTGGGTCCCACACATATTCCGTGAATTATTCTGTATATTAAAACAAAAAAAGTGTTTTTATTTTTGTAATTTTGCAGTATAATTTTGAAGATCGATTTGATTTAGTGAAATTTGCAAGCATAGTTCGTGATGCTGGTCTGTATATGATTCTACGAATCGGCCCATTTGTTGCTGCAGAATGGAATTTCGGGTATATTTTTTAACATATTTTGTTTAATTAATTTATGCTCATTATTTTATTTCGTTGGGGCTTTTGTTTATTACAGTGGAGTGCCAGTTTGGCTTCATTATGTGCCTGGTACCACATTTCGTACCAATAGTGAGCCTTTCAAGGTATCCAATTTGAAAATAAAAATAGCTAGATTTTTTCTTCTTATATTATTGTTTTTATTATTTATTGCAGAGCCATATGAAGAGCTTCACTACATATATAGTTAACATGATGAAGAAAGAGAAATTCTTTGCTTCACAAGGGGGCCACATCATCTTGTCTCAGGTTTTAATTTAAATTCATAAAAAATACATTTATTCTTCTAAAAAAATACGTATTTTGCTTGAATTTTTGTCTTCTCTCATAATACAATTGTAGATTGAGAATGAATATGGCGATATAGAAAGGATATATGGAGAAGGAGGGAAGCCATACGCCATGTGGGCTGCCAGCATGGCGCTGGATCAGGATATCAAAGTCCCTTGGATGATGTGCCAACAGTACGATGCACCAGACCAAGTGGTACTTCTTCCATTTACACCCCTACGCAACTTCATAACTTATTTACGACCCTGCAAAATAGAAAATATGATTACTTGTATTGTATGCATTTCTTACTTCCAGATAAATACATGCAACTCATTCTATTGTGATCAATTCACGCCGAATTCGCCGAATAAACCAAAAATTTGGACCGAGAATTGGCCTGGCTGGTATATAAATACATTCATATACTTTTCCTATAGTTTCTCACTATTTCTTTTTAAAATTATTATAATTTAGTTAATCAATTTGTAGGTTTCAAACATTTGGAGCATCCAATCCACACCGACCTCCAGAAGATATAGCATTTTCTGTTGCAAGATTTTTCCAAAAAGGCGGTACCGTTCAAAATTATTACATGGTATATAATTTTATTTGATATATTCGTGTATTTGTTTTACATTTTGTTTGATTTTATTTTATCTTTTTTTTTTTATAAAGTATCACGGAGGCACAAACTTTGGTCGCACAGCTGGGGGCCCTTTCATAACTACAAGTTACGATTATGATGCCCCGATTGATGAATATGGTAATTCTATTTACTCTTAAATAAAATATAATCTTTTTACTCTTTATTTTTGTTATTTTTTTGATGGGATAATTTGTGTGACTTTTAGGGTTGAAAAGGCTTCCAAAATGGGGTCATTTGAAGGACCTTCACAAGGCTATACAATTATGTGAAAAGACCCTCCTTTTTGGAAATTCTACCCTCCTTAAATTTGGCCCTCTCCGAGAGGTACAATAATTTATTATTTATTGTAATTACTTTTTTGTTGATTATTTGTTGATTCATTTAACTATTTTGGTATTTCAGGCTAATGTATACGATGATCCATCGGGTGGATGTGTAGCATTTATCGCGAACATGGATGAAAAAAAAGAAAAATCAATTCTTTTTCGAAATATATCATATAATATTCCTCCTTGGTCTGTTAGTATCTTGCCAGACTGCAAAAATGTCATATTTAACACCGCAAAAGTATATTTGATAATCCTCTACTTCAACTTTATTTATTTATTTGTTTTAGGAAGATAATTTGTTTCAATGAATTAAATTTCTTCTTTGTAGATTACATCGCAAAGTGAGAAAGTCGAAATGGTACCTGAAAATTTACAAATTTCTGAAAATTGGAGTATTTTCAATGAGAAAGTTGGGATTTGGGGTCAACCTGATTTTGTGAAAAATGAATTAGTGGATCATATTAATACTACTAAAGATTCCACTGATTATCTTTGGTACACTACAAGGTAATAACAGTAATAATAATATTTAAATATTTTTTCTTTCATAACACCAAGATATTAAAATTTGAGTCGAGTTTTCGTAACATTTCATTTATTGGAACCAGTTTTAATGTTAATGGAGGTGAAAGTTTGTCAAATTTGTCTCTTCTGATTGAATCGAAAGGCCATGGTGTACAAGTTTTTGCCAATGGTCAACTCCAAGGTTTTCTTCTCTAATTTTACTTTATTATATACAATTGTATTTTTTTTTGTAATTTTCTTTTTTTAAACTTTTAGGTTTGAAATACTTAATCTTATCTTCGGTTTTATTTATTATTTTGTAATTCAGCTAGTGGATATGGAAACGGGTCGGATTCAAAATTCAAGCTTAAAACTCCAATAACCCTAAAATCCGGAACAAACGAACTTGCTTTGTTAAGCATGACTATTGGCTTGCAAGTAAAGAAAAAAAAAATCATTTTTTCAATTAATTCATTATTGTCGATTACAAAAATAGTAATTAAGTTTTTATTTGTTAATTTAGAATGCAGGTCCATTTTACGAATGGGTTGGGGCAGGCCCAACTAGCGTCAAGATATTTGGGCTGAAAAATGGTCCTCTTGATTTGTCTTCCTATAGTTGGTCATATAAGGTATAATTAATTATATCATATTGTAATCATTTGTCTTATTTTTTATTTACTTGTTTACTTATTGAGGCTCCTTATGTTGTTCTGAATATACAATATCATTTAATGCGTCAATATATCTTTTATTGTTGTATTTAGAAATTGATAATGTGTATAAATTATTTCCCTTATTTAATTTAATTTTGTACATTTGGATAGATTGGATTGGAAGGGGAACATATTTCATTATTCGATCCATATGGAAATGGTGATTTGAATTGGAAACCAATCTCTCAACCTCCCATGAATCAACCTCTCACTTGGTACAAGGTAAACAAATTAATTAGTCGAGTAAATATACGTTTTTACACTTTTTTTGTTGATTTCTTTATTTTTTTTCCTTTTTGAAATACCTTTTTAGGTAATGGTGGAAACACCAAGTGGAAATGACCGAATTGGCCTTGACATGCAAAGTATGGGAAAAGGACAAGCGTGGCTAAACGGGCACCCAATTGGGAGGTATTGGCCTAGACGGAGTTCATTAAAAGATAAATGCAGCTCCACTTGTGATTATAGAGGCAAATTTTTCCCTGATAAATGTCGTACCGGTTGTGGCCAACCCACTCAAAAATGGTACCTTCCAACTTTTCCTTATAGCAATAATACTTATGTGTATGATAATAGTATATTATTAGTTGGACTAATATGATATACTTATATGTATGATAATAATATATTCATGCAAATATTTTAAATGGTAAAGGTATCTCCTTGAAGATTCTACATGCAAACATTTTAATCGGTGACAATGACATGGAAAAATATTAGTTTTCACAATAAATGAATATCTATCTATATTTAACATTCAGATTCTAATTTCCTGTTCATAGTCAACAAGTTTCCTTGTCAATAACCCTATTAACAATTAATACCAATGCACGAACCTGCGCATTTTATGGCGGTAGTAATAACAATTAATCTGTGCATCACGCACATAAAAACACGCACTGTACACGCACTCCTTAATTGGGTAGTAATTTTCCTAATTTGATTATCATTGCATTAAATACCCATTAATAAGTTTACAATTATACCTGTGCGTGGTGGTTGGGGGTTTACAATTGCGGGGTGCCTATCATTTCTCGTAGTAATAATAGTGGTACCAATACACTCATCATGTTAAGAATAATATTAATATGAATATTTTTTTCACTCGGTACTTTTAAAACATGTAACGCGGCATTATTGGCATGGTACTACACGTATAATATACTCAATAGTACTAAATTTTGTATTTTTTTTAGGTATCATGTACCGAGATCTTGGTTCCAACCTTCAGGTAAAAACATGCTTGTAATATTCGAAGAGAAAGGGGGAAATCCTACAAAAATCACATTTGTTAAAAGACAAGTGAAGAGCATTCGTGGCTTCGCTTCAGAGGATTATCCATCTGTGGAGTTAGACTCTTTGGATTCGAATAACATGAGTTTCAAGGGGGGAAATGCGAAAGTGCACTTGTTTTGTCCTGAAGGGAGGGTTATCTCATCTGTTAAGTTTGCTAGTTTTGGAAACCCTAGTGGACGATCCTGCGAATATTATAATCAAGGAAGTTGCCATTATAATAACTCCGTTTCTATAGTTGAAAAGGTAATGATTTTAATATAATTAAGTTGTATTTCTTTCTTTCTTTTTATAATTATGTTTATTCCTTTTTCTTGTTTTTATTTGTGTGTGTAGGAATGTTTAAATGTTAATAGTTGCGCGGTGCCATTGTCAGAAGAGAGATTTGGAAATGATTTATGTCAAGGCATTATAAAATCTCTAGCGGTCGAAGCCATTTGTTCTTAGTAAAATTAACTTGAAATTCGAGAAATTTTTCTCAAATTAATCATTCGTAATGATATTTTGTGCGACTATTTTGAGTTCATACTTGGCGCTAGTCTGTTTTTTGACATCTTCTAAAAGTTGATGTTGGTTGCATTTCGAAATAATGTATTTTTGACAAAGAGACAATGTTGCCATCAAATAATAGTTACATTTCTCCTAACTCTCTGCAACTAGATATCATATCAAATTTCTCAATCAAAAATTTGAACCCTTCAAATTTCTTTTGGGTCCGACTTGTGTACAAATTGAATTGTTTTTTTTGTTGGTAGTGAATATAAAACAATTCAACAAGTCTCATATGTGCTTGAATTATTTAGACATGGTTGCTAAATAACATTTGTTTTGGCATATAAGTTGTCCATATATAACCTTCTTTGGTTCTGTATATATTTTTTTTTGTTTTGGTCGGGATATTCTGCAATTTTACCCATAAAAGCATGTTAATTATGTATCTAACCAATGTGCATACAAAATGATTAAAGAACAAAGTCAATAAATTCATAATTGAGGGTTAGACACGTACATCATAAGATAAGCCAACATTTCATTTTCATGTTTTTACACCACAATTATGATCAATTGATTAACGTATTATCTTGTTTCTTGTAATTTCAATATATATTAGTCATGCATTATATTATACTATTAAATATGGAAAATATATGATAAATCGAAAGTTGTTTATTTGATACCAACTTTTTTATTAAGAGAAGGTAGTTAATATTTTATGGAATATCATTTCTTTCAAGAAATAGCATGGTGTCTTAAATTTTCTTATTTCCTTTTTATTTTCCTACATAAGGAAATGATAAATCATGCATGATTTTTGGTCTTGCCGACGGTTGAAATTGAATTGAATGGAATACATTTGAAAACAAAGTTTCATGAAAATGATATGAATGCAGTGCCAATTAAATTTCAATCAAATATCTAATATAACTATCAATTGAGTATGAAATTGATTTGATGGAAGTAATAAAGATTGATTTGGATTTGAATTTACGACACCAATCTTTCAAATCATCCTTCAAAATCATGTAACTAGATTAATCACTCGTTCATCCAGGCTTAAAATAATTCCCTATTTAGCCTGTCCTAATTATTTCTCTTAATTATAAGTGTCAATTAATTAACAACCTAAAACTTGTACCTTAAGATTACTCAATTTTGGTTAACACGACACAACTAATTCTAACTAAATTAATTCGATTATACATATATGGTTGGTGCAAAGTTCAACTTTGGATAGAGACATGATAATTTAGAAGCTTCTTCCTTGATATAAGCCTTTGATGGTTACCCATTTTGTTACTTTATATAATTACTAATTACTAATTAGTAAAGTATATGTTGAGACACAAAAAATCTATAAATCTATGTTGTGAGAGATTGTGGATTCAAGTCTCATTGACACCAATGAATGGAGGATCATCGAGGCTTCTCCATTACTTATTTCATTTCTAAAAAAGAAATGCTAAAAAAAATTCAAAAAAAAATCCAAGACCAAAATATAATGTTCATATTATAAATATATATTTTTGTAATTAGCAAAATATACTGTTGAAAATATATTATTTTATTCTCAATTTAGCCATGTTAACATGTTGGATTCGTCAATATATTTTGCTAATTAGAAGAGTATATTTTGTTAATTTCATCAGTATATTTTGTTCGCATAGATATTTTTTGGATTGTCTTTAACAAACTTGTATAATTATTTAGATCCAAAGTGCTAATTAAATAATTGAACAACTGTAATAAAATCATAACAAGGAATGTAGGGCTTGATGGTGGATATGAAAAAAATAAATCTAATGTGGGGTTCATTTTTGGTGCATGTTTTATAAAATTGCCTCCTTGCTTCGTGTATGCAGAACGAACAATAAAACATGCATGGAGCCATGGAGCCATGGAGCCATGGAGCCATGGAGGTCCCTCTTCCAAGCTGTACCTTCGAGTGTGTATATATATGTACCACCAACATATAATAATTTACTTGCATTATCTAACCGTTGCGCTTTTAGTTATACAATTATTTTAATGAAGTGTACTTTGATATAAGAAATATATTACAATGTACTATTAATAATTAAGTATATATTTCGTATCATTTTAAATTGAGCTAGTAAACCATTTTATTTCATTTTATATCAAATAGTACCGACTATGTTGGTGACATTGTAAAGTGATATTGGAAAATGAAATTAAGAAATCATATGTCATTATAACACATATGTTATTCACAGAGTATTTTTATTGGATCTTTCAAAAGCGGTGGTTCCGTGGATCATAACAAAGGATTCAAATCGTACGTGAAATTCATGATTTTTCATTATCCCCTTTGGCCTAGCGCCACTTTCCTTCTAATCGTTTGATTACGTATTGACACAAAAGAAAAATCGATATTACGGGAAAATGAAACTAAGAAACCATATTAAAACCAAATCCATATTGCACAAAAAAAAATGAAAAGTTTTATGACAAAAAGAATAAACTAATGCTTGAAGATTCAAGAAAAAAACGCAAACAATACCAAATATAAAACTAATTAATTATAACACCAACTTTCATTTTATAATAGTAATAACAATTTTCATTTTCTTTATTAGAAAGTCCCACTCATTGCTTAAAAGAATGACTTGACTCAAAACTTGATTTTCACTTCACTCGATTCCGCAGCTAGGAACCCTCAAGGAAAGAACCTCATAACTAGTCGGTCCACGAAGGACAACTCATCCACTTTCGAATTTACTGCTTTCGTAACTAGCGGAGTTCCGAGCTCCGTCTCACTTATCATATGACCTGTCTCGGCCACGTCAGTCTTTATTGTTCATGATTCACCTTGCATTTTTGTGGTCATGTTCGCTATTGCGCTCCGACTCTGCTACAATAAACCATTTAATTGGCCGGCAAAAACACAATTAAATATCAATTTTTACTAAACAAAATATAATTATTAATTAGCATCATGTGGTAATGTTTAGTTTTTAAAATTACCGTTTTTAAAATAAAATACGAATAATATTCGATATATATTTTATGTAACCGTAACGTTATTTGTATTCTCATATGTGATCTTTTTAAAAATAAAATATTAATAATACTAAATAACAATAATATATTTTATTGTATAAGATGATATTATTTTCTTAAAAGATGTAAAATTGAGTGAAAAATAAGTATACATAGATGTTCATAAAGAAACAATAGTCTTATTATATTATTTAAATTTGATCACATTTTTTATATATATCGGCTCTAACAATTATGATGATGCGGTATCATATCAGAATCAGAAGAATTAGAAGAATGATATAAAATAGATGAAAAATGAAATTGCATGATTAGTTGTGTAACACAATTAAATTAATAATAAGTAGTTATCATCAACTTTGGATCCCTCCTTTCTAATAGCTGTATCGAGATTTCGTCCTCGCCCTTTAATTAGTCCAACTAATTAGTCAAGTCCTTGAATGCAATTCGTGATCAAATATACTAATCAAGAATCAACTTAGGGATCACATGCAATATTATTGATAAAACCAATCACTATATTTTACATAAAAAATAAATATATTATTATATATTAATTATTGGTAATCACATTAGTACTCGAGGTTCTCATGATCCAAGAAATTAGCTACCTTAATTGACCTACTGGTATTATAATTATAATCTTAATTTATGTGTGACATGACAAAAGGAAAAATCTCAAATCAAATACTGATTATCAACATTTGCATTTGCATGGCTGAGATTGAAGGATTTGGTAGGAGTGCTAAGCTATCTGTCACCTAAAAGTGACACACCAACCGAATCCAATGTTATTAACACAAAACCCTTTCTTTCTCTCTCTAATTATATTATACTAGCATTACCCCCGCGCAATTGCGCGGGGCTGTTCGGGTTTATAAGTAATGTAGTTGAAAAAAATTGTTGTTCATTTTGTTTATGTGACTTTCTTTTTGTAATTATTATTATATGTGTAATTTAGTGTGTTGTGTGCGAGTGAAATTTTGTAGCAAAAATCGTTTGAATATTTTAAGAGCCGGATTTCTTGAATAATTCAAACGGTTATTGCTAAAAAAATTATCTATATTTTATACTTCATAAGTAAAATAAGAAAAAATATTTTTCGTCCTTTGTGTGGTCAGCCAACAACAAAGTTTGACGATGTCACCGCTGACCGTTTCGTTCGAACCTTTAATTTAAATTATGTCATGATTATTCGCACATCCATGATTTGGTATATTTTTAACCCCCTAATTTTTTTTGGATATTATAAAAAATTCTCTATCTTTTCGTAAACTCCAAAAAAAAAAAACTCTTTACCAAACTTTTATTTTAAAATACTCCTTATGGATGATATTAATTTTTTTTTTCCCAAAATACCCTCCAAATCTCATATGTAATAATTAAAACTTATTTTTGTTATTTTTTATTAATTTTAAGAAAATTCATAAACACTTCTTAACACGTAGTGATTTAAAAAAAATTTAATTATTACATATTTTTGTTTATATAATTTTAATATTACATTCTTTATTCATAAAAAAACTAACATTAAATGATAATAAATAAACATCTTGCAAATATATTCATAGAAAATATCTATTTAAACATCTATTTTTTATTTTAGTTTTCTTTTTATGTATTTTTTAATAGTTTTGTGATATTTTATTTTTAAATATTTGCAAGATGTTCTTTTATTAATATTGTTCAACTTATTATAATTTTAAAGGACCAAAATGTAAATTTTAAAACTTCGAAGGACCAAAATGCAAATATAAAGGACCAAAATGTGGAAAAAGGACCAAAATATATTTTTTTTAAAAAAATAGGACCAATTTGAGGCCCCTGGACTAAAATTTAATTTTAAAACTTCGAAGGGCCAAAATGCAAATATAAAGGACCAAAATGAAAAAAGGACCAAAATGTAATTTTTT
Source organism: Luzula sylvatica (assembly GCA_946800325.1). Taxonomy (NCBI): domain Eukaryota; kingdom Viridiplantae; phylum Streptophyta; class Magnoliopsida; order Poales; family Juncaceae; genus Luzula; species Luzula sylvatica. The sequence goes on along the minus strand of OX326959.1, from coordinate 26,816,692 downwards.
TTTCGAAAAAAGGACCAATTTGTAAATAAAAAAGGACCAAAATGAAAAAAAAAAAAATTCAAATAGGCCCCTAGTGACGTGGCTGCACCAGGCAAGAAAAATAATAAAGGACCAAAATGTAAATTTTTAAACTTCGAAGGACCAAAATGCAAATATAAAGGACCAAAATGTGAAAAAAGGACCAAAATATAATTTTTTTTTAAAAATAGGACCAATTTGAGGCCCCTGGACTAAAATGTAAATTTCAAAACTTCGAAGGACCAAAATGCAAATATAATGGACAAAAATGTAAAAAAAAAGAACCAAAATATAATTTTTTGTCGAAAAAAGGACCAATTTGTAAATAAAAAGGACCAAAATGTGAATTTCAAAACTTCGAAGGGCCAAAATGCAAATATAAAGGACCAAAATGTAAAAAAAAAGGACCAAAATATAATTTTTTTTCGAAAAAGGGACCAATTTGTAAATAAAAAAGGACCAAAATGTGAAAAAAGGACCAAAATATATTTTTTTTTAAAAAATAGGACCAATTTGAGGCCCCTGGACTAAACTGTAAATTTCAAAATTTCGAAGAGCCAAAATGCAAATATAAAGGATCAAAATGTAAAACAAAAAGGAGCAAAATGTAAATTTTTTCGAAAAAAGGACCAATTTGTAAAAAAAAAAGACCAAAAAGTAAAACAAAATATTTTTTTTACTAAAAGGCCCCTGGTGACGTGGCTGCACCAGGAGGCTGCAAATAAAAAGGACCAAAATATAATTTTTTTTAAAAAATAGGACCAATTTGAGGCCCCTGGACTAAAATGTAAATTTCAAAACTTCGAAGGACCAAAATGCAAATATAAAGGACAAAAATGTAAAAAAAAGGACCAAAATGTATTTTTTTGTCGAAAAAAGGACCAATTTGTAAATAAAAAAGGATCAAAATGTAAATTTCAAAACTTCGAAGGGCCAAAATGCAAATATAAAGGACCAAAATGTAATTTTTTTTCGAAAAAAGGACCAATTTGTAAATAAAAAAGGACCAAAATGTGAAAAAAGGACCAAAATATAATTTTTTTTAAAAATAGGACCAATTTGAGGCCCCTGGACTAAAATGTAAATTTCAAAACTTCGAAGGGCCAAAATGCAAATATAAAGGACCAAAATGTAAAACAAAAAGGATCAAAATGTAAATTTTTTTCGAAAAAAGGACCAATTTGTAAATAAAAAAGGACCAAAATGTAAAAAAAAATATTTTTTTTTACGAAAAGGCCCCTGGTGACGTGGCTGCACCAGGAGGCTGCAAATCCCCTTGAATTAGTATATAGTATAGATTACTTCTCATTTTTCATATCAATCATAATACTAATTTACTTGCTTTGATTTCACGTGAGGCCATCGTTCTTAATTTTCACGTGATATCCATACTATAAGTCTATAATCATACTATAATTATATGGCCAAATTTCACATGTATATTTACAAATTTCCACGATTTCACATATACCTCTGTAAAACGTAAAATATCATAAATGCCCTACAAAACTACTAAAATTCCACATATGTTTTTTTTGTTATATTACGGTTACCTATTTCTTAAAATTACCGCTAATTGGTGTTTTTTCAATTTTTCCAACATAAATATTATTCCATATTTACATAGAGAGAAAAACAAAAATTAGAGATAATCTTAACGAATAGTCAACCGAAATCTAATAAAAAGAGTATCCGTGAAATTTTAGTAGTTTTGTTGGGATATTCATGATATTTCACGTTTTGCAGGGGTACACGTGAAATTATGGGGTTTCGTAAGAGTACATATGAAATTTGGCCTAATTACAGTACTTGTTTAAATCTGCATCAAGATTGGTGATAATTCGAAAATAATTCTGTGTTATAAAAAAAATGGCAAGTAGCTAGCTCCCTTCAATACACAAATCCATTGACTAATTAATTCATAACATGCAATAACAATTAAGGTGAAAAATATTTAGCTGGCAAAGATAAATATTTGATTTACTATTATTTCTAAATCCCTACCAGCCCTGCAAATCTGCAACACATGTTTAGTTCAATTGGATCATGGATCTCATATATACATATTGCACAATTATTATCTGCACGCAATAAATGATACAAATTAATATCCAATTACTTATTACCATATCATAAGTAAGTAAAAAAAAAAGAATTAATACAAATTATAATTTACTACAAATATGATTTCATAGATATAATGTTGCAAAAAATTATTGGATTCATATAGTAGTAATGTAGCATCATAACATAAAAAAGCAAGGCAGATGCAATCAATTGGCCCCTCAAATTTATTTAATTTCTTATTTGTGCACAGTACCTTTTATTAATACCAACCAAAAATCGAATAATTGATGATCTTTTCGTGACTTTTGTTTTGTTTTGTTTGGTATTGCATTGTATTAGTTTCGTTTTAATAGCTCTAGCAATACAAGTATTTATTGTTCCTTAAAAAAATAATATTTTGTTGTTAATATAATATCTTGTCTAATTTGAACAAATGGATGAATCATTTTTTTTTTCCGTATAACATCAATTTTTACGAAATTTGTAAAAATAACGTTTGTTTGATTATATTTGCAAAAAAAATAGTGATAAATACATGTATGTAAATTACTATTAAGAAGCCAATTAATTATTTTTCATGACAATAACGATTTTATTCTTACTATTGCTTGGTAATTCTTTACAACAATCCAACTTTTTTTTGAAATAAATTAAAAAATTACAAATTTATATTTATATTATTATTAGAAAAAAAATGAACATCTCCAAATTTAGTAAAGTAAAATAACAATCTTAATAGCTGAAAAAACAAACATCTCCAAGTTAAGGATTTAACAATAACACAAATCAAATAATCAAATTAATTAACTAAAATCATCATCAATCCATAACAACAAGACAATAAATTGGAATAACTAATACTAGGAGATTACCCGCGCTTCGCGGCGATTTTGTTTCATTTGTTTTGTCATACACATAATATATAGTTATGATTTTTAGGGATCAAATATAAGCCTCTGTGAAAATAAAAATCATATTGATTAAGGAAGTTCGATGATGACAAAATTATTATACTATTTTTGAATCCGACACAATACGAAATATTTATTTAGTATTTTAATGCAACACATACAAAAAAAAATAAATGTTACTATAAGATAATAAAATAACATGCGTAGACATAAATAAAAAACAAAACCATATGATATTTTAAATTTTCATATCTAAAAATAAGAATAATAACATTTTAAAAGTTCAAAAAAATTATTTGTGTCTAGTAAATTTTATGTTCCATGTTTATTATTGAAAAATATTATATAAGTTAAAGAAATTATCTGTGTTTAGTAAATAAATATCTTCATTATTATTAAATTTTTTTAAAGATTAACATGAAATTGTTTTATGTAAAAGTACAAATATAACATACTTAGTAATATGTGCAATTTTTTCAATTTTAGTTTTAAAAATAATAATAATTAAGCTTACATGTCATTAATGTAATTATACTTATTTTTATATATTTTTTTACATAATTGTGTTCATAATTTTAAGTTAGAGAAAAATATTGAATATATGATAATATGAAACTCAAAATAAAGATAAAATTCAAGTGAATATATTTCTTAATTTTTTAAAAATTATATTATGAAAAATACTAACAATATTTGATGAATGTTTTATGATATTATACATTTATTAATGTTAGATATTTAAACTCTTCACATTCTATTTGTATTCACAATTGATAATGTAACATATTGTGGAAAAATTAAAAATTAAATACAATTGGTCCAACATGCTAACGAATAATATTTTGGCACATCATCAATATAATGTGATGTGGCTTTCTAATATTGTTTAAAACTATGTATAAAATAAGGGGCATATAAATGTCTACAAATAAAACATAATCACACAAAATCAAAAATTAATACATGGTTCATATATTGTCACGTATCATAATTTAATGATTGAAACAATTATGATGATGTGACATTAGTAGATTGCATAAATAAGGGGTTGGTAAATTTTTTTGTAGATAATATGAACAAATAAACTTTTATGTATTTGTTAATTAAGAGCAAATACTGAACGAAACTATTTCTTTAATAAACTCATATATCTACTTGATTATTGCTAACAAGTTACCAAGGATAAAATTGTTATTATAATGTAAAAAAATTGATTGACACGTCAGTAGCATTTTTTTTATTTCACACCAAAATAGGGCGAAAATGACGCATAAGACATCTAATGCATAATCCGTTTTTTTACCGACTAATTTTTTATTTTTACGATTAAAAAAAAAATGCTGATACGAATATAACTTTTTTTGAATCAAACCCTACCATTTTTATGATGGTAATTTGCATAATAAAAGCAACATCATGACATAATAAAATCAACATTAATTGATAAAATTAGTAAAAAAAAACATTAAAAAAACAGTGTAATTTGAGTTGTTTATACATGTATGTGAACTACATAAGATCTACACTCATTTGCCCATCAAGACATGGAGTCCATTTTGCCTGTGGCTTTAACATGAAGCCTTTTAAGAAACTCAAAACGTGGCTTCGTTTTGTCCAAGTATTTCATAAGACCCACTATTAAATATTGGAAGATAACTCCTATTCAAACGGTGTCAAACTCTTCCAAATATTTTTTCTCACATCATATTCGTCTATTTCAATACTTCTTCTCACCTGACAAACTCCTTCCTTTTTCATGATAAAATTACTCCTCCTTTATTACTTGTCGACATACATACTTGTAAATAAAATTATATTTGTACAATAACTCGCAAAATTAATTAAACAAGAAAACAACTTACATGTTAAGAACAAAAGAAGACATGATAATAAATTAAGAAAAAACATACAAAATAGTACATAAATATATTGTATTGCATATCAAATAAAGCCTAATTGACAACCAAAAATAATACATACCCAAAATCCAAAATATATTTTAAACAATATCAGGTAAAAAGCTAGTGGAATGATGTATTTTGCTGGTAATTATCAGCTTGCTCTCCTCTTGCATTTGATCTATTCATAGTCTGTAACGACGAACATAAATTAGAATTGATGTTTCCAATATTATTACGGATTAAATCATTATAGTTAATTACCTCTTTCGATGACGAGATTTTGCGATGAGCACTTGTCGTGCGACAAATAGTGCCACCTTGACCTTGTATCTTCTTCTTTTTGCTAGATTTCTCGAGGCCTCCAATAGGTCTTGCAGATCTACGAAACGACTTCTCTTTGTGCTTGATGCCTTTCGGTTCAAATGTCACCCCTTTAACCACATCGGTAGCAATAATCACATTGTTTTCTTCCGTCTTGACTTGAGAAGTCGAATCAACTCTACTCTGTAAGAATTGCCGTACATCTTCGAAAAGCTTACTCGCACAATTTGTAGCGATTTGAAAAGTCTCTTCTGTCTGAGCAGCTTGAGCTGCACCTCTGATGAACATGCGGCACAATTCTTTATAACGCCTATTAGCCTCTAATTTAGGGTCTAGTGTACCACTAATTGTGCGACATAAATCCTTCGTCCTTGCATCTCTTGTCCACCTCTTGAGTATGCAATTTTCAGGAATTAATCTAATATTATTGAAATCCAGTACTTTCAATGCATGAGAGCAAAGTATACCAACAAATTCAAATTTCTTACATGTGCACTCAATTTTTACCTCAAACGGGTCAAATCTAACAATATGCTCCAATTGAGTTCCATGCTCTTGCAATTTATACATGTTACCAGATTCATGATTTCCTTGATAAAACATATCACAGTTCCATGTTTGTAAAACCTCATTTTGAAACAAATTAAAAATTACTGGAGTATAAAGGCTTACTGCATGCCTCAAAATTCCAACATTTGCCTTTAATATAGGACTAGATTGAGTGGATTTCGCATCTGCTTTCAACTCTTCATAACGTCTATCATCGACCATTCTCTCGAAATGCTCGAAAAATGTCAGAATATCATATTTTACACTAAGATAGTTTTTTAATTCTTTGTTCATACTCTCACTTCTTTGCGTGGTACTCATGGCAGCGGAAAAAGTATCCCGCCCATAAACCAATGCCCATTTTTCTTTTCTCTTAAATAATCGGTTGAGCCACTCATTTTCTCGCAAGTGATATTTTTCAAGCATTTCGTTCCATGCACAAATAAAAACTGCCTCATTTTCGTGCCCGTATATACAATCTCCAAAATCAGCACTAAAATTCTTGTACTCCTTGAAAATACCACTTAAATGTTTGCAAGCATTTTGATACATGTGCCATACGCAAATTCTGTGATGAGTTTCTGGTAAAACTATCTTGATTGCGCCGGCCATTGCCGCATCTTCATCAGTAAGAATTGTTTTTGGTTTCTTTTCTCCCATAGCTGCTAGAAAGGTTCTGAAAAGCCATTCGAATGACTCTCTTTTTTCATCATACAATAGCGCAGCACCAAAAATTATTGTTTGCTTGTGATTATTTACTCCAACCAACAAGCCAAATGGTCGTCCATCATTTAATTTTCTGTAAGTAGTGTCGAAACATACCACATCCCCAAAATCTTCATAATCATTTATCATTTGCGCATCAGCCCAAAAGATATTGGTTATCAAATCATCTTCATCGGGTTGAACGGAATAAAAAAAATTAGCATCCTCTAACACCCTTTTCGTAAGATACTCCATTACACCTCCCGTGTCCCCAACATTTGTTTTTAATGACCTTTTCGAGTGGAGGCGATTTTTCAAGTCTTCCGAAACAAATCCAAGATTTTCACGACCATCCACTTCTTTTGCCATCATATCAAATATTTTTTTTGGAGCTATTCCTACACTACTTGCAATTTCAGCTTTATTAAACTGGATTTTACTCAAATTCCTATGCGATCTTAGCCGATGAGTTTGGTCACTTCGGGTAAATTGGTGGTTATGCTCGGATAAAAATTCATAAACATGATAAACCCCATTATTTAAAACTATTTTCATCCGTGCTAAACAATTACACCGTGTTTCTGCACTTACTTTTTGTACAAGATCATCTCGCTTGTCTTTTCCCCGAATACCTTGTCTGGAGCAGCAAAAAGTTCGATCTTTCGCTTCCTTTGAATTTTTTAGTGTATGTTTCCAACTCTTTCTAATACCAAAACCAATTTTAAAAGCATATCTATTGTAAAATTCATATGCAGATTGTTCCGATTCAAATTCCATATTTAACTCAGGTATCCATTCTTCGAGAATTGGTTCGACATTTTCGGTTGAATTAATTTCATCATCTTCGAGAATTGGTTCGATATTTTCGGTTGAATTAATTTCATCATCTTCGAGAATTTGTTCGACATTTTCGGTGGAATCAATTTCATCATCTTGTTGATAATCATCATCAGCATTAAACTTCAATGAAAAAAACAATACAAGTAAATGATATGTAAAAGTTCAAGGGGACCTGAAAAAAATATATAATAAAATAAGGATGTATGTGCAAAATGACAACAAAAATTATTTCATGCTGGTGGTCCATGTGTGTAATGTGTTTTTAGAGCATCTCTCAAAACTAACTCATGCAAATACATTCTTATACGGTTGTATTGAATGATATAATGCTAAAATACAAAAAAAATTTGACAAAATCAAATTTATTTCAACAAAAAACAAAACGTTGAATAAATTATAACTGATTTTTTTTCAAACAATAAAAACTAAAATTCAAGGCAACTAATTGAAATCTTACTTCCATTGTGGGAGTTGCTTCCATTATCTCACCTAAATTAAAACCGAAACTTTAATATTTGGAGAGAAATTAGAAAAAATAATGACTTTTGGTATCTCTGAAAAATGGATATTGGTATAAATTATTTGGAGGGAACTTTGCCGCCATAACTTGGAAGAGAAGGGGATGGATATCACGTGAGGGGAAAAAATTAACGGTGAAGTGCTTTAATAGACTCCGTTTGACTAGAACTTATTTCTCACTTTGTTAGTTGCGGGTCCCAGGAAATACATGGATAATGTGAAGCCACGTCTGAAGTTTCTTAAAAGGTTTCATGTTAAAGCCACAGGCAAAACGGACTCCAAGACATGGGCCATCAAAATTGTACTGTTTGTATCTCCAATAAGTGCTTAGATAGATATGAAGCTCCCATTCCCCCCTCCTCTCTACTTCACAATAATGAACACATTGGAGTTGGACTATTAAGGGAAATACAATTTAACTGGTAAATAATAAAATGAGAGCATAGTAACATTTTTCGTACAATCATCATTAATCTTTGTTCCCTTCACTCACCCACTCACTCCTACACACACACACACACACAACACAATTGGCATCCAATCCAACCAAACATTCAAGATAAAAGGCACCCATGACAATTGACAAGACTCATCTCTCTCTCTCTCTCTCTCTCCAAAAACCCTTTCCCAATTCCTTCCTCTATATTCTCTCTCTTTCCCTCTGTTTTACTTTTATTCCTTCCCCTGTTTCTTCTCATCACTTTTTCCTCTTCTCTCTCTCTCTCTCTCTCTCTGAAATCCTCATACAGATAAAATGGGCAACCCTCCAGATATGTATTACAAGATACTAAACATACCCAAAGATTCAACTCATCAAGAAATTCGAAGTGCGTATAAAATTTTGGTGAGGAAATGGCATCCCGACAAGCATCCTCCTTCGTCGAAATCCGAGGCCGAGTCCCGTTTCAAGGACATCACCGAGGCCTACGAGGTCCGTTAATTTATAGTTCGCATTATTATTGAGTTTTGGGTCCTCATAATTTTCCAATTTTCGTTCAGGCACTCAGTGATCAGCAAGAAAACAGAGCAAATTTATTTCAAGAAATGGTGACTGGCGAAACCAAATTCGAAGCCAAGAGTGACAATTACAAAACATTTGGGTCTGTGAAAGAGAAGACCCACTCGATAGGCAATGTTGGTATCAGAAGGGCATTTCCGTCATTTTCTAAGTCAATTCTCAGAAAACCCCCTCCAATTGAGAAGAAACTGGAGTGCACTCTCGAGGAACTCTCTACTGGTTGCAATAAAGATGTCAAATTTACAAGAGATATAGTCACAAAAAACGGGTATGTTATATAGAAAATAATTATATATTTTTTGAAAATTCGATATATTTGGTCCTCAAAAAGTCTGTTTTCAAAAGGGTTTGTTGTGAAATTACTAATTAGACCAAACCACATGTGTTGCCTTGTATAATTTTGCAAGTTAGGTGAAAAGATTTAACCTTTTCTTTTCTTCCAACCTCCCAATACACTCAAGCAATGCAATCCAACATAGAATTAGCTTTTCTAAAGAAAAAAATAAATCTCAATTAGGACATTATTACTTATTAGTACCAAATTGCTTTCCTTGGCTCTTACTATCCCATCAATGTGGACCTCTTTTAGTTATTTATATTCATACACACAAGTTTGGAAGAATTTCATAAAAATATTATAAAATATAAAAGAATCCTTACAAAAAAAAACCCGGCTAATATAAAAGAATCCTTATAAAAGAACATAGAAATTTCAACCTATCTTATGTTTTATTGGTGGATTTCTCATAATATTTTTGCAGCTCAATTGCGAAGAAAGAAGAATCTCTCGTAATTAAGGTAAAGCCTGGATACAAGAAAGGCACGAAACTAACATTCGAAGGCTTGGGAGACGAAAGACCCGGCTTTCTTCCTGCTGACGTGGAATTCTACATCTCCGAGAAAAAACACCCATTTTTTAAAAGATCAGGAAACGATTTGGTCTTGAAAGTCGAGGTACCGTTGGTAAACGCGCTGACAGGCTGGCATTTCAGCTTCAGAATGCTGAACGGAGAAAAAATGAGTTTATCATTTCGCGACGAGGTTATATATCCGGGCTACGAAAAGATTTTGAAGGGTCATGGCATGCCCTCAAATGAAAAGGGTAAAAAAGGCGATCTTAGGGTTAAGTTTTCGGTTCTTTTGCCGAAACGATTGACCGACGAACAACGCGCCGGTCTGGTAGAGATACTGAAAGAATGTTAGTGTGTTGTTTTTATCGCCGTATAATTTTCGTGTTGTACTTGTGTTGATAGTTATATAAAATAGTTTCTTGTACATAGAGGTATTTTGTATAATATGTGTAATAAATATTATATCAAAATTCACATATTTGCAATGTTAATTGAGGACAAGGCATTATTGGTAATTGGCATCATTGGTCTATTTTTAAGGTTAGGGATAAATATATGCTTTTCTTTCATTATATCTTTTGTTTTGTACCCTCCAATCTTTTTATAAATATAGAAATAGACAATAATAAGAAAATCATCCTTTTGTTTCATATATCATATCAGTCCACCAAACAATAGCTAATTTACAACACTAAATAAAGTAAAACTATATATCAAATCATAAGGAAACTAGAAAACTTGATCGACCCTTAGTTTCAGACCCTAGGAAAATTTTCAAAACTCCAAAAGGCTAGCCGTCAAATTAAGCAAAGGTTCGAGAGCACTAGGTGCGAATTTCCTCGCAAACAAAAAGCAAACCGAACTAGGCCTCGAATTATACATGCAAAATGTAGCATTATTCCTAATCTCTTTTATAAATGTCTCGTTAATATCTCTCCCTCCATAAGTGGCCGGATGAGGGCCTCCCCTCGACCAGTCGACCCACGTAATGCTCCTATTTGCATTCAAGTCCCCGTACAACATGTTGATATAAGTCGGTATGTAATGCTCGTCTGGATAACAACTAGGCAAACAGTATTTCTTGAAAATAGGGTATAGTTTAGTCTCTGCGACTATATTAACTGCGAGTTTTCTCGAGACTTCGAACCATTGCGACCCTTTACGCCATTGATAAAGATGAATATCAGGGTACATGTGGCGATTGTATCTGCCACGTCCTTGTTGGGTATTTTCATCGAACGAGTCCACGAAGCTGTGCGCCGAGTTCATGAGATAATTGTAGATTGTCTGAAATTTGAATATCGGGATGCAACTTTCTGATAACAAAATAAAACGCTCGTTTGAGAAATCCAGTAGCGCGTTTGCGAGTAACCGTTTTTCTGCGTCTAGCAGCGTTATCGATCCCCATGAAACCTCCTGCATGTCAAATTAATAGCAAATGAAAATTTGAAAGATGTATTGACAGAATTGGAGTTTTCGCCACACAAACCAAGAAATAGATAAACAAAAAAATGTAATTATGAAACGAATTAAATAAAAAAAGATTGAAAATTATAATTCTTACACCGCTGGGGATCTGGCGGCCGTAAAAGACGGAGTCGTAGGAGACATTAAGCCGATATCCAGGCGGCGCATGGATATAAATCGAGAACAAGCCTTCATTCCCTTGAAAAAATCTTTCCCAAAGTGCTCGAAACGGCAAGGTCCCCTTTGTGAGAAACAAAAACGCCACCCTAGGCACTCTCTCGTACGGGTACTCCTCCATTTGGGGCGCTACCGATGCTCTCCAGTACAGTTCTTCATCCTTCATTGCATGCATTAGTTTTTTCGGTTTTAGGAATTCGTCTAACGTAGAAGAGGGATCACTGTTGCAATTCGAAACAAATCGTATGGTTTTTGGGATAAAGGCTTTTGAGTTGGATACATGGTACGCATTGAAATTGAAATTCGACCAGATATATAATCCAATCAAAGTTCCGAAAGTAAAAACGAAAAGAGTTGAAAAGATTTTCGTGAAGCAGCCTTCTTCTTCTTCTCCGGCCTTGGTTTTGAGATTATGTAATTTCATTTGAATGAGAAAATGCGGAAAGTTCAAACTAAATGAGAGATTTTATGCAGATTAGAAGGTGATCAAAATTGGGATTTTTCCTATTTTAGAGGAATAGGCCAAAGGATATGTCCAGATGATCATGCAAAGAATTTGAATTCAGGCTGTATAATTAATTGGGTCTTAAATTAATTGCCCGAAATGGCAAAAATTGAATTGTTCTAATTTGGAATTCGGAGCAGAAACCCTAATTTTTTTTTTCAGAAGTTTTCTAAAGGATAAAAGAGATCTAAAAAACAAGAGAAAAAAAAAACAAAGAAATAAGTCTATTTTAGGAAAGGAAATTTGTAGGGAGTTAGGAAGTTGAATTACAACAAAATACGTTTATTTCATGGACTTGGTTCATGGCATGCAAAATAAATGCTAGGGACTGCGGTGAGTATGATAATTTTATTTTTCATTTTAATAAGAATTTATCATTTACGATGACAAATACAATATCATTTAAAAAATTAATTATATCACACTATATTGAGTTTGTTAATTGAGATCATCTAAAAATTTCAGAACTAATACAATATTACGAATAAACACGAGAATATTATTATATTATTGTTATTCAGATAGTTCAAACAATAAAACACTCAAAAGTAGCAACATGTATGTAGGATTTGCGCGTCGATTATATAACAATTTTTTATTTCATACAAAAAATAAAATGTACATAATATTACATTAAATATTTAGAATTATCAGCAAAATTGTTTCGTAATGATGGTCTACATTTTTAACATAAAAAAAATGAAAAAACTAATATAAGAAATTAATTATAATGTGATATGATATTTTTGAATTTACATATCTAAAATAAAAATAATATTATAGATATGTTTTAAAGTTTAAGAAGTTACTCGAGTTAGGTAAATTTCTATCTTTCATGTATATTATTTAAAACAAAAATAATTTTTAAGTTTAAGAATTTATTTGTTTTTGGTAAATTAATATATTTCTTTATATTAATTATTGAAAAAATCAACATGAATTTTTTTTGAGTAACAATCCAATTATAACCTACTTAGTATTATGTACAATTTGTTAAAACTGTAGTTTTAAAAATACTAATATCAAAATCTCACTTGATGTTATGTAAAAACAAAATGTAATAATGTTAGTATACATAATGTTTAAATTATATGAATGTAATATGAATAAATTAAATATTATGTGAATAAAATATTTTTCATTTTATATTTTTAATTAATATTACGTTAATATTACGTTATTTATAATTAACAAATGTCTTCTAATATGGCCTATGGCGTATGGGCCGAGATTTAGTTTGTTTTATTTTGGCAACTTGTGTAGTTTTTTTAAGCATTGAATTATTAGGTCACCGTTAATCCAATCTAAAGGTAAATTATTAAAAAAAAAATTGATATTTCAAAAAAAATTTCTCATCTTCTTTTGGGTGCTAAAAATAATTCTTGTAATCAAAATTTTATTTTCAAATATTTCCTATAGGATGAAAAACTAATTTTCTCGGACAAAAATACCTTTTTGTTTTCAAATTTAATAGTACAATTACAAATTAGTACATTTTTTTAAAATATAATAATTTGTTATATTTATATAATTTTAAACACATAATCTTTCTATCAATGTATTCTCATGAAATAATAAATGAAAGGTAACTTGTTGGTTTTGACATTTGTGAATAAAATGAGAGGTTATATTTTTATTTATAAAGTCTGACATGATATTTCCTGTTATTATGTTAATTATATTATTCCTACATAACATATTTGAAATGATAGTAATTTCAATAATGCACTAAGAACATAAAATTAAAATAAAATACTACTTAAATTTGAATATTACACGGAGATGTATATCATGAAATGTGAGAAACGTCGTATATTAATGAATATCATATACAACTCTCATTTTTTTATGCCTCAAAAGAAAGTTATTAAACTATCCTTGATTAAACTTTTAATATTCCTAATACATTCACTAATACTCTAATTGCATTTTTTTTATTTTTTTATCTTGACAAATTTAAAATTATCTATAGTTATTTTAGTTGAATGCGCCTCACATGAACAGTTACTCTTAATAAATACGAGTGTACATGAACTATATGAATTATATATGTTCTTAAATTTCTACATGATGATTAGCACTATTTTGTGTTTATTGTGTTTGAAAATTTGTAAGGATAAAAATAAAATTACATCTTAAACCTAAATTCTCATTTTCAATTTTAATAGAATATAATTTGGTCTTGTGTTAGGAACAATATATTTACCATTTTAGCTTGTTATTTTGGTTTATATAACAATTAACAAGGATAATTTCAGATTACATACTCTACTTATTTTGAGACTTATAATAACAAAATATTCTTGCATGGTATATTTGAAATTTAGAAAAGATATTGTGTAAAAGAAAGTGTATCCATCTTTACAGAATTAGGTTTGGAGAGACTCGATTTTTGAGATCTCGTAAAGTACATACAGTAAATTGATAATTGTGTCGAAAATTATGTAATTCCATTAAAATTTCTCAGAAGTAATACAAAAATTGTGCATAAGAAAATTCAGGAGTTCAATATTTATGTAATTATTACATTTATAAGTTTAAACGTATGTATGTAATAATCATGTACATTTGAGAGAGGTTCGCATGGTTTATTGTAGATTGCCACAATTAAAGGATACTTTTGAAAAACACACACACACACACACACACATATATATATATATATATATATATATATATATATATATATATTGTTTCGTATCAGTAAAATATTGAGAACAATCAACATCAGAAAAAGAAAAGGCGAGCAAAGATTTTTTGTATGAATTGCTTTTTATTTTGGATTGTTTAATTCTTCTCTTATTTGGCCAAATTTATTTTGCCTTCAATTTCATATATATAATTTTGGATAAATCATGGGCATAATATTTATGTAAGTTTTATGAGTTCATTCCCCCATTGTGCTCTTAATAAGGATTACAATTACAATTACAATTACAATTTTGAGTTTATGTAACAAAGTTAATTTTGAAATTAGATATTTTATTGCTTTCAAAATACAACTTATTATTATAAATTTTCCGTTCGACAAATGTAACATTTTAGTTTGGGCTATTTTATATGAGTATAAATAGTATTTTTAGAATTCTAAATTGAATCGTCTATTTTATTTATTTATTTGTTTTATGTGTAAATATGTGAACATTTTATTTAATAAAATTATTGGATGTAGGTCTAAGAATCTACTCCAATTAAAAAAAAAATTTATAATGTTTTTGTCATTTTGTAACTATGATGATGTTTTTTAATAATACACCAACTAACATATACTCCAATTACACAAATATTCTCAAATGAATATAAATTGAGAAATATTTTTTTTTAATAATATTCCAATTAACAGATGATTAGAAAACAATCTTTTTTTTAATAATAAATACTCCGATTAACAAACTGTTATAAAAATCCCTCAAAATTGCAAAACAGTCCTTGCAAATTCAAAACCAAAAATAGTCTGTAAATTCATGAGTAAACCAAAAATAATCTGTAAATAGATAAATGCAGAGACTTTTGTGTAAAATCGACTTACAGTGTAATGAGCTGCGTAAGGAAACAAGATGCAGTGATTTTCCAAAAATGGGTGGATCTTGTTGTCAGTTGTTAAGTGTGAGGTGTTAGGCTTGAAATAAAATCGAAATATAGAAATGTGTAGTTGGATATCAAGCTTCTTATATGAATGTGTCAGTGCAATTTATTTCGAATGTATTATTCGTTATCAAGCAAGCAGCAATTATTTGTTATCAAGCATTAATAACATGTCAGAAGCATCGCGCGCAACACTCGTTTCTCACAGCCGTGCGTTCCTGCGGCGCGGGGTCCGCAATTTGCAATGTGCAAATGCACGCCGACCTCTCCAAACCGATGTGAATGCCCCCTTCAACCCGATACTGGTATTTGGACGAGAGAGTCCCGTAACGGGGGGAACAAACTACGATTTTTTCTACCATGGCGAAGACGGAACGGGTCTGCACCCGTTACCCGATACCATTTCAGACTTCTTTCTGAATACCGGGTTCCTCGAACGAATTATGGAGGATAACGGGATTCGAAACCTCGCTCCATGGAAACCCGCAATCGCATCCATGCCGACCATAACCATCTCCTCCAGCCATATAGAGTCGAAGTCTCATTGTGCGGTTTGCACAGAGCCTTTTGAGCTTGGATGCGAAGCTCGTCAGACGGCATGCAACCATCTTTACCTTCATGACTGTATCATGACGTGGCTCTCGCTTCGCAATTCGTGTCCAGTTTGTCGGCGAGCAATACCGATAAGTATCGGAGAAGGGTCTGGAGGGGAACCGGCTGGCCTGACCATTCGTAGGACGCCAGGTGGCGGATTTATAGCCAGTCCATTTTTAGGAGAGGTTACTGTTTCGCCGGAACAGGATAACGGACAAGGCCCTACCATTACACGCGCAAGGACTGGATTCTTTCGAAGAATCTTTAGTTGTTTGGCCCCGCATTAGGACGATAACCTGTAAATATTTATATTATTTCCTTCGTTACTTGTAAATAAATATTGAACATTTCATATTATTTCGTTAGTTATACTTGTAAATAAATATTCTACATTTTATATTATTCCGTTACTTTTATACATGTAAATAAATATTCTACATTTGATGTTTTCTAATATAACCAACACATGAAATTCCGCCTAGTATTTAATTATTTCATTTTTTTATGCTAAATACGTAATCGAATGAATAACTTACAACAATGAGCACTGTGAAAATGACGAGTGGGCCCGATCAGAGGACCGAAATGAATATCCCATGCGAGTCGAATTAAATTTTGGTTTTACAATATCTTCCAAATCTCCCTTAAGAATGTGCTTATTCTCTCTGCCATGAACACTCCTCCAACTAGAATTCAGTAACAACAAACATTTGTATTAAAAAATATTCTTACAAGTAAATAAATGAAGTAAAATATGTGGATAATTTAAGGAAAATAATTATGAGAGGGAGAAAGAATTACAAGCAAAAAGTATTAAAAAAACTGAAATCCATTCTTCTTCTTGAAAAGATCACAAGCAGTAGAAGAATTGCACGAAGCTCCTTAACCCTATTTACCATGGCTCCTACAAAGATTAAAAGAAATATAAAAGAACAATTATTCTTTTTGGAGATTTTATCGAAAAATCAGTTCAGAATTTTAAAAAAGAAGAGAAACTTGTTTGTGTTGGTCTTGTAGTACGGATTACTTAGATGACGAACATGAAAACTTAGTATTTTGCTTCATGTTACACTTCAGATTATTCTTCAAATTTGACATTTGTTTAGAAAATAAGATAATTGATATTTTTTGAAGCTAACTTCACTTTTTGTATTTGTTGACAAAATATTGTTAAAATAGAAATTTGTGTGTGTTAGTTTTTTATTACGGAGTATTTTAATGACAACATGAAAACTGAGTGTTTTGCTCGTATTATACATCAATTTTGATAATTTTTAGAAAATAGGATAATTGATATTTTTTAAGGTGTTAGACTTCACTTTTAGCATTTTCACGAATGTTTTGTGAAAAATAGAAATTTGTGTGTGTTAGTCTTCTATTACAGTGTATTTTGATGACGAACATGAAAACTGAGTAATTTTCATCGTGTTACACTTTCAACTTTGACAGAAAAAAGTTGTTTGATATTTTTTGAAGGTGTTAGACTTCACTTTTTGCATTTTCACGAATGTTTAGAAAAATACATAAAGTTGTGTGTGTTAGTCTTATATTTCGGAGTACATTGATGAAAACATGAAAACAAAGTATTTTGCTTATGTTATACTTCAATTTTGATATTTTTAGGAAATAGGATAATTGATATTATCACTTTTGGCTTTTTCACGAAATAAAAAAAAATAGAAATTTATGTGTGTTAGTCTCCTATTACGGAGTACTTTGATGACCAACACGAAAAATGTATATTTTGCTTCATGTTACACTTCAACTTTGACATTTTTTAGAAATTTTTGGAAAAATAGAAATTTGTATGTGTTGGTCTTCTATTACGGGGTACTTTGATGACAACATGAAAACTAAGTATTTTGCTTGTGTTATACTTCAATTTTAATATTTTTCAGAAAATAGGATAATTGATATTTTATTAAAGGTGTTAGACTTCACTTTTGCATTTTCACAAATTAAAAAAAAAAATAGAAATTAGTTTGTGTTTGTCTTCTATTACGGTTTACTTAGATTTCACTTTTTGCACTTTTTGAGAAATTTTGAAAAAAATAGAAATTTGTGTGCGTTAGTCTTATAAGACGGAGTACTTTGATGACAACATGAAAACTGAGTGTTTTGCTCGTATTATACATCAATTTTGATATTTTTTTTGGAAATAGGATAATTGATATTTTTTTTAAGATGTTAGACTTCACTTTTAGTTTTTCACGAAATTTAAAAAAAAAATAGAAATTTGTGTGTGTTAGTCTTCTTTTACGGAGTATTTTGATAACGAACATGAAAACTGAGTATTTTTCATCGTGTTACACTTTTAGTTTTTCACTTTTTGCAGTTTCATGAATGTTTTGAAAAAAACAGAAAGTTGTGTGTGTTAGTCTTCTATATCGGAGTACTTTGATGAAAAATATGAAAACGGAGTATTTTTCTTGTGTTATACATCGATTTTGAATTTTTTTACAAAATAAGATAATTGATATTTTTTGAAGGTAGACTTCACTTTTGGCTTTTTCACGAATTTTTAAAAAAAATAGAAACTTATGTGGGTTAGTCACCTATTACGGAGTACTTTAATGACCAACATGAAAACTGTGTATTTTGCTTCATG
Organism: Luzula sylvatica; assembly: GCA_946800325.1. Lineage (NCBI taxonomy): Eukaryota > Viridiplantae > Streptophyta > Magnoliopsida > Poales > Juncaceae > Luzula > Luzula sylvatica. The sequence continues at coordinate 26,798,056 of OX326959.1, read as the reverse complement.
TGACACTTCAACTTTCACATTTTTTAGAAAATTAGATAATTGATATTTTTCGAAGGTACGAGACTTCAATTTTAGCATTTTTATGAAATTTTTGAAAAATAGAAATTTGTGTGTGCTAGTCTTCTATTACGGGGTACTTTAATGACCATATGAAAACTGAGTATTTTCTCGTGTTATACTTTAATTTTAATATTTTTTTGAAAATAGGATAATTGATATTTTTTTAAGTTGTTAGACTTCATTTTGGATTTTTCACTAATTTTTTTAAAAAAATAGAACTTTATGTGGGTTAGTCTCCTATTACGGAGTAATTTAATGACCAACATGAAAACTGTGTATTTTTCTTCATTTTACACTTCAACTTTCACATTTTTTAGAAAATAACATAATCGATATTTTTTGAAGGTATTGGACTTCAATTTTTGCATTTCTAAGAAATTTTTGAAAAAATAAAAATTTTTGTGTGTTAGTCTTCTATTACGGGGTACTTTGATGACAACATGAAAACTGAGTATTTTGCTCGTGTTATACTTCAATTTTAATATTTTTTAGAAAATATGATAATTGATATTTTTTTAAAGGTGCTAGACTTCACTTTTTGTATTTTCTCGATTTAAAAAAAAAATAAAAATTTGTTTGTGTTGGTCTTCTATTACGGATTACTTAGATGACGAACATGAAAACTTAGTATTTTGCTTCCTGTTACACCTCAACTTTGTCATTTGTTTAAAAAAATAAGATAATTGATATTTTTTGAAGGTATTAGATTTCACTTTTTGTATTTTTTGAGAAATTTTGAAAAAAATAGAAATTTGTGCGTGTCAGACTTCGCTTTTGGTGACAACATGAAAACTGAGTGCTTTGCTCGTATTATACATCAATTTTGATATTTTGTTTTTCAAATAGGATGATTGATATTTTTTGAAGGTGTTAGACTTTGCTTTTGGTTTTTTTCACGAAACGTTTTAAAAAAAATAGAAATTTATGTATGTTAGTCTCCAATTACGGAGTAGTTTGATGACCAACATGAAAACTGTGTATTTTACTTTATGTTCCACTTCTGCTACGATATTTTTAAGAAAATAAGTTGTTTGATATTTTTTGAAGGTGTTAGATTTAAATTTTTGCATTTTCATGAATGTTTTGAACAAAAACAGAAAGTTGTGTGTCCATTGACACTCTTTTATATAAAACCTCGGCTTCCTCTCGGATAACACAAGTGTCCTTTGGCACTTCAGGCAGTTCTTCTCCGGTAACACTAGTGTCCATTGGTACTTCACCCAACAACGACCTCCTCCAGCTCAGCTAGCACGAGATATATTGAAAGAACAATCTCTTGCAGCGGAGAAAAACTCACATACAATTCCATATGTTCTCTTTCTAGGATTTATTATTTTGGGGTTTTCTTTTTGTTTTCTTCAAGCCACTTCAATCAAGGCCAAATTATTTGGGCCCAACTAAAAGCCCATATATAAGCCGTTAACATTTAGCCCAGTTCAATGAAATTGAAGCCTCCAAAACTTATTTACGTGGAGAAAATGGGTTTTGGACTTGATTTTAGATTTGAAGGAACGCTAATTGGTTACTATGTATAAATATTATGATATTTTTAATGAACTAATTTGTGTAAATACTAGTCTATCTTTAATGAATTAATTTGTGTAAATACTTGTTTTCTTTTAATGAACTAATTTGTATAAATACTTGTCTGTGTTTGTTTATAAATGATTTTATTTTGCAATATTTTTTTTTCTAGATTTGTGTGGAAAATTATTAATAAACGGTGTTACTAAATAATTTCAAATTATGATATTCCGCAATTCGTTTTATCACTGTGGTTTTGTTGGACTTTATCTCATTTTCTACCAACAAGGTAACCATTATTTATTATTTTTCCTTTGAAAATAAAAAATATCAAATTACCTTTTATACTGAATGATATTTTATTTTGGATAATTGTACCATACCTCTCATTTCCCCACCACATCCTCTATATCATCAATTAACCATTAATTGATGATTAATTTGCATGATCATTAACAAAAATATATCCGTTTAACAGTTAATTAATATTAACTAAGAATTGTTAATGTATATGTGTTTTAATTATAAATTAATTAATTGTTAATATAATGTATTTTTTGTTAATGATCATGCTAATTAATCATTAATTAGAGATACAGAGAGTGTTGTGGGAAAATAAAAGGATATAGTATATGGCCTCTTTTATTTTCCAGACGACATATGGAAGTAGGAAAAGGTTAAAAAGGTATAGGAATGCATATGATCTAGGCTGTGTGGCCAATTGTGCGGAAATGCTCTGCACGAATGCAAAGCCTTCTAAGTTCTACAATACATCTTCGTGCCTTACTGCACGATAATTAATACAATATTAACATGAGGCTTGTCAGAGGGGAAGCGACACGTGGGCACCACATGAATAACTATGATGACATGGAAATCGAGGACAATGAGGGATCTGACGTGACGATGTCGGTGCGGCCAAGTACGGAGCGGGTTGAAGAGATCTCGTCGTCGAAGGAGGAGGAGGAGGAGGAAAGAGAGGAGGGTTTTGAGACTGTCGAGTTGAATAGCCGCGTAAGCATGGGTTGCTAGTTATTATTTTGCGTCTTAAATTGTGATTTAATTTTAGGGTTAATTTTGAAATTTGGATAGTTTTAAAATTGGTTTGTTAGATTTATAGAGTGCGGAAAAGAATTCTTTTTTTCTTGGAAGTATTTTTTGGTATAACTACAAGTATCTGGTTGTAAGAAAGCAATAAAGAGAGGGTTTATATTAGTGAATAAATTGTTGGTAAATAATTTGTTAAAAAAAATTTAGTTAAACTTGTCAGAAAATAATATATTTTAATTTATATATCTTACCAAAGCAAATTTTAAGACAATCAACAATTTTCCTTATAATTGCGTCTATATTACTTAGACCCAATTTTTTAATCATTGTTTGATTAGAACTAAAGAAAATTGAATTAACAAATAGACAATCTAAATTCATACTAAAAAATAATATAACAAAAGATCTAGCCTCACATAAGTTTTTCACCGACATAACCCCGAAAAATAAATACGAATAATATAATTGGGAGAATTAAATAGAATCAAGTTAAATCTCTCTCTCTCTCTCTCTCTCTCTCTCTCTCTCTCTCTCTCTCTCTCTCTCTCTCTCTCTATATATATATATATATATATATATATATATATATATATATATATATATATATATATATATATATATATATATATATATATATTCTGAACTCGTAGTTTTTGGTGTGCAATTCATTTATAAAGAAATAATCCTCATAATCATAATCATATTCATGGCACCGCATGTCTCCAATTGCACTCAAAGTCTGCAAATAAGTGTTGTCATGAATATACTATTTATCGATTTAACTAAAACTTGAATTCTAAATCATTTAATAAACCTGGAATTGAAATCACGTTTTTTATTAAAATAAAAATTTTGAGAAATAACCGAAGGATCTGTACCGTTTATTTTTTGTTTGAAAGAATGTGTAGTTTTATTTGGGATAAATATACTATGCCTCTATGAACAAGGAAAAATATTTTTGATGCGTCAAATGATGTGGTGAATTGAATTAATTAGACTCCAACTAAAATAAATATTAATTTGAGTGATAATCAATTCAATTAACCTTAATTAACTCTTCGAGATTGACGCATCATCACAACTTTTTTTTATTTGAGGTATGCCATATATAACCTCTTTTATTTTTGGTGTTTATTTTTGGTGAAAAGGATGCGTCCCTTTTGTTTTGAGCCTATATATAATGGCATTGTTAATCATTTCAGAACAACAAACACACCATTGAAGAAGAAGAAAAAGAATAAGAAAAAGATAGAAAATGAAAATGAGACTTTTATTTGTCATTAAAGATCTGAAAGAAATAATAAGAAGAATTAATCGAAAGCGAAATGAGAAGAAGGAGGAGAAACGTCTCGAAAAACGAAAGGCAAATATTAGAACGGCCATGGTTGGCAAACCCCACGGATCATTTTCAATGGGCATGTGAATATTCTTTTTTCTAATAATATGATGTAATTTTGATACTTTTAATTAATCAATTTGTGCATGTCTATGGTTGTTTATAAAGGCATTTAGTTTTCAATACTTTTCTCTAGATTTGTGCGGAAAATTGTTAATACATAGTTTTAATTAATAAATTTGAATTTGAATTTGAATTATATAATGCATTCTTCAATACTTTTCTATTACATTACTCAAATCTTTTTCTTTTTGTTAATTTGATGAAATAAAACTGTATTTAATTGAAATAAATACAAACTTAAAATCTCCAGAGTTTTCAAATTTCGGCAGGGTGCAAAACACAAACACTCAAAATCTCACTGGCAAACCTTCAAATCCTCCTCGGTTAAAATAAATAAATTGTTGGTTATATTTCAATAAAATAACCAAATAAATAAATTAAATAATTAATTAAATAATAATAAATAAATAAATCGATTATCAAATTTAAGACAAGCCTGGATGTAGCCGCGTGATCGTGTCACTGCTGCCCTAAAGACAGATTAACGCCCTCTTGTGCAGGATATTTCCGTTTTTCCATCTCCAAGGTTCTACACCTCGAGAGCTCATCTCGTATCCGTTCCGTAAGCACAATCGAGAACGAATGTTCCTCACTTCGAAAGAAATGAAGTCGTACACCGAATTCTTCAACCGAGTTGATATTTGAATAGCTTCATAATTGAAAAAAAGAATTATCAAAATCAAAGAGGTATTTTTTCTTCTTCTGTTGATGTAGTGTGGAAGAGAAAGTTGTCTCCTCTCTCTTTTTACATCATATTACATTATTAAAAGGAGAAGAAGAGACCATGCAATTCGGTTTCCATTTTGGAACATAAATGCAATTAATTATGGACCATTAATACATACAAAACCTACATGTATCAGCATTTTATCAATATAAAACTTCTCCATAATTTAATTATGGTCATAATTTAGTTTGTAAAAATAATTGAATTATTTCATCAAATAAATAAATTTATGTTTTAAAATTTTAGTAGTATTATTTATAACAAATAATACAACATAAATTAGAAGGCTAATTCGGTCATTTATATTAGTGTTTTGATCATTTAGTTAGAAATACAACTCGAATCGTGGTTAATCTAACGGACAACTTAACATTTTAGATAAATTTGATATTCTGTAACTTCTTGATACATATATTTGTTGCAAATCGAGTTTATTAGGGATATATGTGTTATTAAGTGTTTTTTCTTTGTTGTCGGATACTAAAAAAAACCTATGTTTTCATTAATTCCTTTATATTCTCTAGTTTAATCTTGTTATAATATTTTAGTTGTTGTGTAGTATGAAAACTTAGCCACTCCATCTTAAACTGGATTGGTAGAACTGCATTTAATAATAATAAAAAAGTATGTAAGAGTGCTATAAGTTATGAGTTAGAATCTAAATGCTCATCCTCGATCGTGTTCCTTATGTTGTACGCGTAGTTCTCAAGAGCATTCTTCGACTCGACCTTCTTTTTGTGCTCTTCAATCCTCATCCTTAGACTTGTACTTCTCAGCCTCTGTAACCATCTTCTCGATCTCCAAAATAATTCGATTCGGTTCATAATAAGAGAGAGAGAGAGAGAGAGAGAGAGAGAGAGAGAGAGAGAGAGAGTTTGTGAATAAATTTCTGAATAAACTATTTTTGTTGAAGACAAAAATTTATGAATAAACTTGTGTAATAATTTATTATTATGTTTTTTTTATTTTGTGTAAATACTAAAAAATCTAAGAATGGAATTGCAAAAGGGCCAGACTTGTGAAGATTTTCCGCTTTGCTCAGCGGGATAACAAATGGGAGAAACTGCAATTCTCAATCCGGCATGGTCTTTTATGGCTAATTTTCAATTTTCAATTACAATAGCCCATGGGCTTTAAATTCAAAACAAAAAAAGAAGTGGCAAATGTGAGTGTGAAATTTCTGAAAATTAAAATTAAAACATTATATTAATAGTTGTTTTTATAATAATTATAAAATGTAAGGTATATTGGGAATTTATGACTTACCTGGATAGATCATTGTTGAAATTATCTTGCAACTCTTTTAAACTGAAAAAAAAGGTTTATAAATCATAAAAGAAATTACAAAAATTATTAGGGTGAAAAAATTGAAAAATATATAATTACTTACTTTGAGTGAATTGGATAGATATTGTTGAATGGGTTTACAGGATATCATTTGAATGAATTGGATATATGTTTCATGCTTTTACAAGATATAGTAATCATGTTTGTATGATTGTTCTTATTTTAATTTAATGTTTGTATAATTGTTGTATGGATGAACAGTCAAATTTTCATACTTATACAATACAAACTGAATTCATACTTAGAAATATTCTGACAAAACAATATATAAAACATGTTATTTATTTTGTAAGATTGATGTAACTCGTTAATTTATTAAATTAAAACAATACAAACTGAATTCATACTTATACTTTGAACTTTTTTATAAATGTAGTATTTCTTGCGTACCAATTTATTTTCTATTTAAAATACATTTATAAAAATATTTTTTTAAATCTAGTATTTGTATGAAAAGTTTTTTAAAATACATTCCTGTTTAACTAAAACTAAAAACTTAAAATCTTTTTTATAAGTGTAGTGTTTTTCTTTTTTATGCAAAATTACATTTACAAAAGAATTCAAAAAATTTAATTATGAATCCTGGTTTTATCGTTTTAAGTTGACAAATTAATTTATTACGTCAATAAAAAATATATTCCGAATATCAATTTTTGTTACAACTTTTTTTTTCAAGGATATGTTTTTCGATAGGCATACAAAATATTGCACTTTAAAAAAAAAAATGTTTTCTTTAAAAAACTTATCGTGGCCGGCATCAGAGGCTCTTATCTTGCCTTATCTTTTATCTATCCCTTTGTACATATATCTTGTGTGTTTTCATATATATTATGAATGATACACAACACCAATAACATGATTTATATCATGAGTTTCCTTAGTTCTTAAGTTATAAAATGACATGAACATGAAAGGAAATATAGTAACATGAAATATCTAAATTTCAAAGAATTCAAAATAACATGTCATCACAAGCTATCAGAGAAAATCAAAATACTATAACTAAAAACAAATTGACATGATCTAAACACTACGATGCTTTTTGACTGGAATCAAAGAGCAAAACCACAAACACACAAACGAAGATTGAAGTCCGCGCAATGAGATGAAGAAGAAGAAGATAAACATGGGTTTGTTGAGTGTAATAAAAGGATAAAGGAGAAGAATGCACAGCGGGAAGAAGAGAAGCGTTTGAAGATTAGAAGCGTGTAGGGGATATGCCCATGACCTTGATTTCATCACTTTTGACATTTATTTTTATTTTATTTTAACCTTTTCTGTTTATTAATTTGGTTTTTGCTTTAATTATTTGTGTTGGATTAATTTAAGAAGGTTGGCTAAAACAAAACAAATTTTATGTTGTAATGCAATCCCCCGAAATCTCCAGAGTTTTCGAATCATTTTACTAATTGTCTATCAAGAAATATATTTACTACCTCCGTCAAGAAAAATATTTAAGAAAATAAAAAAGTAAATTATTAGAAATATTCTGAAAAATCAATATTTTAAATATTTTATTTACAGCCAATATTGATTTATAAAATTAAAAAATAATAATATAATAATAAATTAATAATGGACGATATCCTAAGTTTTCTCTAAACTTTTTGTATCGTCAAATTCACATATTCACATTATATTACCATATTCGTAACCGTAAAACAATATTTTTTAAGTAAATCTAAATACTCTTAAGGGTTAACAATATTTTTGACCTCCTATAACTCTTATGTTATAGATTATCGGAAAAAAGTAATCAATAAAAACCTAAGTTATTCTTTTGTTTAATATTTTTACTGATATTGACGTTCAAACAAATCTTTAGAATATCAAAGCACATAGCAACAAATATAACAAAATTGAATTATTATAATAACTTGAAGTTATGTAAAAACGAAATGTAATAATGTTAGTATACATAATGTTTAAATTATATGAATGTAATATGAATAAATAAAATATTGTGTGAATAAAATATTTTTCATTTTAATTTATTAGTTTTAATTAACAAATGTCTTCTAATATGGCCCGTATTTATAATTAGTATTATGTTATTTTCGTAAATGATCAAGAAACACAATTAGTCCTGTGACTTATGGGCCGAGATTTAGTTAGTTTTATGTTGGCAACTCGTGTTGTTTTTTTAAGCATTGAATTATTAGGTCACCGTTAATCCAATCTAAAGGTAAACAAATTTAAAAAAAAACCTCTCGTATTCTTTTGGATACTAAAAATAATTCTTCTAAACAAAATTTTATTTTCAAATATTTCCAATAGGATGAAAAACTAATTTTTTGGACCAAAATACCTTTTTGTTTACAAATTTAATAGTACAAATAAAAATTAGTAATTTTTTTTTAAAATATAATAATTTGTTATATTTATTATTTATATAATTTTACACACATAATCTTTCTATTGGTTGGTTTTGTATATAATATTTTAATCTATGAAGTTTGTGAGTTGTTTAGACATTTTTGAATAACATGGCAGGTTATATTTTTATTTATAAAGTCTGACATGATATTTCCTGTTATTTGGTTAATAATATTATTCCTACATAACATATTTGATATGATAGTAATTTCAAGAATAGACTAAGAACATAAAATTAAAATAAAATACTAATTAAATTTGTATATTACACGGAGACCTATATCATGAAATGTGAGAAATGTCATATATAATGAATATCATATACACCTCTCATTTTTTTTATGCCTCAATGAAAGTTATTAAACTATCCTTGATTAACCTTTTAATATTCCTAATACATTCACTAATACTCTGATTTCCTTTTTTATTTTTTTTATCATGACAAATTTAAAATAAATCTATAGTTATTATATTTGAATGCGCCTCACATGAACCGTTACTCTTAATAAATACGAGTGTACATGGATTATATGGATTATATGAATTATATATATTCTTAAATTTCTACATGATGATTAGTGTTGTAAAACTAGAAGCAAAACTCAAGAACTAACACTCAAATAAGCTAGGGAGAATACTCAAGAAAGAGAAGAGATGGATATTTCATTTCTATTTCATTGAACTCATATCATTTACAATGAGAATGGGGGAGTTATATATAGCATACACAATACCATGGTTTCCTATGTAATACCATGGATCATGCCCACAATATACAATATCATGGATCTAATATCATGGGTTGTGTCATGATAAATATTAAACAAATATAATAATAATAATAATACATTCATTACATAACACTCCCCCTTGAATGTATTTGATTTTGTACGCATAAGAAAAACCTGCCTCGTTAAAAATCTTGTCAGGAAAAACCCAGTGGGATAAAATCCTAATCAAGGAAAAGAGTGCAGTACGTATTAAGTCTCCCCCTGACTTATGCAAATATCCTTGAGTTGGCGAAGTCCAATTTTGTAGACCAATTTCTTGAAGGTTGTAGTTGGTAATGACTTGGTAAAAAGATCCGCTATATTATCACTTGAACGGATCTGCTGAACATCTATCTCGCCATTCTTTTGAAGTTCATGTGTCGAAAAGAATTTTGGAGAAATGTGTTTGGTTCTATCTCCCTTAATATAACCGTCCTTTATTTGAGTAATGCAAGCAGCATTATCTTCAAATATTACGGTTGGATTCTCTTTGATTAATTTAATACCACATGATTTTTGTATATTTTGAATCATTAATCTCAACCATACACATTCTCTGCTTGTCTCATGAAGCGCTACAATCTCAGAATGATTTGTTGATGTAGCCACTAATGTTTGTTTGGTTGAACGCCAAGAAATAGCAGTATTACCATATGTGAATACATATCCGGTCTGTGAACGTGCCTTATGTGGGTCCGATAAATATCCATCATCTGAATATCCAACCAATTTTGGTTCATTGGTTTTTATATACAATAATCCCATGTCAATTGTTCCTCGAAGATAACGAAAAATATGTTTTAATTATACCATTCCAATGTCTTCGAGTTGGTGCAGAACTATTTCTCGCTAAATAATTAACAGCAAATGCTATATCTGGTCGTGTGTTATTAGCAAGATACATCAATGCACCAATTGCACTTAAATGTGGTACTTCTGGACCAAGAATTTCTTCATTATCGTCTCCAGGACGAAAACAATCTTTCTTTACATCAAGAGATCGAACAACCATAGGTGAACTTAATGGGTGACATTTGTCCATATTAAAACGTTTTAGTATATTATTTGTATAAGTGGATTGATGAACAAATATCCCATTTCTTATATAATTGATTTGTAAACCAATACAAAATTTGGTTTTACCAAGGTCTTTCATTTCAAATTCCTGTTTTAAATATTTTGCAGTATTTTCAAGCTCTTCAGGAGTCCCAATGATATTCAAATCATCGACGTATACTGCAATAATAACAAATCCACAATTTGATCTCTTGATAAAGACACATGGGCTAACGGGATTATTTTGATATCCTTCATTTGTTAGGTATTCGCTTAAACGATTGTACCACATTCTTCCAGATTGTTTCAACCCATATAAAGATTTTTTCAATTTTATAGAATACATACTTCGATGTATTCCATTACATGTTTCAGGCTGTTTTAATCCTTCGGGGATTTTCATGTAAATATCACTATCAAGTGATCCATATAAATATGCGGTTACAACATCCATGAGTTGCATCTGGAGTCCTTCAAAGACTGCCAAACTAATCAAAAATCTAAATGTAATCGCATCTAATACCGGAGAATATGTTTCTACATAATCTATTCCCGGTTTCTGAGTAAAACCTTGGGCTACTAGTCTTGCTTTGTATCTTACGATTTCATTCCTTTCATTGTGTTTTCTTACAAACACCCACTTGAAGCCTACGTGTTGTATACCATCAGGTGTTTGGACTACAGGTCCAAAAACTTCACGTTTTGCCAGTGAATTCAATTCTATTTGAATTCCTTCCTTCCATTTTGGCCAATCATTTCTTTGTCGACATTCCTCAATGGATTTTGGCTCTATATCCTCTTGTTCATTTATTATATCAGTTGCTATAGCATATGCAAAAATTTGATCAATTATAGTTTTATTTCGGTTCCATTTCTTTCCGGTAGAGACATAATTTATTGAGATTTCTTCATTATCAACATTTTCAATGTTATCAGGTACCTGAATCTCTATTTTTTCATTTATGTCCTCTACACTTTTATCCTCAACATCCTTTTCAGAAGGATTTATTTTATCAATATCTTTGGCGATGCCAACTTTCTTATCATGCTCTCTTTTCTTCCTTGGATTTTTATCTTTGGAACCGAGTGGCCGGCCACGCTTCTGGCGTATATCAGTATTCTGACTATCCAAAGGTATTTCAATACGAGAAGGAGCATTTACTGCTGGAATATGTGATTTTGTTATTCTTTTTGTATCTGTAAATGCATCAGGTAATTGATTTGCAATTTGTTGCAAATGAATGATTTTCTGAACTTCTTGTTCAGATTGATTTGTTCGAGGATCAAATTGAGCCATTGATGATGCATTCCATGTAATATCTTGTTTTTCCAGCTTTCTTTTCTCTCCCCCTAAAGGTGGAAAATTAACCTCGTCAAATTGAAAATCAGCAAATCTTGCTGTGAAAAGGTCTCCAGTTGTTGGTTCAAGATACTTAATAATTGATGGAGACTCATAACCAACATATATCCCCAACCTTCTTTGGGGACCCATTTTTGTGCGTTGTGGTGGAGCTATCGGAACATATACCGCACATCCAAAAATTCTTAAATGGGATATGTCTGGCTGCTGGCCAGTCACAATTTGTTGAGGAGAGTATTTATGATATGTAGTTGGTCTTAATTTATTTAAAGTTGCAGCATGCAAAACTGCATGTCCCCAAACTGAGGATGGTAACGTTGATTTCATAATCAGGGGTCTTGCGATTAATTGTATTCTCTTAATTAGAGATTCTGCTAGACCATTTTGTGTATGTGTGTGGGCCACTGAATGCTCGACCTTAATCCCAATAGACATACAATAGTCATTAAATGATTGATATATGAATTCTCCGGCATTATCCAGACGAATGGTCTTAATTGTATAATCTGGAAATTGAGCTCTCAATCGAATTATTTGAGCAAGCAATTTAGAAAATGCTATATTTCGGGAAGACAATAAACATACATGTGACCATCTAGTAGATGCATCTATCAGCAGCATAAAATATCTAAATGGTCCACATGAAGGAGTAATGGGCCCACATATATCTCCTTGAATACGTTCAAGAAAAGAAGGAGATTCATTTCCAACCTTTGTTGGTGATGGTCTGACAATTAACTTTCCTTCATAACATGATGTACATGATAGCTCATTTGGTAAAAGTATCTTCTGGTTCTTTAACGAATGCCCATGCGAGTTCTCTATAATTCTTCGCATCATTATGGCTCCAGGATGGCCTAAACGGTCATGCCAAATTGAAAAAACGATTTCTCAAACTATTGAACTCCTGGTTCACTATAGCATGAGTCTCAATTGTACTTATATGTACATGGTACAAACCAGTGGACAATGCAGGTAATCTTTCTAGTATGCATTTACTTCCACGTACAATACTTGTTATTTGAAGGTATTCAACATTGCCTTCATTTGTTGTTTCAATATGATATCCATTTCGACGTATATCTTTAAAACTTAGCAAATTTCGTTTTGATTTTGTAGATAACAAGGCATCGTTTATTATAAACTTTGTTCCTCCAGGCATCAAAATAATTGCTCTTCCAGAGCCTTCGATTATATTTGTAGTGCCCATATTGTATTGACATTAGCCCTTGTTTCTATAATATTAGAAAAATATTTCGTTTTTCTAAGTATAGTGTGCGTTGTTGCACTATCAGCTAAGCATACATCTTCGATATCCATTTTGAAATAAATAAAGTATCTTAACTATTGAAAAAGAAAAATACCATTAGAAAAAAAGAAAAATTGAAAGATATTAAAATAACATTTTGGATACAAAAAGTTAGTGATACATAAAAGGACACTAAAATACTAACATAAACTTTCATAATACATATGATAAAGATAACTAGATTAAACCATGATTATAAGTATCATCTTCATTCATGGGGCGAGATAATCCTCCACATTCAAATTTGTCACACTTGTGGGCATACTCGAATGGTCTTCATTATTTTGACAAGCAAAATTGACCTCCTTATTATTTTCTTTCAGTGAAGCTTGATAAAGCTCAACAAGGTGTTTCGGTGTACGACAGGTACGTGACCAATGCCCTTTGACACCACATCTGAAGCATGGACTTTCAGATCCATGAAAAACTGCATTTTGCTGATTTTTCTTCTTTTCATGTGCTGGCTTCTTAATTTCATCATTTCTTTTCCAAGCGTAACCTCGACCTCGACCTCGGCCTCGTCCATGACCGCGACCACGTCCTCGGCCACGACCTCTAAATGAGGTAGCATTCACTTCTGGGAGTGGACTAGAACCAGTTGGACGAGATTCATGATTTTTCAACAAAAGTTCATTATTTTGTTCTGCTACGAACAGACAAGATATTAAATCAGGATATTTCTTAAAACCACGTTCTCGATATTGCTGCTGCAGGAGCATATTCGAGGCATGAAAAGTAGAGAATGTTTTCTCTAACATATCAGCATCAGTGATGTTTTCTCCGCAAAGTTTCATCTGTGATGTAATTTTAAACATTGCGGAATTATAATCAAGCACTGATTTGTAATCTTGCAACCTTAGGTGCATCCACTCGTATCGAGCTTTTGGAAGAAATACAGTTTTTTGGTGATCATATCTTTCTTTTAGATTCTGCCATAGAACATCGGGTTCTTTAACTGTGAGGTATTCATGTTTTAGCCCCTCATGTAAATGATGACGTAAGAAAATCATGGCTTTTGCCTTTTCTTGGGTTCATGATTTGTTTTCAATTTTTATGGTGTCTCCGAGACCCATGGCCTCTAAATGGATTTCCGCATCAAGAATCCATGATAAATAATTTGTGCCTGATATGTCCAAGGCAACAAATTTTAGCTTTGTTAGATTTGCCATAATACAAGCCTTGTTTGTAAGAGGAGAAAAAGTGAAGGCAATACAAAGTTTGTTTGTAACTTTGTTTGTAAGAGAATGGAAGATCAATACAAACTCCGTTTGTAACTTTGTTTGTAAGGGAAGAAAAGAAGAGCAATACAAACTCCGTTTGTAATTCGTTTGTAAGATGAGAAAAGAAAATGGAAGAACAATAAATATTTTTACCTTAACCAGAAATCTCGTAGAGCTTCGTGCTGATAACGTGTTGTAAAACTATAAGCAAAACTCAAGAACTAACACTCAAATAAGCTAGGGAGAATACTCAAAAAAGAGAAGAGATGGATATTTCATTGAACTCATATCATTTACAATGAGAATGGGGGAGTTATATATAGCATACACAATACCATGGGTTCCTATGTAATACTATGGATCATGCCCACAATATACAATACCATGGATCTAATACCATGGGTTGTGTCACGATAAATATTAAACAAATATAATAATAATAATAATACATTCATTACATAATAATTAGCACTATTTTGTGTTTATTGTGTTTGAAAATTTGTAAGGATAAAAATAAAATTACATCTTAAACCTAACTTCTCATTTTCAATTTTAATAGAATATAATTTGATCTTGTGTTTGGAACAATATATTTATTATTTTAACTTGTTATTTTGGTTTATATAACAATTAACAAGGATAATTTCAGATTACATACTCTACTTATTTTGAGATTTATAATGACAAAATATTTTGTCATGGTATATTTGAAATTTAGAAAAGATATTGTGTAAAAGAAAGTGTATCCATCTTTACAGAATTAGGTTTGGAGAGCGTCGATTTTTGAGATCTCGTAAACTACATACAGTAAATTGATGATTGTGTCAAAAATTATGTAATTTCATTTAAAAATTTCAGAAGTAATACAAAGATTGCGCATAAGAAAATTCAGGAGTTAAATATTTATGTAATTACTACATTTATAAGTTTAAAGGTATGTATGTAATAATCATGTACATTTCAGAGCGGTTCACATGGTTTGTTGTAGATTGCACATTTAAAGGATACTTTTGAAAAACAACTCTATATATATATATATATATATATATATATATATATATATATATATATATATATATCAATGATTTAAATTGCGGCGCAATTGCGCCGCCATAGCGCAAATCGCAATAAATATTCACAAAACGCAACACCGCAACCTGCTAAATAGCTCCGCAATATCGCCGCAATATGGCGCAATATCGGTGATCATATGTAAATTACTGTTCGAGCGCAATGGACCGCTATATCGCAATTTAAAACATTGATATATATATATATATATATATATATATATATATATATATATATATATATATATATATATATATATATATTGCTTCGTATCAAGGAAAATATTGAGAACAATCAAGGCGAGCAAAGATTTTTTGTGTGAATTGCTTTTTATTTTTGATTGTTTAATTCTTCTCTTATTTGGCCATATTTATTTTGCCTTCAATTTCATATTTATAATTTTTGGATAAATCATGAACATAATATTATGTAAGTTTATGAGTTCATTCCCCCATTGTGCTCTTAATGAGGATTACAATTACAATTACAATTTTGAGTTTATATAACAAAGTTAATTTTGAAATTATATATTTTATTGTTTTCAAAATACAACTTTATTAATATAAATTTTCCGTTCGACAAATATAACATTTTAATTTGGGCTATTTTATATTAGTATAAATAGTATTATTAGAATTCTAAATTGAATTGTCTATTTTATTTATTTATTTGTTTTATGTGTAAATATGTGCACATTTTATTTATGAAAATTATTGGACGTGGGTCGAAGAATCTACTGCAATTAATCAAAAAAAAAATATTATAATGTTTTTTTCATTTTGTTACTATGATGATGTTTTTTTAATAATACACCAACATATACTCCAATTACACAAATATTCTGAAATGAATATGAATGAAGAAATAAACTTTTTAATAATATTCCAATTAAGAGATGATTAGAAAACAGTCTTTTTTTAAATAATAACTACTCAAATTATCATAATGTTACAAAAGTCCCTCAAATAGCAAAACAGTCCCTGCAAATTCAAAACCAAAAATAGTCTGTAAATTCATGAGTAAACCAAAAATAATCTGTAAATTGATAAATGCAGGGACTTTTGTGTAAAATCGACTTACAGAGTAATGAGCTGCGTAAGGAAAAAGGATGTAGTGATTTTCCAAAAATGGGTTGATCTTGTTGTCAGTTGTTAAGTGTGAGGTGTTAGTTTGAAATATAGAAATGTGTAGTTGGATATCAAGCTTCTTATATGAATGTGTCAGTGCAATTCATTTCGAATGTATTATTCGTTATCAAGCAAGCAGCAATTATTTGTTATCAAGCATTAATAACATGTCAGAAGCATCGCGCGCAACACTCGTTTCTCGCAGCCGTGCGTTCATGCGGCGCGGGGGCCGCAATTTGCAACGTGCAAATGCACGCCGACCTCTCCAACCCGATGTGAATGCTCCCTTCAACCCGATACTGGTACTTGGACGAGAGAGTCCCGCAACGGGGGGAACAAACTATTAAAATTAATGTTTTTAATATATTAATTAATATTATTTTTAATAATTTGGGGCAGGATAATAAGGATAATTATTAGAAGTTTCTAGATTAATTAAGGGGGATGTATATTAAATAAAAATGTGTCTCTTAGATAGATAAATAGATGTCTATTTGAATAGAAGTATCTGGAATTTTAGATAGATAGGATGTATCATTGAAAAGGTGTATTTAGGAGATATGTATTGAATATTATAAATATGTACTGTAGCAGCGTGTAATTGAATAGAGAAAAATATAATAAATTATCAAGAGGCAATTGTTCTCTGTTGGATTCTCTCTCTCCGTGAGATATTATTTCTAGTCAATTTTCAATTGGCTTTGTTATTTATCTCCAATATCAAATCCCCAATTACTCCATATTATAATATTAAACCCAAAATCCCAACAAATTGGCATCAGAGCGACGGTTATCGAGCGACAGTTATCGAGCGACGGTTATCGAAAAGCGACGGTTATCGAGTTTAGTAGAAGTCGAAAAAAAAAGAGTCACCAAGACAACCAAGGAGGTTACGTACTTGGGCTCACGCGAACTTCACAACTCGTTTCCGATCTAACGAGTTTAGTAGAAGTCGGAGAAGGAGATCACCATGACAACCGGGGAAGGTGTATTTGGGCTCCCACGAACTTTACAACTTATTTTCGACGGCGAAAATTATGATTATTGGAGTATAAAGATGAAAACTCTTTTGATCTCGCAAGATCTATGGGAAATAGTAAAAGACGGAGTAGAAACGACAAAAGAAGAAGAAACTTCCGAAGCGGTGAAAACAAATAAAAAAAGAGACGCAAAAGCGTTATACTTGATCCAACAAGCAATATCGGATAAATTATTTCCGAGAATAATTGGAGCGAAAAATTCAAAAGGAGCGTGGGAAATTCTACAAAAGGAATTTCAAGGAAACGAAAAATTGCAAATGATAAAACTCTTAACGCTTAATAGAGAATTTCAAAATTTAAGGATGAAGGAGAATGATAGTCTTAAAGATTATTTCTCTAATATTATGGAGGTGGTAAATCGAATTAAGAGTAGCGGCGAAGAATTAACCGATAAATCGGTTTGTGAAAAAATCCTAATTAGCCTATCACCAAAGTACGACAACATAGCGTCAATTATTGAAGAAACGAAAGATCTTTCGACACTTAGTGTGCACGATTTAATAGGTTCTTTGGAAAGACACGAGCAAAGGCTAAATAGGGATACCGAACAATCGATTGAAAGCGCGTTTCAATCAAAGATTACTATGGCCAAGAAAATTCCGTGTAAATTTTGCCAAAAATATTCTCATGTCGACAAAGATTGCTGGTACAAAGGAAAACCTCAATGCGATAATTGCAAGAAGTTTGGTCATCTTAAAAAGGATTGCCGATTTAAACTCAATGACGACGAACAAGCAAATTATGCCGAAGAACAAGACGGTGATGAAAATATTTTTTAGAGCATCACGAAGACGAGGAAAAACATTAAGGGAGAGTATTAAAATTAATGTTTTTAATATATTAATTAATATTATTATTAATAATTTGGGGCAGGATAATAAGGATAATTATTAGAAGTTTCTAGATTAATTAAGGGGGATGTATATTAAATAAAAATGTGTCTCTTAGATAGATAAATAGATGTCTATTTGAATAGAAGTATCTGGAATTTTAGATAGATAGGATGTATCATTGAAAAGGTGTATTTAGGAGATATGTATTGAATATTATAAATATGGGAGCTTCTATCATAGACCCATTTTCTTATCATGGACCCTTTTTCAAAAATTTATTTTAAGAATTTTAACTATTTATTAATTAATTATACAAAATTTATGTTTTGGATAGTATTAAATGATAAATATACACTAGAATCTTATAAAAAAAATCATTATTTAACAAATATTCGAAATATTTTTTTTTTAAAATGGGTCCATGATAAGAAAATGGGTCTATCATAGAACTCCCCTATAAATATGTACTGTAGCAGCGTGTAATTGAATAGAAAAAAATATAATAAATTATCAAGAGGCAATTGTTCTCTGTTGGATTCTCTCTCTCCGTGAGATATTATTTCTAGTCAATTTTCAATTGGCTTTGTTATTTATCTCCAATATCAAATCCCCAATTACTCCATATTATAATATTAAACCCAAAATCCCAACACAAACTACGATTTTTTCAACCATGGCGAAGACGGAACGGGTCTGCACCCGTTACCCGATACCATTTCAGACTTCTTTCTGAATACCGGGTTCCTCGAACGAATTATGGAGGATAACGGGATTCGAAACCTCGCTCCATGGAAACCCGCAATCGCATCCATGCCGACCATAACCATCTCCTCCAGCCATATAGAGTCGAAGTCTCATTGTGCAGTTTGCACAGAGCCTTTTGAGCTTGGATGCGAAGCTCGTCAGACGGCATGCAACCATCTTTACCATCATGACTGTATTATGCCGTGGCTCTCGCTTCGCAATTCGTGCCCAGTTTGTCGGCGAGCAATACCGATAAGTATCGGAGAGGGGTCTGGAGGGGAACCGGCTGGCCTGACCATTCGTAGGACGCCAGGTGGCGGATTTATAGCCAGTCCATTTTTAGGAGAGGTTACTGTTCCGCCGGAACAGGAAAACGGACAAGGCCCTACCATTACACGCGCAAGGACTGGATTCTTTCGAAGAATCTTTAGTTGTTTGGCCCCGAATTAGGACGATAACGTGTAAATATTTTTATTATTTCCTTCGTTACTTGTAAATAAATATTCAACATTTCATATTATTTCGTTAGTTATACTTGTAAATAAATATTCTACATTTTATATTATTCCGTTACTTTTATACAGGTAAATAAATATTCTACATTTGATGTTTTCTAATATAACCAACACATGAAATTCCGCCTAATATTTAATTATTTCATTTTTTTATGCTAAATACGTAATCGAATGAATAACTTACAACAATGAGCACTGTGAAAATGACGAGTGGGCCCGACCAGAGGACCAAAATGAATATCCCATGCGAGTAGAATTAAATTTTGGTTTTAAAATATCTTCCAAATCTCCCTTAAGAATGTGCTTATTCTCTCTGACATGAACACTCCTCCAGCTAGAATTTAGTAACAACAAACATTTGTATTAAAAAATATTCTTACAAGTAAATAAATGAAGCAAAATATGTGGATAATTTAAGGAAAATAATTATGAGAGGGAGAAAGAATTACAAGCAAAAAGTGTTTTTTTTGAAGGAATATCCAAAGAGGGCATTCTGTCTTTTTTATAAATAAGAAAAAGTTGTGGATTTACATGGATATGAATAATCGTAAAGTGAGAGAAAAAGTGAACCTAAAACTATTATCTAATTTCTACGTTTTACACAACGTAAAACGCTTCATCTTGAGTACGTTGACCGTTTTGTGGTATTTTCACGGTGGCTCTCTTCCACGTGACGGCCTCCGTAATTGCTTTGTCCGCTAGTTGTGATGGATTGGTTTTCGAGGCTCGGAATATTCTTCCGTTTCTTTCTTTCCATATTTGCCAAGTAGTGGATGCCCATATTAGATCCCAATCTCGTTTCATTTCCGCACTCATTTTGTTCCTATTGAAGCACCACGTTTCATCCAAGGTTTGTTTGGGTTCGAATCTCCCCGGTACCAAAGTTTTTCTTTCTATTATTCTCCATACCGCCAATGTGTAGGGACAGTGTGCTAGTAAGTGAATCGCCGTCTCGGGTCGATTGCATAGCTCGCATAATCCTTGATTCGGCACTCCTTTCCTTTCCAATACGTCGCATGTGTTGAGCTTGCTTTGGAATGCAAGCCAAATAAAGACCTTGATTTTTGGTGGTACTCGAAGTGACCATAGTTTCAATTGCCATTTGGACACTATACCCGGGTAAATGAGGAAGTTGTACGCACTTTTTGCCGAGTATTCTCCATTTGAGTTCCATTTCCATATCCGCGTGGTCGGATTGTCTATTATGGCGGTGGATATGTCATATATTGAGATTAGAGTTTTGAGGCTTTTCATGAAGTATGACAATTTATGATCCGGATACGATTTTAGGTCGCCCGTATTAGAAATGCCGTATAGCTTTAAAAGGCAATCGGCCCACATGCCGTTTCTATTGTTATCGATATTCCAAAGATTTTTAAGTAGCAATGCCTCATTTTTTGTCTTTATATTCGGGATAGAGAGTCCCCCGAATTTTTTCGGTAGACATACTTTTGTCCAATTGACTAAGCAATTTCCGGGGTTGCATTTGTCTAGCCCCTTCCACATAAACGCCCTAAGCGTTTTATTTATTTCTTGAATTACCCCGTTTGGCAAGTTAAAAGCTTGCATATAGTAAATCGGGATCGTTGATAATGTTGCTTGGATTAGTGTTAACCTTCCTCCCATAGATAGGAGTTTTCCTTTCCAACTCGCGACCCTATCTTGGATTTTTTTTATTAACGGGAGAAATAGAATTTTTTTCGGTTTTATGATTGTTAGCGGTACACCTAGGTAATTCATCGGCAATTCCTTTTTATTGCACCTTAGGATGTTTGAGATGACCCCATCCAAATGATCGGGTATATTGAAAGTTGAAAAGCTTGTCTTATTCCAATTTATTTCTAAACCCGTCATGTTTGTGAATATGTCCATTATTTCCATGATTATTTTGAGATTATTTGGATGCGCCTCCACAAAAAGGAGGGTGTCATCGGCATATTGCAATATATTGGTCTTGTCTCCATCTACCGCTTGTAGAAGTGGGCTAATATTGTTGATAAGATGTTGTAAAGTGTCTACCGCTAGGTTGAAAATTAGGGGGGACAAGGGATCCCCTTGTCTAAGTCCTCTTTGGTGAAAAAAGTATGGTGATAGCTCTCCATTAATCTTGATTGCGGAGGATGATGAGATTAATATGTTATGTACCCAAGAAATCCATCTTTCCGGGAAACCCCTCGCTTTCATCATCCTTAGCGTAAAGTCCCACGAGACATTATCGAATGCTTTCTTAATATCCAATTTTAGCAAAATAGCCGGTAGTTTGGACGTCTTGTAAAAGTGGGCATACTCCCTTGCCACCAATATCGAGTCCAAAGTTGATCGTCCTTTGACAAAAGCGGATTGGTTTTTGTGTAGTAGCTTCGGTAGTAATGGTTGCAATCTTGAAGCCATAAGTTTCGTAATTAATTTTATTGGTGCATTGATCACACTTATTGGTCTATACTCATCTATAGTTTTTGCCCCCATTATTTTTGGTATGAGAGTGATATTTGCTTGATTAATTCTCCATAGATCAAGTTTATTTTCATAGAAGTCTTGCACTAGTTTTTTAAAATCCTCTTTTAAGGTGTGCCATAAGCATTGTACGTATTCGGCCGGTAGACCATCCGGTCCCGAGGATTTTCCTTTTTTTATTTTTTTAAGAGTCCCCACTATTTCATTATCGCTAAAAGGATCGATCAAAGCTTGCAATTCAAGTCTTGACGATGGAGGCCCGAATACTCTTTCTAGATTGGAGTGGGTGGTCATGGACCGAAGCCCCATTGAGTTTTTGAAATGTTGGAAGAACGCGTCTAATATCCTCACGGGCTCGGTTATTGTTTCTCCTAGTCGGATTATTGAAGTAACATAATTTCGATTTCTTCTCGATGTAGCCATTGCATGGAAGTACGCATTGTTGTGATCCCCCAATTTTATCCATTTTGCCGAGCTCCTTTGTTGCCATTTTATTTCCGATTTGATTGCTAAATCTTGAGCTTTTGTTTTGAGGTCTATTCTTAACTTTATTTCTTCTTCATTAAGAGTCCTATTTTCCTCAAAATGGTCTAGCGCTCTTATTCCGTTTTTGCACCATAATAGTTCCGTGTCCGGGTTATTAATGTTAGCATGTGCCCATTCGGCTATTGCTTTAGCCGCCCTTGTTAACTTTACTATGAAGTTTTTGGCGGAAACTTCGTTATTGGGGGCCGAGGTCCATGCCTCCTCGAATATTTTTTTTGCTTGTTCATTGTGTAGCCATCCTTTCTCTAACTTATTTGATCGCTTTCTTGTTGCCGTCGGAACGGAGATGGTTAATCTAAGTGGCGGGTGGTCGGAGGTAACGGTTGGCAAGGCTTTTGACTCGGCCAACGTGTTTAGCGCGAGGAAGTGTTGAGAGATTAGGCCTCTGTCCAATTTTGAGAATGTAGGGTCTTCTCTCTTGTTTGACCATGTATATTCTCTATTTGTTAAAGGGGCCTCCATTAGATTATTTCTTTGTATAAAATCATTGAAGGCACTAATATGGGTATCCAAATGTGAAGACCCCGTTGTCTCGTTTCTTTGCCTAATTAAATTAAAATCGCCCACTATTATCCAAGGTAAATCATTTGGATTTGCCATTTGCACTTCTTCTAGGAATTGTTCTTTTTCAACATTGGCGGTTGGTCCGTAGACATTTGTGATTACAAACGTGAATCCGTTTTGCACCCCTAGTGTTACGGATATTGAGTAGTTTGTCTCCGTTGTATTAATTAAAACGAAGTCATCGGACCATGCCGTGATTAGCCCCCCCTTACTTTCGTTAGCGTTCTTGTGAAAGAACGAATTAATGTTTGGGGGGCATACTTTTTTCATGTCGAAAAAATTTGAGTCATTTTTCTTTGTTTCTTGAAAACAAAATATGTTGCATAGGGCGTCTCTTGTTGTGTCTTTCACAAGCTTACATTTTTTGTCTTGTCCTATTCCCCTTACATTCCAAAATAAAATTGCGAGAAAGTTAAATAGTTTTAGATGCATTAAACAATAGAGTGATTTGGCCTATTTGGCAAGCCCTAATGGCACAAAATACATATTTCGACCCATATGGCCTAAAATGGTCCTCTTGGACCATATATGTCATTTTCGTCTCCATAGTCCACTTGGTCTATGTAGTCATCTTGCGCATTTCGTTCTTCGTCCTCCTCCATTTCATTCTCTGAAATAAACTTATTATTATTCATTGTGCAAAAGTTGTTATGGCTTGATAACAAATCAATTACATCACTTTTTGATTTTCTTTCACAAGGGGTCATAGCATATAATTTTTTTTTCCTACTACTCACAGTACTCGCATGGAGCCCCTGATCAGAGTTTGTCTTTTTTGGTAGGTATTGAGTTCTCATTTTGGCCCATGGCCTATGAGCCAGTAACTTGGGCCCTTGTCCCATTTTATTATGTGTCAATACCGAGCCTAGATTATTTATATCCGCTATTATTTTGGATTTTAATTCCTCATTTGGTTTAGTCTTTATACCACAAATTTCTCTTATTTGGGCAATTTGACTGTCTTGCAATCCTTCAGGATTTTGGGCCTCGCATTCGAGAGCCTTTATGTATTCAGTTGGGCCATATTTTATTGAGGATTTGAGTCCATTTTGTTGGCGATTTTTTTTAATTATAGTCACAATTGATCCATCATGAAATTTAGTTTTGGTTATTTTCCTAATGGATTTTCTAGGCAGTTTTTTGGTCAGTTGAGCCACTGCTCTATTGAGCTTTATTTTTATTTTTGGCTTGGATTTACTTATAGTTATATCTGGGCCCACCACTGAAGGCCCTGACCCATTATTTTTAATTAAGTTTAGAGAGAATGGAGCCATACCAGAGGGATTCGTGACTTGGTCAGCATGTTCTCTTTCTTGATTGGACCTTGTGTCATGAGTGTGGGCATTTAATGCTTCTTCATTAAAGCCCCTTTCACTTCTGTTGACATTCTTCTCTCTCGCATGCGTAGCAATTACGACTTGCTTATTTATTGCTCTTGCTCTGTCAGTCCCATTTTCCTCCGTACTCGCTCGAATGTGACTTGTTGCTATTTCCAATGGTACTATCTCCCCATTGTGCTGTTGGATAGGACTTTGCCTCGCTGCAGTCGCTCGTCGTACGGTTTCAGCTGCTGCCTCCGTCAGTCTGAACATTCCTGGTACGGACCCAGTCATTACGTCCGCACTGTTCCCCCAGCGGGCAGCGACCGGCGACCGGAGTGGGACCTCCGTCGCCATTTTTATCAACGAGATTAGCTCGGTTGTCAGTTCTTCCTTCTGAGCCTGAGTTAGGTTTGTTGCGAAGACCCTTGGTGCGAGCAGATCTTTTTTGCTCGTAGGGGGTGCTTGGTTCCACAGATTTCTTATTTCATTATTTACCCGGTTCTGATCCGAGCTTGTCTCTGATTCTGCGCTTCGAAAGGGTGTTGCCGGTCGTTTCTCATTAGCTGGCGTCGCTGCCGAAGCCGAGGAAGAACCCTGGATTGTGCTTTGATTCCCGAATTTGGCCAGATACGCCTTCTGGTATTGCATGTGAGTTGGCGTCGTGTCCGGCGGCCTGTAGTAGTAGTGTCTCTGGTCTAGGACTGTGATTGGCACGACGAGGATGTCGTTCATGAATCCGTCGGCCAGTGCTCCAATCTCTTCCGGCACCCACTCGAGATTGTGGCTGGCTACCACTATGGATAGTGATTGCATTGATTCGATGTTTATCAACGGCTCGTGATCGACCAACATGCCAAACGAATTGGCTATTTTCTCGATTTCTTCCGGGCACCAGCATTGTGGGGGGACGTTGTAAAGATCCACCCACACCAAATGATTGTAATAGAAAACTTGAGCACCTAGTGCCGTGGACCATGGGTACGCGATGAAACCCTCTCTTCGGATCGGTTCGATGCCGTTGGCTATGAAATCCCTCCTATCTCTGTCCACCGGTAGCTTTAACAGGTACTTGTTATCAGACCAGTATACGAGTTCGGGTCGTTCGGTCCAGTCAATGCATTGGCCGACTAGGTACCGCATGGTCGTGAGATCGTGATTTTGTACCCATTTTCCGTCTATGATCACTGCTCTGTTGAGCTGTCTCAGTTCTTCTTTGTGCTCCTTACTTTCCTTTATGAACACGAAAGCTTTCTTTACCCTCTCCTGTGGCATCACATCCTTAGCCGGTTTTCCCAGTGGCTGCATCGCGTTTATCGCCTCCATTTGCTCGATTCTCGCTCTACAATCGCCATATAGGTGTCCCGTCTTGTAGCAATGGGCACAAGCTCTCGGCCTCCTGCAGCTCTCCGTTTCGTGTCCGTATCTTACGCATTTGAGGCACCTTCCGAACCAGGAGTGATGTGTGGGGTCTGGTGGGAAGATGGGAGGGGTCGCGGGGTAGAGCGGAGGGCTTGGGGAGTGCCTTCTTTTCCTTCCCGCTGTTGGACGGGCCATTCTAGCGTAGGTGTTGCGCGATTCGAAGCCAGGTGGTTCCATCGGTCCTCGCCCGACGACATTCTGAGGCACCGGTCTCCACTCCATTGCCGCTCTAGTGGGTCTGTTGTTGCCAGCTTTCAGGTTTCTTGATTGCATGGCTTGTTGTTTGTGGAAGAAAGGTTTATGAGGTTTGTTAAAACGTCTTTGGTAGGGTTTATATTTATATGGAGGTGGGGTCCATATATATTGCACTTGTTTCCATCCTGCTCCCACATCTACCAGTTTCCTCTTGCTTCTCCACCTTGCTTCTCCTGCATTTGGGTTTTTGTCTCCGTAAAATCGCCTTGTAGGGGTTTGCTTCCAGCGCTCCATTGAAGCTTTATTATTGTTGAAAAAAATGGAACTAAGTAATGTTAATACATATAACCTGTATGACAAGCAAAAAGTGTTAAGAAAAGCTGAAATCAATTCTTCTTCTTGAAAAGATCACAAGCAGTAGAAGAATTGCACGAAGCTCCTTAACCCTATTTACCATGGCTCCTACAAAGATTAAAAGAAATATAAAAGAACAATTATTCTGTTTGGAGATTTTATCGAAAAATCAGTTCAGAATTTTTAAAAAAAATAGAAACTTGTTTGTGTTGGTCTTCTAGTACGGATTACTTAGATGACGAGCATGAAAATTTAGTATTTTGCTTCATGTTACACTTCAAATTTGACATTTGTTTAGAAAATAAGATAATTGATATTTTTTGAAGCTATTATACTTCATTTTTTTCATTTTTTGACAAAATATTGTTAAAATAAAAATTTGTGTGTGTTAGTCTTCTATTACGGTGTATTTTGATGACGAACATGAAAACTGAGTAATTTTCATCGTGTTACACTTTCAACTTTGGCACTTTTTAGAAAAAAAGTTGTTTGATATTTTTTGAAGGTGTTAGACTTCACTTTATGCATTTTCACGAATGTTTAGAAAAATACATAAAGTTGTGTGTGTTAGTCTTCTATTTCGGAGTACATTGATGAAAATAATAAAACAGAGTATTTTGCTTGTGTTATACTTCAATTTTGATATTTTTAGAAAATAGGATAATTGATATTTTTTGAGGTGTTAGACATCACTTTTGGCTTTTTCACGAAATTTAAAAAAAATAGAAATTTATGTGTGTTAGTCTCCTATTACGGAGTACTTTGATGACCAACACGAAAAATGTATATTTTGCTTCATGTTACACTTCAAGTTTGACATTTTTTAGAAAGTTTTGGAAAAATAGAAATTTGTGTGTGTTGGTCTTCTATTACGGGGTACTTTGATGACAACATGAAAACTTAGTATTTGGCTTGTGTTATATTTCAGTTTTAATATTTTTCAAAAAATAGGATAATTGATATTTTTTTTAACAGTGTTAAACTTCACATTTGCATTTTCACAATTTTTTTAATAAAAATAGAAATTTGTTTGTGTTTGTCTTCTATTAAGGTTTACTTAGGTGACGAACATGAAAACCTAGTATTTTGCTTCATGTTACACTTCAACTTTGACTTTTGTTTAGCAAATAAGATAATTGATATTTTTTGAAGGTATTATTAGACTTCACTTTTTGCATTTTTTGAGAAATTTTGAAAAAAATTGAAATTTGTGTGCGTTAGTCTTCTATATCGGAGTACTTTGATGAAAATATGAAAACTGATTTTGCTTGTTTTATACTTCAATTTTGATATTTTTTAGAAAATATGATAATTGATATTTATTGAAGCTGTTAGACTTTACTTTTGGTTTATTCACGAAATTTTAAAAAAAAATAGAAATTTATGTGGGTTAGTCTCCTATTACAGAGTACTTTAATGACCAACATGAAAACTGTGTATATTGCTTCATGTGACAGTTGAATTTTCACATTTTTTAGAAAATAAGATAATTGATATTTTTCGAAGGTATTAGACTTCAATTTTTGCATTTTTATGAAATTTTTGAAAAAAAAAAATTGTGTGTTTTAGTCTTCTATTATGGTGTACTTTTAAGATCACATGAAAACTGAGTATTTTTCTCGTGTTATACTTCAATTTTAATATTTTTTTTGGAAATAGGATAATTGATATTTTTGAAAGGTGTTAGACTTCACTTTTTTGCATTTTCACGAACGTTTTAAAAAAAATAGAAACTTGTTTGTGTTGGTCTTCTAGTACAAATTACTTGGATGACGAACATGAAAACTTAGTATTTGGCTTCATGTTACATTTCAACTTTGGCATTAGTTTAGAAAATAAGATAATTGATATTATTTTAAAGGTATAGAATGCACTTTTTGAATTTCTTGAGAAATTTTGTTAAAAATAGAAATTTATCTGTGTTAGTCTTCTATTACGGAGTACTTTAATGACAACATGAAAACTGAGTGTTTTGCTCGTATTATAGGGAAAGAAATATAAATTTGTTTAGACAAATAGGATAATTGATATTTTTTAAGGTGTTAGACTTCACTTTTTTGCATTGTCACGGAAGTTTTATAAAAATAGAAAATTGTGTGTGTTAGTCTTCTATTACGGAGTATTATAACGACGTACATGAAAACTGAGTATTTTTCATCGTGTTACACTTTCAACTTTGACACTTTTAGAAAATAAGTTGTTTGATATTTTTTGAAGGAGTTAGACTTCACTTTTTGCATTTTCACGAATGTTTTGAAAAATACATAAAGTTGTGTGTGTTAGTCTTCAATTTCGGAGTGCTTTGATGAAAACATGAAAAAACTGGGTATTTTGCTTGTGTTGTACTTCAATTTTGATATTTTTAAAAAAATAGGATAATTGATATTTTTTTAAGGTGTTAGACTTCATGTTGGCTTTTTCACGATTTTTTTTTTTAAATATAACTTTATGTGGGTTAGTTTCCTATTACGGAGTACTTTAATGACCAACTTGAAAACTGTGTATTTTACTTCATTTTACACTTCAACTTTCACAATTTTTAGAGCGTAAAATAATTGATATTTTTCGAATGTATTAGAATTCATTTTTTGTATTTTCAAGAAATTTTTGACAACATAGAAATTTGTGTGTGTTAGTCTTCTATTACGGGGTACTTTGACGACAACCTGAAAACTACGTATTTTGGTCGTGTTGTACTTCAATTTTAATATTTTTTAGAAAATAAGATAATTTATATTTTTTAAAGGTAATAGACTTCATTTTTTGCATTTCCACAAAATGTTTGAAAAAAATAGAAATTTTTTTGTGTTTGTCTTCTATTACGGATTACTTAGATGACAAACACGAAAACTTTGTATTTTGCTTCTTGTTACACTTCAACTTTGACATTTGTTTAGTAAATAAGATAATTCATATTTTTTGAAGCTATTAGACTTCAATTTTTGTATTTTTTGGGAAATTTTGAAAAAAATAGAAATTTGTGTGTGTTAGTCTTATATTACGGAGTACGTTGATGACAACATGAAAACTGAGTGTTTTGCTCGTATTATACATCAATTTTAATATTTTTTAGAAAATATGATAATTGATATTTTTTGAAGCTTAGACTTCACTTTTGGTTTATTCACGAATTTTTTAAAAAAAATAGAAATTTGTCTGTGTTAGTCTTCTATTACGGAGTATTTTGATGACGAACATGAAAACTGTGTATTTTTCATCGAGTTACACATTCAACTTTGACACTTTTTAGAAAATAAGTTGTTTGATATTTTTTTGAAGGTGTTAGACTTCTTCATCTTTTGCATTTTCATGGATGTTTTGAAAAAAGCAGAAAGGTGTGTGGGTTAGTCTTCTATTTCGGAGGACTTTGATGAAAACATGAAAACTGATTTTGCTTGTGTTATACTTCAATTTTAATATTTTTTTAGAAAATAGGATAATTGATATTTTTTTGAGGCGTTAGACTTCACTTTTGGCTTTTTCACGAAATTAAAAAAAAAAATAGTTGTGTGTTAGTCTCTTATTACGGAGTACTTAGATGACCAACGCGAAAAATGTGTATTTTGCTTCATGTTACACTTCACCTTTGACATTTTTTAGAAATTTTTGGAAAAATAGAAATTTGTGTGTGTTGGTCTTCTATTACGGGGTACTTTGATGACAACATGAAAACTAAGTATTTTGCTCGTCTTATACTTCAATTTTAATATTTTTCAGAAAATAGGATAATTGATATTAGACTTCACTTTTTGCATTTTCTGAGAAATTTTGAAAAAATAGAAATTTGTGTGTGTTTGTCTTATATTACGGAGTACTTTGATGACAACATGAAAACTGACTGTTTTGCTCGTATTATACATCAATTTTGATATTTTTTTTGAAAATAGGACAATTGATATTTTTTTAAGGTGTTAGACTTCACTTTTAGTTTTTCACGAAATTTTTAATAAAAATAGAAATTTGTGTGTGTTAGTCTTCTATTACGGAGTATTTTGATGACAAACATGAAAACTGAGTATTTTTCATCGTGTTACACTTTCAACTTTGACACTTTTAGAAAATAAGTTGTTTGATATTTTTTGAAGGTGTTAGACTTCATTTTTTGCAGTTTCATGAATGTTTTGAAAAAAACATAAATTTGTGTGTGTTAGTCTTCTATATCGGAGTACTTTGATGACCATATGAAAACGGAGTACTTTGCTTCTGGTATACATCGATTTTGATATTTTTTAGAAAATAGGATAATTGATATTTTTTAGAAAATAGGATAATTCATATTTTTTGAAAGTGTTAGACTTCACTTTTGGCTTTTTCACGAAATTTTTAAAAAAAATAGAAATTTATACGGGTTAAGTCTCCTATTACGGAGTACTTTAATGACCAACATGAAAACTGTGTATTTTGCTTCATGTGACACTTCAACTTTCACATTTTTTAGAAAATAAGATAATTAATATTTTTTGAAGGTATTAGACTTAAATTTTTGCATTTCTAAGAAATTTTTGAAAAAATAGAAATTTGTGTGTGTTAGTCTTTTATGACGGGTACTTTGATGACAACATGAAAACTGAGTATTTTGCTCGTGTTATACTTCAATTTTAACATTTTTCAGAAAATAGTATAATTGATATTTTTTTAAATGTGTTAGACTTCACTTTTTGCACTTTCTCGATTTTTTTGAAAAAATAGAAATTTGTTTGTGTTGGTCTTCTATTACGGATTACTTAGATGACGAACATGAAAACTTAGTATTTTGCTTCATGTTACACTTCAACATTGGGATTTGTTTAGAAAATAAGATAATTGATATTTTTTGAAGGTTCCTTTGAACAAAATCGAGTTCAATTGGACTGAATGGATTCATCCAATCCACGCCCAATACCATCTCAACAGACCCTATTCCAACAATCGTAAATCGAATTTGAATTTCTGATCCTTAATTTGCCACTCTACCTCCTTGCAAATCGAATCACTCACCAATCTTGACCCATTAGCCACCATAACTAACATGGGTGTGGATAGAGTCGATGTAATTCCGATAAATTTGGCAAATTTAGGGTCTAGGAAGGAGTTTGTGCTTCCACTATCCATTAAAATCGTGAAAGGTTTCTTCTTGATCATACCCTTGACCTTAATCGTTTGATTCATCGGATTACTACTCATAGAACAAATTTCAATCATCAAATTCTCTTCTTTATTTACCTTCTTCTCTGTTTCTTCTTTTTATGTATCACTAATGGTGTTTCCTGAATCAGGCTCTTGGGACGAATCCGATGATTCTTCTTTTTCCATCAAGTACACAGTACCCTTCTTTGGCTTCATCTTACAATGGTGACTCTTGGAAAAAGCTGTCGGACACCAATAGCATAGTCCGTCCCTTTTTCTTTGCTCAAAATCGATCACTGTCCCCCCTTGATATTTCTCCTTTTTGTTACGATCCTTATTCCCACTCGATTCGATATTCTTCCCTTTGTACCCCTTCTCTTTCTCTCCTAAATCACTTCCTGCTTCAATATGGATCGCATTATCATACGCATCCCATGAGTTTTTTGGACGAGATATCAACACCTGGGATCTCAATTTCTTGCTCAAGCCCGATACGAAACATTCCAAGAAGAATCAATCGTTGAGGTACAGATGCTTCTGAAGAACCAAGTTCTTTTTCTCTTCAAACTGAGTTATATATTCTTGCACAGATCCTGTATGGCGAGTCGCATGAAAATCCCCTACTCTCCCATTAATAGTCTATTTTCGAACCGCCTACATAGATCTCTACAGAAAACACGCCATGATGCGTCGGGTCGGATCAATTGAAACCCGGTAAACCAGTCTTCTGCATCGTGTGTTAAATGCAAATGAGCAATCTCGATGTATTGTCATTCCGGGATTCTGCAAATCCGGAAATAAACATCACATTTGCTAATCCAGGATCTCGGGTTAAACCTTGGTTGCTGCATAGTGCTGGTGGAGATGTTTGACGTTTTGATGGCTATGAAGTTATCCTCCACCATTATTGTTGAATAATAAACTTAATTAAGTTATTTTATTATGTAAGTTTTGAGTTTCATTGTGAGGGGTTTTGAGAGTTTAATTTTGTGAGTTTTTTAGTATTAAATTATGTGAGTTTTTTGAGAGTTTAATGTGGAGAGTTTTGTTTGGATGAACCATATAAATAGGTGATTCATTTGTTGTAGAAAAAAAAGAAGAAAAGATAGAAGAAAAGTAAAAAAAAAAGAGAGAAAGAAAGGGTTAATAAAAAGAGAGAATCTGTAATAAAAATTACTGAATAAAATTCGAGTGTTCTTCATTTCTTCCTCCACTAAAAATCGTGAATTTGCGAGATTAAAATAACAAATTGGTATCAGAGCGAAAGGCAACTGGGAAAATGTCGCTTGCAAATATTCCGCTACCACGACTGACGAAATCAAACTACAACAATTGGAGCATCCAAATTCGAGCGCTACTCGGGTCCAAAGATGCATGGGAGGTAATCGAGAACGGTTACGTAGAACCGGAGAATACCGAGAAAATGACGGTGAATGAAATTAAGAAATCGCAAGAAGCACGAGTAAAAGATAAGTCCGCGTTATACATATTATTCCAAGCAGTCGATGAGGCGGAGTTTGAAAAAATATCGAACGCCAAAAACGCCAAAGAAGCGTGGGATACGTTGCAAAAAGTCTTCAAGGGGGCTGATCGAGTAAAGCAAGTTAGACTCCAAACTTTACGAGGCGAGTTGGAGGGTATGAAAATGAAGGAGTCGGAAGGTGTATCCGACTACGTCGCACGGGTGCAAGCCGTGGTAAATCAGCTCAAATGCAATGGTGAAACTCTAAATGACTCGAGGGTCGTGGAGAAAATTTTGCGATCGTTAACTGGCGATTTTGAGAATGTTGTGTGCGCTATAGAAGAATCGAAGAACCTAGAAGAGTTAACTATCGATGATCTCGCTGGATCGCTAGAGGCACACGAGCAACGCAAGAAAAAAAAGAAAAATGAGTCGCTCGAAGAAGCACTACACGCGAAGATGTCTATCAAAGACGAAAAGGTGTTGTATACTCAAAATTCTCGAGGAAATTGGCGTGGTCGTGGAGGTCGAGGTAATGGACGCGGTAATGGAGGCCGTGGTCGAGGCGGATACAACGACGAGAACGGGCAGGGGCAGTCGAGCCAGCAAAATTGGCGAGGTAGAGGACGTGGTCGTGGAAGAAGCGGTCAGTCAAATCACTCAAATGTGGAGTGTTTTAAATGTGGTAAATATGGTCACTATGCGAAGAACTGCAACCCGAACAAGTGTTTCAATTGCGGAAGAATTGGGCATTTCGCAAAAGATTGCTACGCCGAGAAGAAAGTGGAGGAGAACACAAATCTCGTCACTGTAGATGAGGCCAAAGAAGGAGTTCTCATGATGGCTCACAATGATATGAACACCGATAGCGACACGATTTGGTACCTCGACACTGGTGCAAGCAATCACATGTGCGGGCACAAGCACCTATTTCGGGAGATGCGAGAAGTTGAAGATGGGCACGTATCATTCGGAGATGCGTCAAAGATTGAAGTGAAAGGTCAAGGTACAATTCATTATTTACAAAATGGTGGTATGGAAGGTTCAATCAAGGATGTTTATTACGTACCTGATCTAAAGAGCAATATTTTGAGTATGGGGCAACTGATGGAGAAGGGATACTCGGTATTCATGAAGAATCGAGTACTACAACTGAAAAATAATCAAGGGCGATTGGTGGCACGAGTCGAAATGGCGAAAAATCGAATGTACAAGCTGAACTTACGAAATGTGCGAGAAAAATGTTTACAAGTCGACATGGAAGACAAATCGGCTCTGTGGCATCTCAGGTTTGGTCATCTTCATTATGGTGGTCTAAAGGAACTCGCCAAGAAGAATATGGTCCATGGGTTACCTGACATGGACTATAGCATAGAATTTTGCGAAGGATGTTTACTCGGCAAGCAAACGAGGACCACATTTCCGAAACAGGCCGAATATCGTGCGAAAGAACCACTCGAGCTTATTCACACCGATATTTGCGGACCGATCACTCCAAAATCTTTCAGTGAAAAGAGGTACTTTATTACGTTCATTGATGATTACACTCGGAAAACATGGGTCTATTTTTTGAAAGAAAAATCAGAGGCTTTAAAAACTTTCAAGAACTTCAAAGTGCTCGTAGAAAAATCAACAGGAAAATTCATAAAAGGAATCAGATCAGACAGAGGAGGGGAGTATACGTCCACCTCATTTACGAGTTTATGCGAGGAACAAGGCATCAAACGATTCCTGACTGCACCGTATTCGCCTCAACAAAACGGTGTGGCCGAGCGAAAGAATCGGACCATTCTCGACACGGTCCGGTCAATGATTAAGAGCAAGAAAATGCCGAAGGAATTTTGGGCAGAAGCGGTATTGTGTGCTGTCTATGTGCAAAACCGATGTCCTCATGCGAAATTGGAAGATCAAACACCGCAAGAAGCATGGAGCGGACTGAAACCGACAGTGTCTCACTTAAAGGTGTTCGGTAGTGTGACTTATGCACATGTACCGGATCAAAGAAGGACCAAGCTCGATGATAAAAGCAAAAGGTACGTCTTCATCGGCTATGACGAGAAAACAAAAGGTTTCAAGCTATTCGATCCAATCGAGAAAAAGGTGGTGGTCAGCCGAGATGTGTACGTAAACGAGTCTGCTTCATGGGATTGGGAAAAATCGACGGAGGTAATATTCGAGCAAGAAGAATCATCTGTCATTACAACCAATGTAGATACAATCGAGCCCACAAACGATGATCAAGATGAACCAAGACAACCAAAAATGCGAAGCATACAAGACTTGTATGACTCGACAAGTGAGGTGCATCTAATTTGTTTATTGACAGATTCTGAAACAATTACGTTTGAAGAGGCGGTACGAGATGAAAAGTGGCAAGCAGCCATGGATGAAGAAATACAAGCAATTGAGCGAAACAAGACTTGGGAGTTGGTCGAATTGCCAAAAGGAAGTCAACCCATTGGAGTAAAGTGGGTATACAAAAAGAAGATGAATGCACAAGGTGAGATAGAGCGATACAAGGCGAGGCTAGTTGCTAAGGGTTACCGACAAAAGGCGGGGATAGATTACGACGAAGTTTTTGCCCCGGTAACAAGAATGGAGACGATTCGCCTTCTCATTGCCCAAGCAGCTCAATTCGAATGGCCAGTTTACCAAATGGATGTCAAGTCGGCGTTTTTGAATGGTGTGCTAGAAGAAGAGGTGTACATGGAACAACCACTTGGGTACATGAAACCAGGAGAAGAGAAGAAGGTGCTCAAATTGAAGAAGGCGCTTTACGGGTTAAAACAGGCACCACGAGCTTGGAACACTCGAATCGACACTTACTTCAAGAAGAATGGGTTTACGCAATGTCCATACGAGCATGCGCTATACGTGAAGAAGAGCGAAGGTAATATGCTATTTGTCGCTCTTTACGTTGATGACTTGATTTTTATGGGAAATAATGCCAAGATGATTGAGGAATTCAAAAGCGTGATGACTCGGGAATTCGAGATGACGGATTTAGGTTTGATGAAGTACTTCCTTGGTTTGGAGGTTAGACAAGGAAGCGCGGGTATTTTTGTATCACAGGAAGCATACACGAAAGAAATTTTGAAAAAGAACAAGATGGCGGATTGCAATCCTGTATCGACCCCGATGGAACCTGGTGCAAAGCTTTCGAAATTCGATGATGGAGAACGAGTAGATGCAACCCGATACCGAAGTCTAATTGGAAGTCTTCGCTATCTCACGTGCACAAGGCCGGATATTTCTTATAGCGTTGGAGTTGCAAGCCGGTTCATGGAAGAACCGGTCTATACACATTTGAAGGCGGTAAAGAGGATTTTGCGATACATTCGAGCAACCGAATCTTTCGGTTTATTCTACTCCAAATCAGAAGAGTTCAAGCTAGTCGGGTATTCCGATAGTGATTGGTGTGGTGACGTGGATGATCGAAAGAGTACATCTGGATACGTGTTCTACATCGGAGATACAGCTTTCACGTGGCTCTCGAAGAAGCAACCGATAGTAACGCTGTCAACATGCGAGGCGGAGTACGTGGCGGCATCACTATGTGTGTGTCATGCAGTTTGGGTAAGGAACTTGCTAAACGACTTAAAACTTCCGCAGTACGAGCCGACCGAGATACGAGTCGACAATAAATCCGCAATTGAGTTGACCAAGAATCCAGTGTACCATGAGAGAAGCAAACATATCGACGCTCGTTTTCATTTTATCCGGGAACACGTGAAGGACAAAGACGTGCAAATGTGTCATGTTAGTAGTCATGACCAAGCAGCGGATATATTCACAAAACCACTTCCAAAGGTTTTGTTCGACAAATACAAGACGATGATTGGTATGAAGGATGGAAGGCAATTAAGTTTAAGGCGGAGTGTTGAATAATAAACTTAATTAAGTTATTTTATTATGTAAGTTTTGAGTTTCATTGTGAGGGGTTTTGAGAGTTTAATTTTGTGAGTTTTTTAGTATTAAATTATGTGAGTTTTTTGAGAGTTTAATGTGGAGAGTTTTGTTTGGATGAACCATATAAATAGGTGATTCATTTGTTGTAGAAAAAAAAGAAGAAAAGATGGAAGAAAAGTAAAAAAAAAAGAGAGAAAGAAAGGATTAATAAAAAGAGAGAATCTGTAATAAAAATTACTGAATAAAATTCGAGTGTTCTTCATTTCTTCCTCCACTAAAAATCGTGAATTTGCGAGATTAAAATAACAATTATACCCGGTTCTTGTGGGTTTTGTAGCATATCCTCCTGGTCAGCCATTGGTGGAGGTGGCACGGCTTGTTCATGCACGCCATTTTGTTGTGCTGCTGCTTCATTAAATGGTGCCAATTCCGGGTCTATTACCTCATTCTCTGTTTGGATCATGCATATTGACCAATGAGTACCCACTCCTACCACTTAGCTCCCTTGGTACGTTGTTTATGTTTGTTTGAAGGAGGAGGCGATAGCCTCTCTCGAATTTGCATTAAACCAAAAATTTCTTACAACGAATACCTTACAGACTTACATCATTATAAGTCCTAGCCAAACATTAGACATGAACTAAGTAACCACGTTGTAAGAAAAAGAAAGAAAAAAGAAGTTGGAAAAGATAATCACTCGGCGCTCGGTTAAGAACCCTTGTAGCAATTTTCTCTCCATCTGGCAACATCACTCGAGAAAGTATTACAACCCACAAAGAAAGAAACATAGAATACTTCTGAGATCGCCAAGAACAAGCAAATCAGTTGCCACGAAATTGCTGCCTAATTAATTGCTCGAGACTTTGACTTTGCCCTTCACAGAGAGGAGGAAGAATGCAGTACCGTTGGCGAACCAATCCAATCCTGCCCATTTATCGCTTCTAGACAGCCAGAATCTTCTACAATCTTAGCTATTGTGGATTCACTCCAATAATGGAGGGGGAACTGGTGAGATCGACCAATATTGCCGGGTGAAAACGAGATGAGTCCATTCCTTAGTTCCACGCACTGCCAGAAAAAATACAGATGCAGTCGTTTTGTTCAAATAAAAGAAATAAATTCTCATTATACAACAAATGAAGTCTCGCCGCATGAACGGAACAAAGTTCCAATATACAAATATTATAAACTATAACTATTAACTATTATTATTATTATATAACCATTATAAAAGCTATAATGCTACAACTAAATAGCAAAATACCCCAACCAGAGCCGCCATGCCTACAAAACTTTTCCTCGCAGGAAAATCTAAACATCCTAAATAAAGCACCAAAAATTAATTTCCAAATTGCTAGGGACCCGAATATAAAACTTATCAATATAACTGCCAGCCCTTTATTCTCCATTTCATTCTGCCTTTCCTTCACCTTCTCCACTTCAAATCTGCAAATTCAAACATTTAATTATCAAGGTCGTATATGAAAATTAATTTCCAAGGGTATATTTGAAAATAGAAGGTCGAACCTTAATATTTGATTGTCTCTGACCAAATTCTCCATTTGTGCAGAAACAAGTAGTTTCCAGTCTGTTATTTCTCCAATTCCATTGACCTATAACAAAAAAAATATATATATATATATATATATTTAAAAAAAAAAAAAAATTTAAAAATAAAACACAATAAAAAAAGGAACTTACGAGAATCTCGTTTCTTGATTGTAGATCTTTAATCTCAGCAGTTAATTTCTCGAGCAACAAATCTTTATTCGCCATGTCATCATCAAAATCCTTAAAAATCTGGCCATACCGACTATTCAACTCCTCGAGATACCTCTCCAAAAGTGAAAAATTCAAATCAAGCCCCTGAACTTTTTGTAATAACACTTTCAATGCCGTATCTCCTTGAATTCTCCCCACTTGCAGAGCTTTCGTCTCAGGTACCGATTCTGGTACCGCTTTAATTATTTTATTATTATTCTCGTTTTCTTGTTCAATTTCTAACTCGTCAACGCTATTATCTTCGTTTAATTTTACTTTCATCTCTTCATTTTCGATTACTTCCTGGGGAGGAAGAGGAGGAGGTATGTTTTCAATTTGGTCCTCAGAATTT
Organism: Luzula sylvatica; assembly: GCA_946800325.1. Taxonomy (NCBI): domain Eukaryota; kingdom Viridiplantae; phylum Streptophyta; class Magnoliopsida; order Poales; family Juncaceae; genus Luzula; species Luzula sylvatica. Next base: position 26,759,024 of record OX326959.1, on the reverse strand, counting down.
TGATTTTCCATTTTTTTGTTTTTCTCGTCAGAAATTAAATCTTCGAGCATTCTCTCGACTGCATCGACGCCATAAACCTCGATAGAACTCAAAGTACAATAAAATTCATTTCCGTAATGGCTCAAAAAATTGAATTTCAAATATCTGGCCCATTTGGGCTCAATCAAACCGAATCTCTGCGCGTGTTTCGAATTATTTGCAGAAAACCCCCCGATTTTATCCCAATTTTCCGTGGGGTACACCAAGCTGCTAAAAACCTCAAAATCCTTCAAATTCGAAGAATAATGCTCGAAATTCGCAATTTCGATCGTGTTGACCAAAGTCTCCTCCGATAATTCTAAAATTACGAATTTGCCCTCGACCGAACAAGGGTTTCTTAAATATTTGTCCTTATCTTTGTCTAAGATATTCGAGGCCCCTTTTGCTTCTTTGTTGAAAGAAAGAATTTTGGCGCCTTTATTGAGAGAAGCGTAGTTGTATTCCTTGCCACCTGGCTCGAGACGGGGTACCACCGTACCTGTTCCCGTACCAGTATGGGTATTTACGGTTTTACCCTTGGAGATTATGGCCTTGTTTTTGAACTCGTCTAGTGGGAGAGGGGAAATTCGGGAAATTCGGTCCGTTCTTTGGGGGTTTGTTTCTCTCTCTTCTTTTTCAGATTGTACTGTTGGTTCGGTACCAATCTCTTCATTGGTAGGTAATGGGTTTTGAGGGGTATTTTTGACAGTTTCATCTTCGCTGGTAGGGGTATTTCCATCATTTCCTTGAATAGGGGCTGTTTCGTAATTATCCCCCTCAACAGTAGGGGTAATTTCGTAATTGTCTCCCTCAGGAGTAGGAGTATTTTCGTAATGATCTTCCTTTAGAGGAGGGGTATTTTCGTAATTGGTTGGATCGTCTGGATTTGAATGGTTTTCATGCAATGCGGGTTCGGTTGTCACTTCATGTTGTTCATCTATAAAGTAAGGAATATATAAATGAGTAAATATAATTTTTTTTATTAATAATGGTAAATTCGCTTGAAAAAAATATAAATTTAATTAAATAATCATTAGTAAACAACTCATTACAAAGATATTTATATAATTGGTACTATCAAATTCTTGGTAGTTGGATATTTATTGATAACTAAAGAGAAGTGTACATTCCAACAAACAAATTCTATATAAAATATATAGTTAGACTTTGCTAAAATAAAAATAATGACATTGACATTGACATTTATTTTTCACAAAATAAAAGAAACGCATAAGCAAGAATTTGGTCTCTTGGTGGAAATAAAATATTATTTAAATATAAAATAATTGAGTAAATAAAATTAATTATTAATTACCATTAGAGCCATTGCCATGGCTGATGAGAGAATTTAGAAGAAAAACATGGATCCAAAGTAAAAGTACTACTGAAAGAGAAACTTTGTAAAGATATTTTTTCTCGACGATTTTAATTTTGTCTAATGAAGCTCTTCTCTGGAGAAGAGATTTACGTGACTTCTGCATTATTTCTCATTAATCTCTATTCAAATCACATCTGCATTTAAAAAATTAAAAGAAAATTGTCAGGAAATTGGATTTTGCTTGGAAGTCTTGTTAAAAAGAAAAAATCAAATTGAATTTGAATTTGAATTTGAAAGATAGAATTGGATTATATATATGCATGCATTTAGTGTAAATTAAATAAGTTTCTAAAATGTTTTGATTCAGTATTTGAACATGTTTCAAATAGGAAATATTTATAAGAAATAATGGAGGATTAATGATTTAAATGTATATTTGAAATTTTGACGAAAATACACATTAAAAGCTATTTGAAATTCAAATTCAATTCCAAATTGATCAAACAAAAAATAAGGTGAAAGGATTTGGTTAATAGATTGAACTTGTCATTATACCATATCTCAGATAAAGATACAAAAAAAGGAGAATAAATTTGACGATTAAGCTGAATTGCATCTTGTAATCCAAGCAAAGAAAAGAATACTCTCGGTCCATTCTTTTGAGAAATTCAAAAGAAATAAAGTTAAAATTACCTGAAACAAGGGTTTTCCCAGTGAGAGCAGTACATTCAAGAAGCAAAAGATCTTGAAAAGGGACAGCTGGAAATAATCTGAAATCAAATCTAAATTTTAAAAAACCAAACCAGGACCAGAGAAACGAAATTTCGAGTTAATCTATGAATAAATTCGAGAATTCCTCACCTCCTGAAATCTATTGGGTCGGTTCTGAAACGGCAAAAATTCCATTTAATGTAGAACAATCCAGAGAGAGAGAGAGAGAGAGAGAGAGAGCAGAGGCGTTATAACTTTTGATTACAGCAAGGGGAAGAAGAAGAGTGACACATGGGCTGACTCCATTGGGGAAGTTTTATAAATTTGAAGAAAGTTGGGGGTGACGAAGGAATTAGTCTTTACAGGTAAGCAAAGGGTGTTTTATAGCATGAGTTTCGTTAAACGGCTACTACAATTGGATGTTTGTACTGACCACTGAAAAATGTTTTTTTTTTTTTTTGGTTTTTTTCTTTAGAAATTATTTCAAATTTATTTTTTTAACAACAAGATTCGGGGTATGTAATAATGTAAAATATTCTGTACAGTCCGAATTGTATTGCTGAGAAACGATTTAATTGATGAAGCAAATGAAGTAATGATATTTTCTTAATTATACAAATTGGGGTTGGATAGTTTATTAAATTGTTGGAACCGGCCAACTTTTTAAATAATTTTTCAATTTTTTTTTTTTTTTTTTCGAATGTTGAGGTTTTCTAAGTGATTTAAATTGCGACGCAATTGCGTCGTCATAACGCAAATCGCAATAAATATTTATAAAACGTAATATCGCAACCTACTAAATAGGACCACAATATTTTCATAATATCGCGCAATATCGATGATCATATGTAAACTACGATCCAAACGTAATAGACCGTTATATCGCAATTTAAAACATTTGGTTTTCTACTATGGATTAATGCCCTGATTAACAATTAACACGACTCCCAATTAACATCCTAATTAATAATTATAGACTAACGATTAATCTATAATTATTAGTTTTTGAATATTCATAATTAATTGTTAATAGATGAAAATTTTAATTAGATATTATTTTTTATTAATTATGAATTGTTCGTTAATTCATCTTGTTAATTGGAGTGTTAATTAAGATTGGTGATGACATCACGATTTTCATTGAAAAATTGAGAGGCACAGTAGAGTTTTCATCGTTATATTGTGCAGTGTCGATATTCAATGTCAGCGTATTATTTCAATATAAATAATAAGTGTTAACTTTAATATATTTTTTTCAATGTATGTATATCATTTTTGGTTTGAACATAGACTTATTAGGAAACAAATATTGTTTTCACGTTATATCGAATTTTTAACATCAATATATTTTTTATAGTAACATTTGGATCAATTTTATTTTTGTGCTTTTTAGTGTTTTTAGCGTCCGTATAATATTTCAACTTTCAAGTGTCAATACAAAAAAACTCAATATCAATATACCATTTTCAAGAACAATATACCATTTTCAATGTCATTATAGTATTTCCTGTGTCGAGTGTCAATGTCGCATGTCTCATGTGATAGGTATAAATATATTTATAGGGTAGTTTTGAAGTGTTAATATTCTGTTTTAGAATAAATATATATAATTTTCGGTCAATATAACATTTTCGATATCAGCTGTCATTTTTAATACAAAATATATAGTTCGATATTTTTATAATACCTAACATATGTTGAAGTATATATGAATTTGATTTGAAAAAATAAAGAATACATTTTTCTCGTTTTCCATATATTATTTTTCATTTGTTATTTGAAACGAAAAAGTGCAAAAACATAGCTAATTATCTAAACATGTTTTCATTTTTTTTGTGGAAATATCACTTAGTAGAAAACATGATCAATTACCAAAAATATATATTCTTATTACTACAAATACATAAATAACAAAACAAATACAAGTATAATAAAAAACAACCATAATTAAATGTTAATTTTTATGTCTCGTAAAAATAAAAAAAGTGGATGCATGTTTGACAAATTATTGGTTAGCATTTCAATGAGTATATAAATGTTTTAATTTATTTGACAATTTAATGCAACTCATTCCATTAATGAAAATACTTTTCCTAAAAAATATCAAGATAGGTCGACAATGAATTTATAGTCCAGTTAATTGAGTATTTTACAAAAAATTATATGTTGTAAAATATTGTGGGAGTAAGACAAATCTCATTGACATCATTGAATGTATGACAAAAAAATATGTATCATTTATTCTAAAACAAATAAGTGACTTATTTTTCCGTTATAGCAGTAGTCTTTCCGAAATCGATATGTCCCTACGACTTATTTAGCGTATAGTGGTTATCACATGTAGCGATGCGCTACATATTTTTTAGTTATTTTAATTAATTTTTGTCAAATGACCATGGCTATAATGCAATTAAATACATAGAAAATGTGAGAAATTTGAAGAAAAGAATTGTATTAACACCAATGTTACAGAAATCGTTAGGCGCTAGTCGGACGGACGGACACCGTCTAGCGCCTCGAGAGATTAATCGGCTTTAGGCGGATTTGTAATTTTACATAATTTTTGTCATATTTTTTAATTTATATATATTATAATTTGTGCTACAATTTTTTATACTAAAAATAGTGTATATGGATTTTATTTAAGCCAATATTCAAACAAATCATAACATCCAAAAAAAAAAATAGAAGTGGAAAAAAAAAAACATAAATTGAGGGCTGGGGCCTAGACGAATTTAGGCGGGCTTAGACGGACTTAGGCGGCGGGATTAGGCGGAATTATTCAGTATTTATGCGGGGCTAGACGGAATTCCGCCTAGACATAAACGAATATCGCAGATATAAATATTTGGACGGTGCCTAGACGGCCGCCTAGACCGATTTTTACAACATTGATTAACACTATACAAATAAATAAATAAATAAGAGTCGACAAAATATTTATTATAATTAATAGTTAGAATCATATCCTAGATTTCATAATTCATAAATGTCAAATGAGATAAATAATAATAATAATAATTATTATTATTATTAGAGTCGGCAATGACAAGGACTGAAGACTTAGCAAATCAACGGCTGAGATTATCTAGACGTACATCAAACGGTAATTATTAAGGTCAGTGACATGGTTTTAAGGAAGTCTATACGTGGCATGGTGATGCGGAGCACATCTGAAAGCGAGTAATAAAATAGCAATAGTACCCATGTTGTCCCCTGCAGTGCGTGTCGTTTAATGCACTTCTTAGCTGTCATTTCTTTGGAAGCAGTAACGCCACATTACATGCAATAATTGTAACATGCTCATTCTCAAATTCAAATCAAATTCAAATTATTCTTCTATTTCTTTTGTGGCTGATGATAGTCGGCACCGGTTCAATCTAGAAGCATTTCAAACACTGACCTTGTTTGCAAAAAAAAATTAAAAAAATATTTCAAAATTAACATATACCGAATTTTAAAAATTCGGTACCAGTTGATTTTAAAAATCCGATTAATTAGTTAAGGTTAAATAATGCTTAATTACAGATCGGAGATGTTTAAAAAAATCAACGGTTTTATAAAACCCGTTTCAATTCTTGAAAAGTGGAATTATATGAGTACCCAAATCTTACCCGTCGAATCCTCTATATAGGAATTAACATGTTTAATTAACATAATAATTAAAAAAAACATATTATTATTATTGGGACTAAGTAAAAAATTAGTTAACGAATTTAGTTAGTAAACTAATTAATACATGCCATGAAATTCATAATTAATTTAATACATAATTAACACTAATTTAGTACATAAAATAAATATTTAATGATATATATTTTAATAATTATGTTAATTAAGTGTGTTAATTCAAAATAAGTAAAATTTGGCAGGGAAATGTTGGGACTAAGTAAAACTACTGTTTTTTTTATTAACCTGACTTTCAGATAAATAAAATAAAAATTTTATTACTCCCCAAAATTTACCCGTCGAATCTTCTATATTTGAATTAATATATTTAATTAACATAATAATTAAAAAAACATATAATTATTATTGGGGTTAAGTAAAATTTCTAGTTAACGAATTTAGTTAGTAACATAATCAATACATGACACGTAATTCATAATTAATTTAATACATAATTAATATTAATTTAATACATCAATTAAATATTAATGATATATATTTTTTAATAATTATGTTAATTAAGTGTGTTAATTCAAAATATAAATAATTCGGCAGGAAAATATTGGGGCTAAGTACAATTAGTGCTTTTTATTCCCCAAACTTTCACATAAATAAATTGCAATTTTTATTACTCCCCAAAATTTACCCGCCGAATCCTTTATATTTGAATTAACATGTTTAATTAATATAATAATTAAAAAAACATATTATTATTATTATTATTATTGTGATATTGATTTAAATTTATGAATTCAAATAAATGATAATTATGTATTAAATTAATTGTTAATTATATGACATATCACTATTTTTTAGTTACTGTAGTTAATTAAACATATTAATTCAAATATAGAGGATTCGGCGGGTAAAATTTGAAGGAAATACAGTTTTGGATCAACGCTAAAATTGTACGTAGAAGGAAAAACGACGTACGCGTTCGTGGGTATAAGAAACAGTTTTAGTAAAACTGATATAACTTTCAAATAACGACTCCAATTAGAATGGTTCAAATTGGGTTAGATAGATAATGAGATTATCTATAACTTTCATGTAGAAATATATTTCATTTGAGCGAAGTATCAGTGTCGTTTTAATGAAATACCGAAAGGATGCGACAGTTTGACATACAGTTAGTAAAACCGTCATAACTTTCGTATCCGAACTCCAATTGGACTGGGCCAAATTGGGTTGGAAATATAATAAGATTATCTACAACTTTCGTGAAGGTTTAAAGTCGGTTGGAACGATTTAACAATTTCGTTTCAACATAATACTGAAAGGGTGTATGCAGTTTCTGTTTGAAAATGTGTATAATAGATATACATATATTTTGGCCAATCCTTATCATATGTTGAATAAATAAGATGTTTCTCTCCCTCTCTAGTTAGACAATTGAGACAATTCATAATAAGATTATTCAATCAATTGAAGTCTTTTTCAGTCCAGAAATTAGAGAGACTCTTATCAAGGTGTTGAAATAGTGCGAATAGAAAGAGAGAAAGAGAAAAGTGGAGAAAAGAGTTTTCTCCGTCTAGAGAATCGAAAGCAATCATGTAAGTTTGCCGGGGCATCGTCTAGGCAGATGCATCCGCGACCGAGGTGCTACGACTCATGGTGGATACGGGTAGAGGAGCGACACTTGTGGCTCTTCGTTGTGATCAAACCGAAGGAGTGAAAGGCTGTGAAAGTGTGTGGACATGGGACGCACGAAGACAACCGGAGGCGTGTCAAGACGGTGGGAGACGTGTGGTATGGGACGCACGGGCTAGTCACCAACGTGACACCGAAGAAGAGAAAGTTGTGAGCGATCAACCCGTCGTGCGTGATCAATTTCACGCTGGTAATCGTCTATCCTACTTTGCATCATATCCTCGACATCGAAGCGTGATTTCGGGATTTGGGAACCGGACCGGGCCTTCATATCCGCTGCGCGGGCCCGGGGTCGGGATAATTCCCTACAAAATCGGGGTACTCATATAAGCTCACTTTTCAAGAATTGAAACCGGGTTTTATATACCCGTTGGTTTTTTTAAATATTCCCAATCCGAAATTAAGCATTGTTTTACCTTAACTAATTAACCGGATTTTTAAAACCTGTTGGTACCGGAATTTTAAAATCCGATATGGACTAGTTTTGAAATATTTTTCTAAACCGGATTACTTTTTGAATTTTTTTTTTCAAACAAGATATTTAAAAATATAGAATGTGTTAAATGGGTTATCGATCCACAAGGAAATACGTAAGTTAATTAAAATTTAATATTCAAACATTTCGAATAATTGATCCAAACTCACCCAATATGTTGGTTACGATATTTCAGAGGTGTGGTAAAAAATTGGTGCAATTTGGAGTTCATAATAGAAAGTTATGGTGAATTTATTGAAGGAAATACAGTTTCAGGATCAACCGTAAAAGTGTACACGTGGATGAACGAATGTAAGCGTACATGCGTGGCCACAACTGTCAGTGGGAAAATCCGATTTGAATGGTTCAAATTGGGTTAGATAGATAATTGGATTATCTATAACCTTCATGTAGAAATATATTTCATATGAACGAAGTATCAGTGTCGTTTATGTGAAATACCGAAAGGGTGCAACAGTATGACATACAGTTAGTAAAACAGTCATAACTTTTGCATACGAACTCCAATTGGGCTGGGCCAAATTGGGTGGAGTAGATAATAAGATTATCTACAACTTTCATGTTGGGTGATGTTCTGTCAGAGAAATTTATCAATTTCGTCTGGACAGAATACTGATCAGGTTCATGCAGTATTCTGTGTGAAAGGATGTATATTGGATATACATGCCTTTTGGCTAATCCTGATCCTATTAGATAATAAATAGGATATTTTCTCTCTCATCTAGACACTCTAATCTGTTGAAGCAACTGAATAGCAATTCAATCAGAATTATTTTGCCAAAAGACACAAGAGAAAAAGAGCAAATTCAGATTTGATCTTTTGTGAGTGAAAAGGTGCGAAGAGAGAGAAATCGAGAAAGGAGTTTCTCGAGTGATAGAGAATCGATTAGATCGAGCAAGTTCGCCGGTGCATCGTCTAGGCAGGTGCATCCGCGACCGACGTCTTACGAATCACCATGGATACAAGTAGAGGAGTGACGTTTGTGACTCTTCGATTGTGATCGACTCGAGTAAGAAAGACGGTGGAAACGCTTGGACGCACGAGGACGAAGTCGAGTGAACCGGCGTAGCAAACGATTGGTGAAGGACGCGTGGTATGGGACGCGCGGATTGTCACCAACGTGACAGGAAATAGAAGGCGGCGATCAACCCTTCGTGTGCCATCAATTTGGCACTGGTATAGATCTATCCTTCTAATTGCATCATACTCTCGAAGTGGTGGCGTGATCTCGGTAATCGGGGAATCGGACCGGGCCTTCATTCCGCTGCGCGGGCCCGGGATCGAGGATATTCCCCATCATTTATAAATCAGTCCCTGTAACTTTATGAAAAATCCCAATAAAGTTTGTAAACATAATGTGGTTGTGGACTGATTTGTAAATTCAATAACTTTGAATCTATATCTCCAAATGACTTGAAATTGGTTTTGGTTTTGAATTGAAGTATTGGACTAATAATATACAGTGATGAACTTGGTTTGGTCTAAAATGATCTAGGTATATATTTCACACACAAAGTTAGACATATGCAAAGATTCACACAGTTTTACATATAAGTCCTTAAACCAGAATAAAATCTTTAATTATTCAAAAAATCAATATCAAATAGAAAATCCACCAATCAAGATGATTCAAAAAGGGATGAAAAGTAGATTGTTTGATCTTGATCAATATCAAATAATTGTATTGATCCATATCAACTTTAAAATTACAACAATATTATCAGATGAACTCACTAAATAGTGAGTTAGGATTTTTTTATCAATTGTAAAAATTCATATCAAATCAACAAAAATTCGAAATGCAATTATGTAAAAAGAGAATAAATTAAAGAGAACAAGATCTATATTTACACTAATTAAACTAAGATATAATTAATTAAGAAAGTCAGACAGACATAAATTAACTAAAAAACTAGGGTCGAGAGTTTGGAAATTCAAAATAAATTCAAATAAAATTCAGAAAAATAGGAAATGAATTTGCAAACTTAAATTAAGCAATAATAATCATAAAAGAAGCATTATTTACACAAATAATTCACAGAAAGTACAAAAAAAAGTAAAGAAAATGAAGGAAAACAACTAAAATTGAATGGGAAAGCTAATCCAGGTAGTCTTGAAGATTGATCTTGGTCCAATGAACCTTGAGGAAGGCAGGACTTGACTCAATTTGGAGAAACTCCATTTTTTGCTGATCGAGGATGGTAACCACTAATTCTTGAACTACAGTTGCTCAAGAGGGTAGGGGTGTACATAAAATTCTCCAATCCGCCAAATCCGTCCAACCCTTGAACTACAGTTGCTCAAGAGGGTAGGGGTGTACATAAAATTCTCCAATCCGCCAAATCCGTCCAACCCGACCCGGACCAACCCGTTTTTGTGAGTTTCGAAGTTGTTGGGTCGGATCCTGATTGGAACTTTGACAAATCCGGAAGTACGAGTTGGGTTATGGGTTTGAAACAAAAAACCCGCATTAACCAACCCGACCCGTACAATTCTAAATTTCCAAATAATTATTTATGTTTTTAATATAAATTATATGGTATGCTATTTTTTCGTAAATTATATCACTATGATTTATTTATTATTAATTATTTTCAATATTATATAGTAGCTTATCTTCTTATATGAATATTATGTTTAAAGTATTTAAATTTTCTCAAATTAAAATACAAAATTTCTTAACTTAAAACATATATGACATGTTTGTTTTCTGCCAAAAAAAATGAGTATTCCTCTTTTGTTATTTTTTATTTTGTTTAAGAGTAAACTTCGTCTTCTGTTATTATTTGTATTTTCTTTAATAGTAAGGTTTTCATTTTTTTATGATATCACTATATCAATTTTCTCATGAAATATATAATTTGTTTGAACTTTGATAATTTTCTATATAATTTGTGTTTTATATTTATTGTCAGAAAGAATGACATAAATAGAATGAGATGTTGATTATGCATGTTTAGTTTTGATTTGTGTGTTTGTAAAATATTTTTCGATGATCTAATTAAAAAAATAATTTTTGATGCATCTTTTTTTGTGAACAAATGAACATATATCGTTATAATATGTATTTACGAAAAAATCCGCCCAACCCGCCTAACCCGGTCAAGATGGGTTTGAAAATTTTTATAGGTATTATCGGTTGGGTTGGGTTAGAAAAATGAAAAACCCGTTTTAGTTGGGTTGAATTACGATTTGGATAAAAATCCGTCCAATCCGGTCTATGTACATCCCTAGAAAAGGGTCCAGAAACTCAAAGATGTGACTTTTATCGTTGGAAAAGCTTGAGAGAGTGTGAGAAAGGTGTTGGAAGAGGAGGAGTGGAAAGAAATCCACCCCAGAAGAGTGTGTCCAAGTCCAAGCTGACCAGAGGTTTAAATAGAAGAATTGTGGCGTTTCTGGATAAAATCCAGCCAAACCAAATGCACATACACCTCCACGATGATCCCACTATCAGTCTGAGATTTGGATCATGACAAATGATGCATTGGAAAAGAAGTTAGCTCCTCATATGTTGTTAAGGCTAACTGCAACAATTATTATTACTAACTACCCTAATTACATTAATCCAAACAGGTCCTAAATAAAAAAAAAATCACTTTTATTTTTTACTCATATCCGGGAATTGAAGTCTTGGTTTTTGAAAATCCAGATTATAAGTACGGGAGGGGAGGCTTATGTCTGTCCCATTATCTCTGGCTTATTTTAGGGATCTTTCTCTGGCGGCGGTGTTTCCATCATTCAATGTCGCGAAATCCAAATTGCTCGGTTTTCATAGGTATAAATCATATGCTTTTATTGATACCTGTTTGAAATTTGTGTTATGTTTTGCTATTTTTTGGAGCTGATATTTGTATATTAGCATTCTTGTTGTTTTTCTTATTTTTGCTGTTCTTATAAGAGGACAAGGCAAACACTGATTTTCGTGTGTATTCTATATAAATCCAGAAAAAAAAAATAGATTTTTTTGTGAGTTGAAACCCTAGCTGAAATTCCAAAATCGTAATGCAGTGGATTTCTTCAAGTAAAATAATTATCTGAAGTAATTATTTTAAGAATCTCATCATTATTATTATCTCCATTACTCTAACCCTAATTAATTTGTAAAGGATTTGGGACATATGATGAAAAAAAAACTCAAGCGCATAATCTCTGAGATTAATAAAATGATAGAGAAGCTATATGCTTCTAGAGTTTTCAATCTGACCCTCTCAAATCCTTTAATTTACTTTTAATTTTTGTTATTACTTTATTCCAATCGTTCAATTAAAAATACAAAGGATTTGGTAAATATGAAGAGAAAGTAAAACAAGCACATTGATCATCTGAAATTAACATGATGCGATTATATTAGTTTTCAATCTGATTTTTCCAAATCCTTAAATTTTCCTTTGTTATTATTTTCAATTACGTGGATTTTTGTGAAAATAGGAAATCTTGACGAGAGGGTGACAGAGAAAGTATTGTACGAAATTGCAATCCAAGCAGGGCGAGCAGTAGATGTACACATTCCTCGAGACAAAGAAACAAATAAGCACAAAGGATATGCTTTTGTAGAATACGAATCCCCCGAAATCGCAGAGTATGCAATTAGACTCTTCTCTGGTCTTGTCAGACTCTACAGTCGCCCTGTCAAATTTGCGGTTTGGCCCTTGACATTTTACATAATTATTTTTATGTGAGAGTATATATTTATTTGTTTGTTTTGTTGTTTGAAGATGTCAGGACAGGATAAGGTGGCTCAAATTGGAGCAAGCCCTCCAGTTATGTCGAGACCAAGTTCCCCTCCATCACAATCTCCTCGAGGTAGAATTCTGAATTACAATATTTAGTTAATTCGTGCTGATAAAATTTGTGTTTGATTCAGTGTTAGGAGATTATAGGAGGCATCCTTTTTCTTATAGACCTTAACTTGGAAACATTTTTATGCATGCCCTCTAAAATGAGAAAATATCTCGAAAATGGATTGGGTCTTAAACGGCTTAAATTCTGTAAACCCTAAACCTTTTCAGTTCTGCATTTTACTGAATACAATTAAATTGGTTCGAGATTGATCCGACATTTTCTCATCCAGGCGCCTGTGGTCTTTGATTCAAGTGCATTTTAATTGTTGTGATTATGTGATATTTCAAGTACATTTATTAAATTCTTTAATCTGTGATCACTGATAAGGTGTTACTTTAGAGTTTAGGGTTTACAAGAACAAGAAAATGCACGGTTATCCATGACTTGGCCAATATCTCACAATTTTTTTATTTCCACAACTTGCGAACCACCAATTTCTCATGTTATTTTATACGGGTTTAAAGATTCAAGCGAGATATACAACAAACATCCAAACAAAATTATCGAACCTTGTGCTGGTTTACAAAGCTTCAACAATTTGAGACACCTCTAATCAAGTTGAATGGCGATGGGGCGCCAAGGAAACTAAAACTCGATGGCAAAAACAACTTTTGAACGTGTTCCCCCCATGAAAGTTCGGTTCTTCGTGTGGCTAGTGTTCCATAACTGCATAAACACGGCGAAGATTTTAAGAAGTAAACGATGGACACAAAACCCCACATGCCCTTTATGCAACAGGGAACCCGAAATGCGCGACCATCTTCTCATTTATTCCTTGTAGTTTTGTATAGTGGCAGGAAACTCCTAGCTGTAGGAAAACAATATATGAATATCAGGAAACTATGATAGTAAAAATATGAAAAAAACTATTGAGTAGTATGTTTAAAAGTTGTTTGATGAAAATCATATAATTAGATGTAGGTAGTAGCAAAAATTTTTTTAAGACTATTATTTTTTAGAGAATATTATTTTTTTAGTACAATTATTTTTTTATTATCATTATCTTTTAGAGAATATTATTTTTTCAATACAACTATTTTTTAGAAAATATCATTAATTTTTAGAGAATATTATTTTTGTAATATAATTATTCTTTGGATGATAAGTTTCAAAAAGCTAGCAAATAATTTTTAATACGGTATTCGATATCCCATACGAATACTCTGATTTCGGATACTGATATGAATGCCGTATATGATATTTGATTTTGAATACGAATATGTTATCCGATACAAATATATACGAATACAGTTACGAATCTTATATCCTATTTTGGATATGAATAATTGAATACGATATCCGATATCCAATAACCGACATCCGATAGGAATACAAATTCAAATACTATATTCGATATCCGATATCCGATTTTGAATATGAGTACGAATACGATATCGGATACATAAATAAATAAATTTGTAAATTAAAAAATACGTATTCCTTCAAATTATATTAACTTAAATTAATTAAATAAATGAGTTAAAATAATTAAATAAATAAATAAAATCAATTAGTTTAAGAAAATAAATAAATAAATATTATCATTGCTCAAGAATTATATTTATATCAATTAGTTGAAATAAATAAGTTGAAATAAATAAATAAATAAAATTAATAAATAAATATTATCATTGGTCAAGAATTATATTTATATCAATTAGTTGAAATAAATAAGTTGAAATAAGTAAATAAATAAAATCAATTAGTTAAAGAAAATAAATAAATAAATATTATCATTGCTCCAGAATTATATTTATATCAATTAGTTGAAATAAATAAGTTGAAACAAATAAATAAATAAATAAAATAAATTATTTAAAGAAAATAAATAAATAAATATTATCATTGCTCAAGAATTATATTTATATCAATTAGTTGAAATAAATAAGTTGCAATAAATAAATAAATAAAATCAATTAGTTAAAGAAAATAAATAAATAAATATTATCATTGCTCAAGAATTATATTTATATCAATATGTATTCATATTTGTTCTAAAAAGACTACTTAGTGGGGTCACTAATGTGAATGTATTCATATTTATATCAATATTTATTTTTTGTTTAAAATAAATATTCTCAAAAAACACAACTTAGTCATTAATGCATTCCTAGGCTAAAATACATACGAGCGGATTTTCTGAAAAGCCCCAAAACAACAAAATATGTCATTTTCATGGAATCCTTTGAGATCGGTACTTAAATCCAGGGAGGGCTTGTTTGTTTTGAGGGATTAGATGGGATAGGATTTTAATATCCGGGATAAGCCGAAAATTTCTTGTTTGTTTTGAGGGATTAAATGAGATAGTATTTCTTGTCTCAGTACTTCGTACTCCCACTTCAAAATTGGTATTACAAATCTATGGATAGAGCTATCCATGTATTTGATTATAATATTATTTCTTTAAATTATATTCATGAACAATAATTATATTATATTATATTAAACAACAATAATAATATATTATGTACTATTTTATAATGTAATATAATAAAATTTAAAGCAATTTATAATATAATATAAAACAATATAACATAATATAATATATTAGAATATAATATAATATAATATAACATAATATAATATAATATAAAATATTATAATATATTATAATATAATGTAATATAATATAAACCAATATAATATAAAATAATATAAAACAATATAATATAATATAATATAATATAATATAATATAATATAGTATAATATAATATAATATAACATCAGATAACAACATAAAACAATATATACTATAATATAAAACAATATAAATAATATAATATAATATAACATAATATAATATAATATAAAATATTATAATATAATATAATATAATGTAATATAATATAAACCAATATAATATAAAATAATATAAAACAATATAATATAATATAATATAATATAATATAATATAATATAATATAGTATAATACAATATAATATAATATAATATAATATAACATCAGATAACAACATAAAAAATATATACTATAATATAAAACAATATAAATAATATAATATAATATAACATAATATAATATAATATAAATTAATTAAAGTAATATAATATAATATAATATAATATAAATTAATTAAAGTAATATAATATAATATTACATTATATTATATTATATAATAAGAATTAAATGACATACATATAATATTATAATATAATACACTATTATATTATACAATAAAATAATATAAATATAATATTTTATAATATTAAAATATTGAAATCCTGGATTTTGTACCAAAGAACCAAACAAGAGATTTGATATACATGATTTCAAAATACAACAAATCAAACAACTCACATGGATTACCAAATACATGGATAGTGAAATACATGTATTTCACTATCCATGTATATCACAATCCCTCGAAACAAACAAGTCCGGAATTGTTTTGATGCTCCGAACACCAATTTTGGACAAATATAGAAAACCTAGAAACCTAGCCAAAATCAAGCTGCACCAAGCTTTGAAGGATTTTGACCGAGTCTTGGATTATCCAAAGAAAGGATAAGAATTTGAAGGATATTTGTTTCTCACGTGTATTGTTTGATGTGTTCGAATACTATATAATGGAAAACGAAATTTATTGGTTGATGTGGAGGAAAATTGAAAAGTAGTTAAAATAAATTTTGTTGGTTTATGTATATTTAATTGAAAAATTAATTTAATAATAATAATGTTTGAAATATAAATTGATTGCTTAGATTGGGACCCTTACAAAACTATCTTGGGATTTAATATTTTATGGACAAGTGGACCATAGAATACCCGTACGTAGGTAGACCGTGTCTATGCACAAAATTGATTGCTTAGATTGGGACCCGGTCATGGCCTCGTGGTCATGGGTCATTCCTGATTATTCACAAGTTTAATCAACGAACCCATATATTTCGGGACAGATCATGCAATATGTATATTTAAATTTAAATTGCACTTTATCGTACTAAGCATATTATGCAAAAAAAATAAAATATACTAATTGGTTAAATATCTTATCAGAAGTTGATAGATTATTTATCTATTTTTGTAAGATTGAGTTGAGTGAGTTAAGTAATCATCCTCACATTTGCATTGGTACCAAATATTATATTATTCTTTATGATGATATAGTATTGTAAATTGTAAATATAATATAAACGTCGAATTTGAATGGATGTTGTTTACGAAATTGTGGCGTGAATGAATAATATTTTATATTCTCGAATGTAAACTCACAAATTTGGAAAAATTGTCTACAATCCCACATTCTTGATCTATAGTTTTTCCTCTCTATAGAACTGAAATATATCCACTTAGATATGTGATATATATTTTTAGTTGTGTGATATATTTCTAATTACAATATATATTTTTGGATATGCGATACATTTTCGAATAGTAACATATTTTTGTTATAATGTTAATATATATTTTTAAATATAACAATAATTTATTTTAATAACAGTACATAGTATATCTCCAATATAAACCACGTAACGCTGCTTGATTTGTTGGACGAACAATTGACGGGTGATTACTATCACAAACAACAAATCTCTATTATTAACAAACTGTTTGCCTCACCCGCCCGATAAATATCAAGAAAGAGTCTGGTTGCTACTTAGTTTTAACTCATTTATGTTGATTTTTGATTTTTTTGGTTTTCAAGTATAAAACCAAATCCAAAATAAAATAACAAAATAAATACATACACGATATAATTTTTTTAATGTACCCAACTGGTTTTCAATGCATCATATTTTACTTAAAAAAAAATAAACATTTGATACGCAAGGTGTATACATGTTTAATTAATTTTAAACTAATAAATATGTAAAGAAATAAATTTGTAAATAGCATATGTTTATATTTGAAAAAATAGATAATTGATAAAGATGATAATTTATTTGGTAAGATTTAAGATATTATTATGCTAATTTCTAAAATAATCTTCTAAAACATATCTCAATATGATCATCGATATAAAATATTTAATCCACGCGAAATATTTTTGGGTAATATGGGTGTACATATATCAAAAGCCCATCCAATCTATTCTTGTATTAAAAAACTTAAATATGTATCAAACCAAATTTAGTTCCAAATTGCTTGTATTTGGCCATTCTCAAAGTCAAAATTACATCCCATCCACGCGTATTGAGAGAAACAAGAAGAAACGAAGAAGAAACGAGCTTATAAATCTAAATCGAAGGTACGGATTTTTTATGAAAGATCCCTCTTTCGAATACCAATTTTGTTAATTTCTTTGATTTCTGCCTAATTGATTTCGCTTAGCTTGGATTCCCCCACGACAAATTACTCTACTTTAATCGTTAGCGTCAATTCAAATTCAAAGCATCGATCGGATTCTTCCCCTTTTCACAAACTTGGAATCCTCTTTGTTTGTCCCTTTCTTTTCTTTTTTCGAGATTCAAAATTGATTTTACAATCTGATTTTGTAAATCTCCCTTCTCTCTGAAAATCCAATTAGATTTCCTTCCAAAACTATTGCAATTTCTGACCTTTTCACGGTATTTATAAAAAAAAATCCACCCGAATTGCAATTTCTTCTCACATCCTCGAAAAAATCCTAACTATTGATGATCCCAAATCCCCTAAAGTTCATCAGACTCCTCTCTCCATCCAAACAAATGAAACCAGACTTAACCGAAATCATAGATGCGTCGATGGAGCCAACAAATCAATCGGCCGGTACCACATTCTATCTCAGCATCACAAAGGGAGGCAAAGTTCTGTACCAGTACAACAAATCGGGTCGAGAAATAGAGTCTCTCGCTACTCTTTGCTTAGAGCAGGTCCCTCCGTACCACAAATGGTTCTTCCACACGGTGGGTACGAAATCATTTGGATTTTTAATTTACAAAAATTGCATTTATTTTGCAATTGTGCAACCCACATTGGGTAGCATAGCGTTACGAGATTTCTTAAGCAGAGTATGTGAAGTCCATTTGAATGTGCCTAATAAATCCTTGAAAAAAGAATTAGCGCGAATTGTAGCTCATTTTCTTAATTCGGTACAGACAAAGCCGAATAATGAGGGTAATATTGTAAATAATGAAACAATTGGTGAAGAAATCGAGATCAATGGAGAACATGTAGAAGTGAGGATATTAGATATACCGGGTAATGGACAGACCAGGGAATTGTTTGGACTGGAGAAGAAGAGTAGAGGGGCAGTTTGGTGGAAGCATGCGAAAATTGTGGCGACGGTTGATTTTATCGTTTGTTTGGTTTTGTTTGCGATTTGGCTTGGAGTTTGTAAGGGGTTCGATTGTGTTCGCAAATAATTTTTTTGGAGGGTAAATTGAAAAAAATATGGAAGAGTAGGGTGAATTAGAAATTTAGTCCCAATATTTGGATTTATAGTGGTTTTGGAAATTGAAATTTCAGTTCTTTCATGAATATAGAGTCAAATTATGGGATTAAATAGCTAATTTGCCCCCAAAAAAATGTCGATTCGAGGAAAATATGATGTGAATTTAGGTATAGAGGCATGGGGAATTTGGATGAGATTGAAATTATTCAGGGGTGCAAATGTGTGTATATATGGTGGCGATGATTTGTGACATATAGACAAAATTCTAAATTTTTTTATTTCATTTCTATGTTTGTTGGATGTGAGTTTCATTGTTTAATTTTGGATACGCCATTTGTTGTTTTATTTCAGGTGGTTCGGTTGTGAGTTTTTTGTATTGTTTTGTTTTGTTTTGTACATCAAAATGCTTGAATTTGAATTCACATTATATATTTTTTTGAATAAATTTCATCACTCATTGTTGTAAATTATATTTACAATTTTTTTAATTCATTTATTCATATATCTAATTGTATTGTAGTGTTGTTAAGTTGTGTCATGGACTCATGTGCCATCATAAATATTAAATACATACATTATGTTTGAACTTCGTCAGCCCATATTACATTGTAAAATTTTATTTGGCTTGTTGGCTTATCATTTGTCTTTTCATTTCATCAAACAAATAACTTCTATACAAAATCAACATAATGCCGGGTTTTATTTGCAAATTGATATATTAAATGAATGGAATTACAGCAACACCCTTTCACTCAATAGAAATATGTCTCTCAATATTTCTGGAATATTCTGAATTAACTGAATGAATTCACATCTGGATCGTCCAAAGAGAGAGAGAAATATCATATTTATATCGCATATGATTATGATTGGCCAAAAGACATGTATATCCAATATACACTCTTTCACACAGAAAGTTGCATGAATCTGTCCAGTATTCTGTCCATACGAAATTGGTAAATTCCTCTGACAGAAAATCAACCAACACGAAAGATATAGATAATCTTATTATCTACACGATCCAATTTGGCCTGGCCCAATTGGAGTTCGTATGCAAAAGTTATGACTGTTTTAATAACTGTATGTCATACTGTTGCACCCTTTCGGTATTTCATAGAAACGACACTTATACTTCGTTCATATGAAATATATTTCTACATGAAGGTTGTAGATAATCTTATTATCTATCTAACCCAATTTGAACCATTCAAATTGGATTTTCCTACTGAAATATATGACCACGAATGTACGCCTACATTCGTTTATCCTTGTGTACACTTTTACGGTTGATCCTGAAACTGTATTTCCTTCAACAATATCTCCCTCATTCAAGCCATGAAAAATCTTAATAATGACATGGATTGGCGAGTATATTTTCAATTTCAAGATTGTAGAGCAATGACCATAGATGAAAAAGGATGGAGGTTCTATCATGTCTCTCGACGGGACAACACGAGAGCGGATGCGCTAGCACGTCAAGCTCGTATTGCCAATGTTGCCAATAGAGGAGATGAATTTCCGCTTTAAAAGGCTCCAAGTTATTATTTTGTGTAGCCGTTTTTAGTTAGTCATGTATGTTATGCGTAATTCCATAATGTAAAGAGACTCGTTTATTTAATATATAGCGTAAGGATTTTATTTGCAAAAAAAAAAAATTCAAGCTTTCAATGTACAAAAATAAGTCACAACTCAAACCACCTGAAATAAAACAACAAATGGGTATGCAAAATTAAACAGCGAAACTCACATCCAACAAAAATACACATAAAATAAAAAATTAAGAATTTTTTCTATATCTCACGAATCATCGCCAACATATTTACATTTTGACCCCGGAATATTTCAATCTCAACCAAATTTCCCATGCCTTCATATCTAAATTCACATCACAGTTCCTTGAATCGACAATTTTTGGGGGGCAAATTAGCTACCATAATTACACTCTATATCCAAATATTGGGAGTAAATTTCTAACTCACCCTAATCTTCCGTATATTTTTTTTCATTTTACACTCCAAATTTTTTATTTGCAAACACAATCGAACCCCTTACAAACTCCCAGCCAAATCGCAAACAAAACCAAACAAACGATGAAATCAACCGTCGCCACAATTTTCGCATGCTTCCACCAAACTGCCCCTCTACTCTTCTTCTCTCCTAACAATTCCCTTGTCTGTCCATTACCCGGTATATCTACTATCCTCACTTTTATATGTTCTCCATTGATCTCGACTTCTTCGTCAATTGTTTCATTATTTACAATATTATCCTTATTATTCGGCTTTGTCTCTACCAAATTAAGAAAATGAGCTACAATTGACGCTAATTCTTTTTTCTAGGATTTATTAGGCACGTACAATGGACTTGGCATACTCTGCTCAAGAAATCTTGCAACGCTATGCTACCCAATGTGGGTTGCACAATTGCAAAATAAATGCAATTTGTGTAAATTAAATACCCAAATGATTTCGTACCGACTGTGTGGAAGAACCATTTGTGGTACGGAGGGACCTGCTCTAAGCAAAGAGTAGCGAGAGACTCTATTTCTCGACCCGATTTATTGTACTGGTACAGAACTTTGCCTCCCTTTGTGATGCTGAGAAATAAAGTGGTGCCGGCTGATTGATTTGTGGGCTCCATCGACACATCTATGATTTCGGTTAAGTCTGGTTTCATTTGTTTGGATGGAGAGAGAGGAGAAATTGCAATTTGGGTGGTACCCTGATACAAATATCAGAAAAGGTAAGAATTTTTCCTGATTTTTTGTTTTGGAAGGAAATTTCTAATTGGATTTTCAAAGAGAAGGGAGATTTACTAAATCAGATTTTAAAATCAATTATGAATCTCGAAAAAAGAAAAGAAAGGGACAGAAAAAGAGGATTCTATATTTGTGAAAAGGGGGAGAATGCTATCGTTGCTTTGAATTTGAATTTGAATTGATGCCAACGTCTAAATTAGAGTAATTTGTCCTGGAGGAATCCAAGCTAAGCTAAATCAATTAGGCTAAAATCAAAGAAATTAACAAAAATGGTATTCGAAAGAGGGATCTTTCATAAAAAAATCGTACTTTTGGTTTAGATTTATAAGCTCGTTTCTTCTTGTTTCGGTTTCTTCTTGTTTCTCTCAATATGCGAGGATGGGTTGTAATTTTGACTGAGAATGTCCAAATACATGCAATTTGGAACTAAATTTAGTTTGATACATATTGAAGATTTTTAGAAATAACATTAGTTATGTTATGCTGTTAGAAAACAACAAGGAAAGCTTGTTAAGAGATAAGATATTGAAATACGATGTAAGAAAACAAAAAAGTAAAATCAAGGCTCGAACATAACGAAATAAAAAAGGAAGTGAAGTACTTATGAGCATTCAAATATTTTATACCAAATAATTAATGAAGTTCAATATTGTTTTTGTCCGTGATGACCACAACCTTTTAAATCTCATCCAATTGCTCGAAATACTAGCTTATCATTTCTTTTGAGTTTCCCGTGCTAAGCCTCGAACAAACACCTTTGTGTATGTTGTGTCCCCGAATTGCATGTTATTATTTCCATTTATTTTTGGACTCATCTTCTCACCTCAATTCTTGGGTTTTCTTTCTTTCTTTCTTTGAGTCCCCGTGGGGATCCCCATGACCGGCCAAGTTATCATAAAAAAAATCTAAAATTTATATTATTTAATACTTAAAAGTAATACCTCAAATTCAAAATACCATAAAATAAACATTTATAAAACACATAAAAAAATAACAACCAAATATCATTTTTAAATCATTCAAAATATCATGCACACTAACACAAATACAACTAAAATCCTAAAATATAAAAAATAATAAATAAAAATGTCCTTCGAATGGGAAAGTTATAATTCATAATTTTTTCAATGGGCAATTTAAGATATTGAAATTTCTAAAATTACAACTTATAATTTGGAAATATCACGAGTATATTTATTATTTTATATGCGGGTTTCGCGGGCCAAGGAGGCGGGATAACCCATGGGACATGAGACGGGGTAACCCGTGGGACGGTGCTACCTATCCACATACCCATTCCGGCCACACACCCGGGGAAAATTGCTCACCCATCCCCACCCCGCGGGGCAAGCAATCGGGGATTCACCCCCCCCCCCCCCCCCCCCCCCCCCCCCCATTCGGGTCGGGTCCCCACGGGGACGAGGATTCCCCACCGGGACGGGGATGCAGGGACGGGGTGGGTACGGGGATTGGTAGCCCCGCCCCATGTCCCATGGGTTATCCCGCCCCCTTGGCCCGCGAAACCAAAATATAAAATAATAAATATACTCGTGATATTTCTAAATTATAAGTTGTAATTTAAAAAAAATTTGTATCTCAAATTGTTCATTTAAAAAATTATGAATTATAATTGTCCCATTCGAAGGACATTTTTATTTATTATTTTTTATATTTTAGGATTTTAGAATTATTTGTGTTAGTTTGCATGATACTTTGAATGATTTAAAAATGATATTTGGTTGTTAAGTTTTTATGTGTTTTATAAATGTTAGTTTTATGGTATTTTGAATTTGAGATATTATATTTAAGTATTAAATAATATAAATTTTAGATTTTTTTATGATAAGTTGGTTGGTCAGGGACGGGGATGGGACATAAAATTTGCTCGTGCCTTAAACGGGGTTTGGGGCGGGGAATGACTGCAAAAGGTGGGGCTGATATGGGGATGGCTTGTCCAGGCCCCGACTCGCCCCATTGACATTCTTCCGTAAACAAAAAGAAAGAAAGCCTAAGAATTGAGGTGAGAAGATGAGTCCAAAAATAAATGGAAATAATAACATGCAATTCGGGGACACGACATACACAAAGGTGTTTGTTCGAGGCTTAGCACGGGAAACTCAAAAGAAACGATAAGGAAGTATTTCGAGTAATTGAATGAGATTTAAAAGGTTGTTGTCATCACTGACTAAAACAATATTGAACTTCATTAATTCTTTGGTATGAATATTTGAATGCTCATAAGTACTTCACTTCCTTTTTTATTTCGTTATGACCGAGCCTTGATTTTACTTTTTTGTTTTCTTTCATCAATTGGTATTTCAATATCTTATCTCTTAACAAGCTTCCCTTGTTGTTTTCTAACAGCATAGCATGACTAATGTTATTTCTAAAAATCGTCAATATGTATCAAACTAAATTTAGTTCCAAATTGTATGTATTTGGACATTCTCAGTCAAAATTACAACCCATCCACGCATATTGAGAGAAACAAGAAGAAACTGAAACAAGAAGAAACGAGCTTATAAATCTAAACCAAAAGTATGATATTTTTATGAAAGATCCCTCTTTCGAATACCATTTTTGTTAATTTCTTTGATTTTAGCCTAATTGATTTAGCTTAGCTTGGATTCCTCCACGACAAATTACTCTAATTTAGTCGTTAGCGTCAATTCAAATTCAAATTGAAAGCAACGATAGCATTCTTCTCCTTTTCACAAACATAGAATCCTCTTTTTTTGTCCCTTCTTTTCTTTTTTCGAGATTCATAATTGATTTTACAATCTGATTTTGTAAATCCTCCTTCTCTTTGAAAATCCAATTAGAAATTTCCTTCCAAAACAAAAAATCAGGAAAAATTCTGACCTTTTCTGATATTCGTATCGTGGTACCACCCAAATTGCAATTTCTCCTCTCCCCGTCCAAACAAATGAAACCAGACGTAACCGAAATCATAGATGCGTCGATGGAGCCAACAAATCAAACGGCCGGTACCACTTTCTATCTCAGCATCACAAATGGAGGCAAAGTTCAGTACCAGTACAACAGATCGGGTCGAGAAATAGAGTCCCTCGCTACTCTTTGCTTAGAGCAGGCCCCTCCGTACCACAAATGGTTCTTCCACACGGTCGGCACGAGATCATTTGGATTTTTAATTGACAAAAATTGCACTTATTTTGCAATTGTGCAACCCACATTGGGTAGCATAGCGTTACAAGATTTCTTGAGCAGAGTATGCCAAGTCCATTTCAACGTGCCAAATAAATCCTTGAAAAAAAATTTAGCGCCAATTGTAGCTCATTTTCTTAATTCGGTAGAGACAAAGCCGAATAATAAGGGTAATATTGTAAATAATGAAACAATTGGTGAGGAAATGGAGACCAATGGAGAACATGTAGAAGTGAGGATAGTGGATATACCCGGAAATGGACAGACCAAGGAACTGTTTGGGCTGGAGAAGAAGAGTAGAGGGGCAGTTTGGTGGAAGCGTGCGAAAATTGTGGCGACAGTTGATTTTATCGTTTGTTCGGTTTTGTTTGCGATTTGGCTTGGAGTTTGTAAAGGGTTCGATTGTGTTTGCAAATAATTTTTTTGGAGGGTAAAATGAAAAAAAATATACGGAAGATAAGGGTGAAATAGAAATTTACTCCCAATATTTGGATATAGAGTGTAATTATGGTGGATAATTTGCCCCCAAAAAAATGTTGATTCGAGGAAATGTAATGTGAATTTAGAAATAGAGGCCTAGGGAATTTGGATGAGATTGAAATATTCAGGGGTTCAAATGTAAATATGGTGGCGATGAATTGTGAGATATAGACAAAATTTTTAATTTTTGTTGGATTTGAGTTTCACTGTTTAATTTTGCATATGCCATTTATTGTTTTATTTCCGGTGGTTTATGTGGTGATTTTTTTTTTTTTTTTTTGTGTACATTGAATGCTTGAATTTGAATTCACGTTATATATTATTTTCAATAAATACTTTTGGTTGAACTCATTGGTCATTGTCGTAATTTATTTTTACAATTTTATACAATGAAAAAATAATAAAATTTAGATCATATTAACCTTTTCCGAAACGAATGTTCGAACCGTCTTAATTTGCCGAAAAAAGGCTCGAACTGTCTAGCTTTGCTTACCCACGTAGATATTCGTTATCGCGTTGAACAAACCTATAAAAGAAAAAAATCAATGTTTGCAATAAGCAACAAATCCCAAAAAAACAGTAAACAAAAAAAAAATAACAAAAACACCCCTGCCAAAAAATAAACAATCCCTGTCAGAAATTAAAAAAATATATCTCTTACAGAAAAAAAGAAGTAAAGCTAAGAATTTAAATAAAAACTGGAAAAAGTAAAAAAACCAAAAAATCAGTAAAACGACTGAAAACTAGTTTTAAAACGAATATACATATGCAGATTCACTCAGATCCGGATAATTTTTTGAATCTGAATATTATTTCGGATACGATTCTGGTCGATTTGGGCAATATCCACACCATTGACACCCTTAGGGACGGGACAAAATATTTCAATACAATTTTGTCTGTGTATTTATACTATGCAAAACTAGTTTTACCTTCGCGCAATTGTGCGGGATTGCCTAGTTTTGTGGAATCACTATAACATATGTTTATTTTAGAATTTGTCCGCCCCTAATAATCTGTATTGTTGGGTTAACCCGAGCCATAAATCCATTAGGATCGGTCGTAGCTTGGTTTGTCCGTCCCAAATAATTTAAATCTAGTGTCACGCCGCCCCTAACTAAACATACCTCCCCTGTATACCTATTAGATCGGTATTTTTTGGGTCGGCCCGCCCCAAATATTAGAGTCCGCCAGTCTCCAAATTATATACCGCCCCAAAATCTATGCGTCTGTCCGCCCCAAGCAATTAAACCGACCCAAAACATTTGAGTATGCCCGGCCCAACAGTCAAAACGCGTTTAATGTCACTGGGACAGGCCATCCCAAATAAGAAAAACCTCAAAACTTCTTTTGTGCCGCCCCAAAACAAAAATCCACTATCCCATCGAATACTAAGAGCCTTCTCTCTCTCATTTTTCTCTTTGCCCCCCTCTTTTTTCACACGAGACTATCTCTTTTCCCCCTCTTTCTTCCTCTCTCGTGAAGAACAATGGAGATCATATATGCTCTTTTACTGCCTTTTTTATTTTACTATCTTTTCAGTCTTTATTGATTTTTCGAATTTTAGAAAAAATCATTTTACTGTTTTTTTATTTTTGTGGGTTTTAATTTTTGTTGAACTTTTTTTGGTAATTGTTTTCACTTTTTTTTACTGTTATTCAGGCGTTTAATTTTTTTCATGTTTTAATTTTTTCAGTCATTTTATTGACTTTTTCGTTTTTTTTTTTTTTACTTTTTTCCTGTTTTATTTAAATTCTTCGCTTTACTTTTTTTTTCTTTTCTGGCACTGATTTTTTTATTTCTGGCAGGGAGTGTTTTTTTTTGGCAGGAATTTTCTTGTTATTTTTTATATTTACTGTTTTTTGGGGGGTTTGTTGCTTATTACAAATATTGATTTTTTCTTTTATAGGTTTTTCAACGCGATAACGAATTTCTACGTGGGTGAGCAAAGCTAGACGGTTCGAGTCCTTATTTCGGCAAAACAGGAAGGATAGAACATTCGTTTTGGTAAAGGTGAATATGATCTCAATTTATTATTTTTCAATGTATAAAATTGTAAAAATAAATTACGACAATGAGCAATGAGTTCAACCAAAAGTATTTATTATAATATATATATAATTTATCCACCCCTTTATTTTGCACCTACCTTTGAGCCTCATCATGAAACCACATTATCAAGTTTCTCATGATTATTAACCAATAGATTGTGTGATGTGGTTTTATCATATGCATTAATATTATATTTGATCATTTAAGACATGCATTTTGTATGATTATTTTGAAGTATTAATTTGAACCATTAGATAATGTAGTGATGTGGTTTAATCTCAACCATTAATTTTTTTTTATATTTTTTGAAGATCATATTTTGGATAGTCATTTATGTGTTATTATTTTACACCATGTTTTAAGCATTCTTAAAAATCCAAATCACCCTACATTCATGATGTGGACTATTATTATTGGTTAGAATTATATTAGACCAAGTCTAATCAATTGTTTAACATTTCATATAAGATTACATGATCAAATGTGAATGCAATGGAATATGAAAAATTTATATATGAAATACTAATAATTTAATATGTAATATTATAAAACATATATTAGTATATTAGTATAATTTTGGAAATTTAATTTTATAATCCTATCAAGTATATTCATTTTAATTTTCTTTATCTTGACATCCATATTAGCATAGTTCATACATACTTTTTCATAATTTCAATTTGTGAAGGTAAGAAAATACAATGCAAAAAAATACATATTTACATAATAGATTTTTAAGAATTTTATTTGCATAATAGAATTTTTAAGTATTATTATTTATTTTTTTAAAAATTATAACAATAAGAATCTCATATAATACTAATTAGATTATATTTGTGTTTGTAAGCAAACAAAACTTTTTCGAAATATAATAGAATTAAAAAATAGTTTATCCATCTAAATAACTTCTCAAACTTATAAACACCTATCAAATTGTATTGTTATTTTGCAAAATGGAAATAAATAAAAAAATCATATGATATAAATTTGTATTTATGTTTATTATAAATTAAATTTTGATTTATTTATTAAATTACTTCCACTTTTTAGTTTTTATTATTTTATATTTTCCATTGCATTGTGAATAAATAAAAAATATTACTATTATATAATTAATAATGTGTTATTACATATGTTGTATGATTCATTATTTTAATATTTGATATTGTATGAAATAATGCGAACAATGATATAATATTTGTTGTTATGTTTTTCGTAAAATTATATTATATCTTATTCTTATATATTATTATATAATGACACTGATATAAGTATTATTATATGATTAAAAAAATGTGATTTTTTGTTATTATAATGTAAAATAATTGTTAAACATATGAATAATCATTGCTAAATTAATTCAAATAATTTATTTTAAGATGATATTATTAATATTATCATACAAATATATAATTGTATTATAATGAAAAACATAATTTACATGTTCGTCGTTTAACGCGAGTATTCTCTTAGTGTGAATTCAAATTCAAGCTTTCGGATCGCTAAGGCTAATAACCCGTTTAGTGAGTCAAGAGTTATTGAACATGTCGCCGGCCATATAGGAGAAGAGGAATTCACATGTCATATAGATGGCTTATGGACCATCGATGGCGCGGAGTTGGGATTTATTGTGACAAAAGCCGTGAAGGTAACGTTTTGTGCGGGCATACCTTCTCAAACAATCTCTCCACTTCACGCCGAATTAAAGGCATGTATGGAAGCTCTCAATTATCTAAAAATGTCCCGTATTAAATTTTGTGCGATTTTATGTGACAATATCTCCCTCATCCAAGCCATGAAAAATCTTAATCATGACTTGGATTGGCGAGTATATTTTCAATTTCAAGATTGTAGAGCAATGACCATAGATGAAAAAGGATGGAGGTTCTATCATGTCTCTCGACGGGACAACACGAGAGCGGATGCGCTAGCACGTCAAGCTCGTATTGCCAATGTTGCCTATAGAGGAGATGAATTTCCGCTTTAAAAGGCTCCAAGTTATTATTTTGTGTAGCCGTTTTTAGTTAGTCATGTATGTTATGCGTAATTCCATAATGTAAAGAGACTCGTTTATTTAATATATAGCCTAAGGATTTTATTTGCAAAAAAAAAAAAAAATTCAAGCTTTCAATGTACAAAAATAAGTCACAACTCAAACCACCTGAAATAAAACAACAAATGGGTATGCAAAATTAAACAGCGAAACTCACATCCAACAAAAATACACATAAAATAAAAAATTAAGAATTTTTTCTATATCTCACGAATCATCGCCAACATATTTACATTTTGACCCCGGAATATTTCAATCTCAACCAAATTTCCCATGCCTTCATATCTAAATTCACATCACAGTTCCTTGAATCGACAATTTTTGGGGGGCAAATTAGCTACCATAATTACACTCTATATCCAAATATTGGGAGTAAATTTCTAACTCACCCTAATCTTCCGTATATTTTTTTTCATTTTACACTCCAAACTTTTTATTTGCAAACACAATCGAACCCCTTACAAACTCCCAGCCAAATCGCAAACAAAACCAAACAAACTATAAAATCAACCGTCGCCACAATTTTCGCATGCTTTCACCAAACTGCCCCTCTACTCTTCTTCTCTCCTAACAATTCCCTTGTCTGTCCATTACCCGGTATATCTACTATCCTCACTTTTATATGTTCTCGATTGATCTCGACTTCTTCGTCAATTGTTTCATTATTTACAATATTATCCTTATTATTCGGCTTTGTCTCTACCAAATTAAGAAAATGAGCTACAATTGACGCTAATTCTTTTTTCTAGGATTTATTAGGCACGTACAATGGACTTGGCATACTCTGCTCAAGAAATCTTGCAACGCTATGCTACCCAATGTGGGTTGCACAATTGCAAAATAAATGCAATTTGTGTAAATTAAATATCCAAATGATTTCGTACCGACCGTGTGGAAGAACCATTTGTGGTACGGAGGGACCTGCTCTAAGCAAAGAGTAGCGAGAGACTCTATTTCTCGGCCCGATTTATTGTACTGGTACAGAACTTTGCCTCTCTTTGTGATGCTGAGATATAAAGTGGTGCCGGCCGATTGATTTGTTGGCTCCATCGACACATCTATGATTTCGGTTAAGTCTGGTTTCATTTGTTTGGATGGAGAGAGAGGAGAAATTGCAATTTGGGTGGTACCCTGATACAAATATCATAAAAGGTAAGAATTTTTCCTGATTTTTTGTTTTGGAAGGAAATTTCTAATTGGATTTTCAAAGAGAAGGAAGATTTACTAAATCAGATTGTAAAATCAATTATGAATCTCGAAAAAAGAAAAGAAAGGGACAAAAAAAGAGGATTCTATATTTGTGAAAAGGGGGAGAATGCTATCGTTGCTTTGAATTTGAATTTGAATTGATGCCAACGTCTAAATTAGAGTAATTTGTCGTGGAGGAATCCAAGCTAAGCTAAATCAATTAGGCTAAAATCAAAGAAATTAACAAAAATGGTATTCGAAAGAGGGATCTTTCATAAAAAAATTGTACTTTTGGTTTAGATTTATAAGCTCGTTTCTTCTTGTTTCGGTTTCTTCTTGTTTCTCTCAATATGCGTGGATGGGTTGTAATTTTGACTGAGAATGTCCAAATACATGCAATTTGGAACTAAATTTAGTTTGATACATATTGAAGATTTTTAGAAATAACATTAGTTATGTTATGCTGTTAGAAAACAACAAGGAAAGCTTGTTAAGAGATAAGATATTGAAATACGATGTAAGAAAACAAAAAAGTAAAATCAAGGCTCGGACATAACGAAATAAAAAAGGAAGTGAAGTACTTGTGAGCATTCAAATATTTTATACCAAATAATTAATGAAGTTCAATATTGTTTTTGTCAGTGATGACCACAACCTTTTAAATCTCATCCAATTGCTCGAAATACTTGCTTATCGTTTCTTTTGAGTTCCCCGTGCTAAGCCTCGAACAAACACCTTTGTGTATGTTGTGTCCCCGAATTGCATGTTATTATTTCCATTTATTTTTGGACTCATCTTCTCACCTCAATTCTTGGGCTTTCTTTCTTTCTTTCTTTGTGTTCCCGTGGGGATCCCCATGACCGGCCAAGTTATCATAAAAAAAATCTAAAATTTATATTATTTAATACTTAAAAGTAATACCTCAAATTCAAAATACCATAAAATAAACATTTATAAAACACATAAAAAATAACAATCAAATATCATTTTTAAATCATTCAAAATATCACGCACACTAACACAAATACAACTAAAATCCTAAAATATAAAAACTAATAAATAAAAATGTCCTTCGAATGGGAAAGTTATAATTCATAATTTTTTAAATGGGCAATTTAAGATATATAAATTTCTAAAATTACAACTCATAATTTGGAAATATCACGAGTATATTTATTATGTTATATTCGGGTTTCGCGGGCCAAGGAGGCGGGATAACCCATGGGACATGGGACGGGGTAACCCGTGGGACGGTGCTACATATCCCCATACCCATCCAGGCCACACACCCGGGGAAAATTGCTCACCCCATCCCCACCCCGCGGGGCAAGCAATCGGGGATTCACCCCCTATTCGGGTCGGGTCCCCACAGGGACGGGGATTCCCCCCCGGGACGGGGTAAAATGAAAAAAAATAATTTTTTTGCCTATATTTTGTTTGCGATTTGGCTTGGAGTTTGTAAAGGGTTCGATTGTGTTTGCTAATAATTTTTTTGGAGGGTAAAATGAAAAAAAATATACGGAAGATTAGTGTGAAATAGAAATTTACTCCCAATATTTGGATATAGAGTGTTATTATGGTAGCTAATTTGCCCCCAAAAAAATGTTGATTCGAGGAAATGTGATGTGAATTTAGAAATAGAGGCACGGGGAATTTGGATGAGATTGAAATATTCAGGGGTGCAAATGTAAATACGGTGGCGATGATTTGTGAGATAGAGAGTAGAGACACAATTCTTAATTTTTTATTTTATTCTTAATTTTTGTTGGATTTGAGTTTCACTGTTTAATTTTGCATAGGCCATTTATTGTTTTATTTCAGGTGGTTTGTGTGGTGATTTTTTTTTCTGTACATTGAATGCTTGAATTTGAATTCACATTATATATTATTTTCAATAAATACTTTTGGTTGAACTCATTGCTCATTGTCGTAATTTCTTTTTACAATTTTATACAATGAAAAATAATAAATTTAGATCATATTAATCTTTTCTGAAACGAATGTTCGGACCTTCTAGCTTTTGCTTACCCACGTAGATATTCGTTATCGCGTTGAACAAACTTATAAAAGAAAAAATCAATATTTGTAAGAGTGGTGATGTATGTCTTCCTTAAAATTTCCTAGATCAATTGATGTGTTGGCGTCTGCATCAATGTTACGGAAATCGCTAGGCGCTAGTTGGGCGGACGGACACCGTCTAGCGCCTAGAGGAATTAATCGGGGATTAATCGGTTCTAGACGGATTTGTAATTTTACATAGTTTTTGTCATATTTTTTAATTTATATATATTATAATTTGTGGTACAAATTTTTATATTAAAAATAATGTATATAATTTTATTTTAGACAACATCCAAACAAATAATAACATGAAATCTACAACATAACATTAACACAAATCCAAATAAACCACAAAATAAAGTTACTGACATATCAACACATTCTAAATGGTATCATAATAGTTTGCTTCCTCCTAGAGCGGGCTGTGGGCCTAAAAAAATGCACAAACAGAAATTAACTAAACATTAAAAAAATGGATTGTAGGCCTAAAAAATAGAAGTGAAAAAAAACATAAATTTAAGTGGGCTGACGGAATTATTCGGTATTTTTTTTGTTGAGAAAAACCCGTAGGCTATTAAATTAATCTGTCCCTATTACAAATTTGTAAAATTGTTCATTCAATCAAACCAAACAAAAGCAAAGAAATAAATATTTCTTACGTATCTAAACATAAAAATCCTAACGAATTTTAACTTCTTTTCCATCAGAGAATAAAGCCTCTTCAACCTAAGTCCTCTTAGGTGGGCATGTATCCTTGTAATTCCATTGATGCAATCTAGCCAGATTGGCCAGTGTATGCGCCTCTTCATTACAATTATTCTGTATTTAGGCGGACTTAGGAGGAATTCAGCCTAGACAGAAACTAATCGGGTAGACCTGGACGTTTGGACAGCGCCTAGCGCCTAGGCGGCCGTCTAGACCGATTTTTACAATCATGGTCTGCATTAATGACGGTGGTAAATCTTGAATATTTTATTTTTTCCATCCTATATAGGAAAAGAAAGTAAAAAAGATCCACCGTTTCACACATCATGAATTTATTTAATATTTTAAACAAGATTGTTTATCACCATTTATAATAATTAATCAAATTTAAATCTGTAAATTTGGAAAAGAAGTTATTTGACCGAATTAATACACCGTTTAACATGTGTTAAACGGATACAACATGAATAAAAATATCATAAACAATAAACAAATATATAACATTAAAAATGAAAATAATTAATTCGTAAAAGTTAGTAAAATAAAAATGAACATACTTTGCTTTTAAAAATATTGAAAATAAAATAATAAAAAATTGTTTAAAATAATATATAATAATAATCAAATAAATCAAATCATTTTTTAATAATTTGGTTTATCACATAATAAATATCGTTTACCATCTAAACAATATGATTTTGCCACCTAATTAATACCATGTATTAATTTGCATAATTTTATAGTTTATCATGTATTAATTTAAATTCAGTATTAAATTGAGTCAATTAAATTCTTGCCAACCCATCAAGTATTGTGGGGGGAATTTAAAGGGGACAAATATAATATTTCTATTTGTAATAAGCAACAAATCCCACAAAAAAAAAACAGTAAATAGGAAAAATAACAAAAACATCCCTGCCAAAAAAATAAAGGGGAATTCTTCAAAAACCCCCCAATTTTTTTGGGATTTCACAAAAACCCCCTAACTTTTTGATTATTTGAAAAACCTCCTACAAATGGAGTTTAATTCTTCAAAAACCCTCTACTAGTGTTATCATTTATTTTCCATCCAAATTATTTCTTGTTTGGACCAAAATACCCTCACAATTTCTTTTATAATTGAATTTATTCTATAAGCTAATAAATAAATAATATTTTATAATATGATATTTCATAATATTATAAGTTGATATTTTATTATTCTATTTTATAATTTATTATATGATTTTTATATAAAATTATTTCATGTAAAAATTAAAAATGTAATGTGAAATAGTGTTGATTTAATAAAATCATACTTTATATATATATATATATATATATATATATATATATATATATATATATATATATATATATATATATATATATATATATATATATATATATATATATATATATATATGATTTAAATTGCGGCACAATTGCGGCGCAATTGCGCCGCAATAGCGCAAATCGCAATAAATATTCACAAAATGCAACACCGCAACCTGATATATAGCGCCGCAATATCGCCGCAATATGGCGCAATATGACGCAATATCGGTGATCATATGTAAATTACTGTTCAAGCGCAATGGACCGCTATATCGCAATTTAAAACATTGATATATATATATATATAGGGGAGTTCTATGATATATCCATTTTCTTATCATGGACCCATTTTTAAAAAAAAATATTTCGAATATTTGTTAAATAATGCTTTTTTTTTGTAAGATTGTAGTGTATATTTATTATTTAATGCTATCCAAAACATAAATTTTATATAATTAATTAATAAATAGTTAAAATTCTTAAAATAAATTTTTGAAAAAGGGTCCATAATAAGAAAATGGGTCTATGATAGAAGCTCCCATATATATATATATATATATATATATATATATATATATATATAGTAAAATAAAATAGTGAGTTGTAAAATATTATCATAAACTATTTTTAATTATAATAACGCGAAATATTTATCTTGAAATATTTTATTTATTTATGTATTTATTAATTTATATTGAATAAAAAAATTTATAAAAGAAAATTAAGAAGAGTATTTTTGTCCAAAAAAATAAAAAATTGGATGGAATGTTAAAGTTAACATTGCTAGGGAGTTTTTTAAGAATTAAATTCAAGTTATAGGGGGTTTTTGAAATAATCAAAAAGTTAGGGGGTTTTTTAGGAATTCCGAAAAAGTTAGGGGGTTTTTCAAGAATTCCCCAAAAATAAACAATCCCTGTCAGAAATTAAAAAAAAAAAAAAGTAAAGCTAAGAATTTAAATAAAATCAGGAAAAAAAAGTAAAATAACCAAAAAATCAGTAAAACGACTGAAAAAAATTAAAACACGAAAAAAAAATTAAACGACTGAAAAACAGTTACAAAAGTGAAAACAATTACACACAAAAATAAAAAAAACAGTACAATGATTTTTTCTAAATACCATCGTAAATACTAAATACATATACATTATGCTTAAACTTTGTCAGCCCATATTACATTGTAAACTTTTATTTGGGCTTGTTGGTTTTCTTTTAATAAACATACAACTCTTATAGAAATCAGCACAACGCAGGGTTTTATTTGCAAAATGATGTATTAAATGAATGGAATTACATCATGAAATTAATTTTGTGACTTTTCAGACACCCATGTTGCTTACTATGTCACTTTTGCTTCGTCAAAAGGAGGCCTATTTCTACCTGTAGTTGGAGCCAGCTCACAAGCTAACAGAAATAATACCAAAATTATGTCATCAAATAAATAAACTACAATACATTAATAAAAATCAATTTCATAATAAAAATGTATAAAATTTAATACAAAAATGAGTAAAAAGAGTGCTGGACATAGAGAAGAAGACAAAGAATTAGTTTATAGTTAAACAACTAAATAACTAACCTCCTGTTGTTACGTCAATCATGTAGAGAAGCATCTTTTTATAGTATAGACAACTAACTAACTGTTTATCATATATCCAAATCCAATCGTATCCGTACGTATACGCCTCGAGATTCGTGCTACAAAGTAGATCTGATCTCTGTGTAGCACTGTACTCGTAGAACATGCTTACTGCCAGTAATGTTATTGACTAAACCTGGTTTTGGTTAGTTTGAAGAGGTTTGGGCAAGGGTGAGAGGTGGGGATTAGGATGGACCGGGTGCAGAGAGAAAAAATATGAATGGGTGCACGCGGAAGTACGGATGCACGTGAGTGGCAGAGAGGAGAACAGGCTGGAGCAAAGAATGGTCGGTGTTATTTTGTGTTTCTTTTGGAACAAAAATTTGGACGAAAAAACAAAATTTGTATTTATTACGTTTTTTTTTGTATAAATTAATTTTAATGTAACATACATATTTATACATGTCATTTCATGTATATATATATATGTCACGATAAATATGGGTATATGTGTCTCATTTATATATTATATCATGAACATATATTTATATGTGTTTTTTGCATATTTCATGTCATAACATATATGTGTTTATGTGTAGTTGTTTAGATGAATATCATAGTATTATATAAATCTATCATTGCAATAATGTTAAAACATAAGAATTGAAAAAGAACATAAATTATTCATGATTTGATCTCTGATTTTTTGTGTTTGTTCACGTTTCTCCCTCTCTAATATTGTTGATTTTACAACAGTAATTATTATTCAATACATAGAGACTAGGATACCAATGAAATTCTCATTTGATACAAATATAGGCAAATTAAACTATATATATATGATGTCATATTTTAATATAATTTAAATAATTAAAAAACTAATATCAAAATTTACCGAATAAATAAATTATTAAAATTATATACTATATTCTAACAAGAATCCATAAAAAGAATCCAAAAAGGAATTCAAAGACCAAAATATACTATTGAAATTAGCAAAATATATATTCTTTTATTTATCAAAATATACTCTCGAAAATGTAGTATTTTATTCTCAATTTTAACTATGTTAACATATTGGATTTATCAGTATATTTTGCTAATTTGAATAGTATATTTTGCTAGTTTCATCATTATATTTTGCACGTGTGGATTTTTTTTTTTTTGATTCTCCTTAGCAAACATATATATATATATATATATATATATATATATATATATATATATATATATATATATATATATATATTACAAAATAGAAATAACATTGATATATGCTTTATAAGTTTGATAAATTGTTTGTGTTTTGATAAGTAAAAATTGTATCAACTTTTTTTTTAGGAAAAGCACAACAATAATCAACTTAATCTTATACTATTATGTCGTTTGAACTTTTAGTTTTACAAATACTGATAATACATAAAATTTAATTATGTAAATATCTATTATTTGGTATTTTCTTTTTTCATAATTATTTCCACAAATTTAATCTAGTAAAAACTTTATGTTGGAAATAAGATATACGGTTCTCAAAATAAAAGAAAAATCAAGCAAATATATATGATGAATTTTTATAATTATAATTTTAAAAATAATTTATATGTTTTACAAAATTATACATTTATCTATAATATTTGATATTTGAACTCTTAATCTTCCTTTCGTATTCACAAATTTGATAAACTTTAATTACATATGAGGGGCACCATATATGGCCTCTAATATTAATAATGGATGTAGCACAAAAAACATCTGATTTAAATCCTACGGGACATAACTAGTTTACTTCAAAACCGCTAGAAAATCTTCATTAGATCGAACGAGAATTATTTTGGCACATCACTAGTTTCGAAATTATAATCGAACGAGAAAATTATTATGTCAATGATACATAAAAATAAGTTTAGAGCTCACTATTAGGATTTTTTTACTATGCGGACACATACTTCGGGTCTAAAATATCAAGTTTTCAGATGATTCATTAGATCGAATGAGAATGTTTACAATACAGTTAAATAAAAAATTAGAGATGCGGATTAATAAACTTCCATTATAACAGTAAGAAATTTTCATCACATTACCAATGATCCCATAACCCAGTTGGTTGAGTATTTGACACAATAAAACTATATGTTAGATAGACTATAAATTCGAGCATCGGCATGATATAAAAAATAGATCGACAAGCAATCGCTTTTTTATGACATTAAAAAAGATAAAATATTTCATCTCATTATATCATCTTGATATATGAAATATCACAAATAACTGAAGTCCTTCGTAACATATAAACTAAATTGTCTCAGGTTTCAAATTCTTCATCCAAAGAAACAGATTAGTTCACCTAATAAATCGTTAATTGTTTTATCCAAAAAAATAAACCATTAATTAGTCTTTCTGTATTTTCCATTTCCTTCATCACTCTCGAGTCTCAACAGCCTGCAGGCTGCAGTGCAAACACATTTCTATTTCTATCTTAATATATCTCTTTCCAGTTTACTGAAGAATGACAAATGGAAGGAAGTAATGTTAATAATGATGGTACTTTAGACCTCACTACTCTCCTGTCTCGTCAATTATTCAAAAACAAACAAAACGTAGCCATCCTAAGTTAGCTTAACAACCAAGTGACGAGCAAAGGTATTAGGTGCAATTGGACATTACATCTAAGGAAATTGTTATACACTCCCAGTTAGGACACCATAGTCCAGAGAGCCAGTGGAAAATAATAAGAAAACAATGTATTTTTGGTCTCTTATTTTTCATTCAAAATTCAATCAAATATTAATATTTTGATTTGGCCAATTAAGTCTCTTACTTTTTAAATTTGGTCAATTAGTTCTCTTATTTTATTTATTTTTTTTAATTGAGTTTTTCCATTCATTAATCGATGTTTGAACCGTTAATTTATGACGTGACGATCTATGACGTGACACATTTGATGGCGTGTCAATCTATGACATGTCATATTTGATGATATGTCAAAATAAATTATTTTATTTATAAATTTCTATGAATCTATTTCTTAAGATATTAATATAGATCAATTAAATCATGTATTTTTTGATGAATTAAATATCGACGCACTAGCGTAAATAGCGAAAATATGTCTAAAACACAATTTCGTAATTATTAAATAACGACGATATAATGTCTCATATCGCAATTTAAACATTTTTTTTAAAAAAAAAATTACGTTGTCACGCCATAAAATATGACATGTCATGTTGTCACGTGACTCACGTTACAACTTACCGGTTCAGTCAGTTATTCATTTAATGAATGGAAGAACCCAATTAAACCAAATAAAAAAGTTAAAAACTTGATTGATCAAATTAAAAAGATAAGAAATTTGATTGATCAATTAAAACATTAAAAACTTAATTGAACTTTTGATGAAATGTAAATGACTAAAAGTAGTTTTTTTTCAAATAATAATTATCAAATATCCTAATTATAAATAATCATGGTAATTCTAATTCGAAGTTCTTTTATATGTAAGTTAGAGAAGAAAAGTGTGAAGGGGTCTATTTAATCAAATTTTATTTTCTCTCTGTCATCGTCTTGCTGGGGGGTAGGGCAGGAAACAGTTATTATATCTTCCTAAGTGGCTAGCAGAAGTAATCTTCTTCCTATTCCCATTATTGACGAGTTAGCACAAATTAATCAACGAACCGAACTCAAAATTGAATATATAATTAGGAAATTACTCGCGCTTCGCGACGAATTTGTTTCATTGTTTTGTCATACGCATAATATTTTGTTGTGATATTTTGAAAACAAACATAACATTTTGAGAAAATAAAAATCATATAAATTAAATAAGTTTGACAATGACATACAAAAAAAATACTACTATAAGATAATAAAATAACATGCGATGACATAAACAAAATACAAAATCATATGATATTTTTAAACTTATATATCTAAAGGTAAGAATAATAACATTTTAAAAGTTTAAGAAATTATTTGTGTCCCGTAAATTTTATCTTTTGTGTTTATTATTGAAAAAAATTATAAGTTGAATAAGTTATTTGTGTTTGGTAAATTAACATCTTTCATTTTTATTAATTTTTTAAAAGATTAATATGTATTTTTTTAATAAAAATCAAAATATAACATACTTAGTAGGATGTACATTTTTTTTAAATTATACTTTTAGAAATACTAATAATTAGACTTACAAGTCACTATTATAATTATACATATTTTTATGTTGTATTTGTTACATAAATATTTTCATAACTTTAAAATAGAGAAAAAAAAATATTGGATATATGATAATATGTAACTCAAAATAAAGATAAAATTAAACTGAATATATTTCATAATTTTTTAAAATAGTGTTCTAAATAGCGGCGCTTCAGCGGCGCTATAGCGGATTTTAGGAGGTAAACGCTACATCGCTTCGGAATTTAGCTTTGTAGCATTTTGTTCCGCTGCAACGCTATAGCGAACTGCTATAGCATGAAGCGTTCAAATATAGCGGCCGTAGCGGTGCTATAGCATGATTATTATTATTATTATTATTATTATTATTATTATTATTATTATTATTATTATTATTATTACTATTATTATTATTATTTGTACTATTACTATTATCATTATTATCATTATTTTATTATTATTATTTTTTTTATTATTACTATTGTTATTATTAGTTTTAACATTGTTATGATTTTTATAATGATAATAATAATAATAATAATAATAATAATAATAATAATAATAATAATAATAATAATAATAATAATTATTATTATTATTATTATTATTATTATTATTATTATTATTGTTATTATTATTATAGGAAGAATAAGATCAACAACAACTATTATTAGCATTATTATAATTACTGTAATACAATAATAATAATAATAATAATAATAATAATAATATATTTTTCTTAGAGATGATTTTTTAATTTATGTTAGTTTGTGAGGTTGATATAAATAAGCATTCGATATAATTTTATTTATAATATTGGGCCGCTAAATTATATTTATATGCATATTGTAGTATTATAAAAATAATAATTTTGATCAAACTCCGCTGCAATGGTGAAGCGGCGCTATATCGCCCGCTAACGCTAACCGCTAAGTGAAACGGTAAAAACGTTGCGTGCCGCTACACGCTATTTAAAACATTATTTTGAAATTATATTTTGAAAAATAATAATAATAATTGATGTATTTTGGTGATATTTTATATTAATTTATTAGTCTTAGATATTTAAACTATTCGCATTCCATTTGTATTCAAATTTGATTATGTAACATAATGTGAAATGATTACAAATTAAATACAACTGGTGCAACATGAACATAACGAGTAATACTTTGACACATGATGATGTGGTTTTCTAAAATTGCTCAAAACTATGTGTAAAATAAGAGACACATAAATGTCTACAAGTAAAACATAATCATAAAAAATCAGTGATTAATTCATGATTCATATTTTGCATTATATTATAATATAATGGTAGAAATGATTGTGGTGACGTGGAATGAGAAGATTGCATTAAAATATGTCCAAAATAAAGAGTTGGTAAATTCATTTAATACAAGTGTTGTATCCTGGAATTCAATTGATAAAATTGATTGGTTTGTCATAAAATTGACACAAAAACAGTCACGACTCGCAAAATTCTCGGAACCTGACCTGCATTGTCAAAATAACAAGAAAAAACAAAAAGGCAATAAAAGGAGAAAAGGCAATTTTTTCTTCGTTAGAAGATTCGGATAAGAACAAAGCAATTAATCCCTACAGAAAGAATTAACATGAAATTAATTAATTAAATGAGAGTAATCCCAATTCCATTAACAAAATGCTCCTTAATTCCCGTGAGAACTCACATATTTTCCGTTCCGTTTTTGCCACTGACTGACAGAGACGAGCTAACAACAGGCTTCCAGCAAAATTGATGTGATTTTGTGAAATATTCAAGGATAATTTGGTCATTTCAACGTCAGAGAAGGTGGGTGCAAAAATTTATTTTATTATAATACTAGTAGGGTTGGGCCAAGGACAAAGGATCATGAATCATACCAAACAGTACTATCTAAGATTAGAAATGGTACTTTTTTTTTTCATTTACACCCTTCATTTCTGTATATCTACAATCAGTCAATCAGGTATTTGTGAGCAAATTTGGAAGGCATAGTACATTTTTTATTATTATTAAATGTGCAATCTCGGTATAAATTAAAGGAGAATGAATTATTAAGTATTATTAAGAGAAATAATCCTTATTTAAGAACACAAAATCTTTCTATTTAAATTTTGTCTCGTATCATACCTCCAACAATATGCAATGAACATTTCCCAGCAATGAAATAAATGTTTATCACTAATCAGTGTTTCCATGAGAGTATAAACAAATGTTAACCGAATTATAATTATAAAAAATATGTATAAAAAGATATAGAAAAAAAATGCAACATCAAACAAAGAGATGTGCGAAAATATTTATCCCCCCCCCCCCCCCCCCCCCCCCCCCCCCCCGAATACTATTTTATGGTGATTTTTGAAGGTCCGATACTATTATATGCTAAAAATAGTCTTCTCGAGACTCCTTATCAGGTTCCCGTCATCCTTTGTCACAATTTTTTTTGGTTCCGCCACTAGTAGCCGAATCATAGTTTCTTGATCAATAAAGAAATATTATTATTATCAACATTGGCATAACCAACATATACAAATATTTGTGTTTTTTAGAAATAATAGAGTATGCTACATCTATTTCATTTATTAATCATAAAATTTTACATTTATATAAGGGTTTTGAGTTATTTGAGAACTTCAAAAATTCTTACACCTACTATATAAGAACATATCTAAAAAAAATCAAATTACACATATATAATAGCTAAATTTATAATTTTTAGAGTGGACTCGATCCTCATCATCCATTTATCGTCTCCGACTTTGTATATCAATTTTCACTATTAAAAAGGTTGCTTGCATATATTCTTTTGATTGTTCAAAACTATATCAATTGTTATTTAAAAAAAAACTATTCAAAAAAGTAATTGATTGTGAAAAAGAAACGGTCAAAAATTGAAGGAAAATTACATACATAATTAAGAACGGAACTATAGGAGGCAAATATACTCCTAGAGTACAGAAAAATGTATGTACCCTAATATATATTATGTATAATCTATATAATATATAGATAAAATTGTATTGAATTATTTTGTTCCGGTCTCCTGTTAACATTTCGTTTTGATTTATCTGTGTGCATAATATTATTTCTGAATTTATGCAGTGATGCACAATTTAATAACTTAGAGGTACATGCTTGCAAAAGATCGTAAAAACCCTAAAAGTTGGTGGTATATAATGCTTATTATCACTCTGTCCTACTGTCTCCCTCTTTTCCTTGCCTTTCATCTTTTCTCTCTCTCTCTCTCTCTCTCTCTCTCTCTCTCTCTCTCTCTCTCTCTCCCTTGGCCATTGCTAATCTAGCTCTAACCTTTGAAATCAGATCCAAA
Source organism: Luzula sylvatica (assembly GCA_946800325.1). Classification (NCBI taxonomy): domain Eukaryota; kingdom Viridiplantae; phylum Streptophyta; class Magnoliopsida; order Poales; family Juncaceae; genus Luzula; species Luzula sylvatica. The sequence continues at coordinate 26,715,124 of OX326959.1, read as the reverse complement.
CGTTCAAATTAATTCTTGCTGTGCATAGCAGACAGAAACAGATTCAAGGCTCAATTTGAAAAAGAAAGGGAAACAAAAAGAAAGAAAGCCTTAGAATTGAGGTGAGAAGATGAGTCCAAAAATGAATGGAAATAATAACATGCAATTCGGAGACACGACATACACCAAGGTGTTTGTAGGAGGCTTAGCATGGGAGACTCAAAAAGAAACGATGAGGAAGTATTTCGAGCAATTTGGTGAGATTTTAGAGGCTGTGGTCATCACTGACAAAAACTCCGGAAGATCCAAAGGCTACGGATTCGTATGTATTTTTTTCTTGAAACTAATTAAGTAAAATGAATAATATTTTTTTGTGTAATTTGTTAATCGGTTTTATATGCAAATTTAGGTTACTTTTCGCGAAGCGGACTCTGCGGTGAGGGCTTGTGTGGATCCGGCTCCAGTTATAGACGGAAGAAGAGCGAATTGTAACCTCGCTTCACTCGGAGTTCAAAGATCTCGACCTACCACTCCTCAACACGGTACAGCCATGTTCATTTATTTATTTATAGTAAATTAATAACAATGAACTTCATTAATAGTTTTATATGAATAATCGAATGCTCATAAGTACTTCCCTTCCTTTTTTTCTTTCTTTATGATCGAACCTTGATTTTACTTTTTTGTTTTCTTACATCAATTGGTATTACAAAATCTTATAGCTTATCAAACTTCCATTAGAGCTTCTTCTCCCCCTTGTTGTTTTCTAATAGCATAGCATAACTAATATTATTTCTAAAACTCGAAAGGAGAGTTCCCTACAAAATTTAATAACAAAATAATGATGATTAATTTACAGATGTCAATAGAAACTTGTTAAACAATTTGCACATTTAATCGAGTTCGACTAGCTAAAATTAATTCACTTGCGAATCGTAAGAAGAACGTTTGACAAGAAATAGTAATAAAAGATAAGCACTTAAGCTATAAAGATTTCTGTAACGGCTAAACAATCAAAGTTTAACTTTTATGATAAGCATAATACATAGAAAATTACTATTCAATGAAAAATACCCATTGGTGAGTAAAGTTAATATTTCATGCTCAAACTGAAATGTTCTTTTTTGTCAATATTATTATCTTGTAATCTATTTTTTAGTGAATAAAATTGAAAAACATGGATGCAATGCAGGAGGGAACTATAGAGGAGGAGGAGGAGTGAGGGCAGTGAAATCATTGAACATGCTACAAGGTGTGGGTGGTGGAAACACTGCAGCTTTTGCTTCTGCTAATAGCCTTCCTCAATATTACGGCCTGCAACAACAAGCTGCATTATCCTTCCCTTACAATGTCTATGGGTATATTCAAACTTACAAATCCTTTTTTTTTTTCTGTATATTCATGTTTAATTATTCATATCATCTTTTCATTCACATATTTTTTCTTATATAAATTTGTTAATGGTACTTTATTGTCACATGCAAGCCACATGCTTGTAACATGGCATCTGCTTCATTCATTGAGCACTTTTTAGCTGGCTGTGTTTCTTCTTTACTCTCTCTCTCTCTCTCTCTCTCTCTCTCTCTTGGCGTGCACTATGTGTATTAATTAAGCATATGTGCAGCCTGTTAGGCTGTTAGTGGTTATGCTATAATATCTATCTCACGGACTTGTTTATGTCTGTAATCATTAACTTGACCAGCCTGTTAGACTGTTAGTAATAATTAAGCATGTATTATATTAATATGTTTTTTTATAATATGTATTATATTATCTTACTGCATTTCTGTTAGAACTTAGATTGAAAGAATATATGTCCTGTCAGAAGTCAGGTTGACCAATCTCTCGTGTAAAGATGGATTAAAAAAATTAAATAAAGAAAAACAAATTTCCTGCAACTTTTAAATCTCATTTTTCATTGACAATTTTATATTTCATGAATCATTTACATGCATAGATAGTATATATACTGACTTATTTTATTTGTTTTTTCCATGACAATTTACAGGTATCCTCAGTATTCTACAGACTATGCCTACCCCACGGTACGTACCCAAGTACATTAATTTGCATGCAAAATGAAATGAAATCTTTCAGATTTTCTATGTGCACATTTCTTTCTGAGCATAAAATACATGTGTATATACGACTATTTTATTGGTAACAATATCAAATAATCAGCAAAACTCACCTTTTTCTATAAAAATAAAGAATATAAATATTCGAGATAATTAAACTAGAATACATGACACGCCTAATAGATGAAATGAAAATCTTTATGTCATTGAAGAAGCACAACTTACATACTAATATCGGGGCCCTTATTTGTTCATGCTAAAACATATACTATTATTTTGTTGATGCTCAAATATATACAACTATCTAATTAACATTATATAATAATCATATTAATTTGCATGTGTAGAACTACTACAACATTTATGGAGGTGCAGCCGCGCAGACTCAATATCCAATATATGGAGGTGCATCTGGCATGGTGACTGGTACGACTGCATACTACCCGTATTACCAGTACGGACAAGGCGGTACCACTAATGCAATGGGAACCGCTTACAATGGTGGTCAGAATTATGGTTTGCAGTATCCTCAGATGTTTCATTACTCCACGGTTGCTTCTACCGCAACAACTGGAGTTACCGGTTTTCCGCAGCATTACGCAAATCCATTATCGCTCGCTCCTACACCACCGGCTCAACCAGGTTATTTTTATTTTTCACATTTATTTAGCCACATGTATATATTTTTATTTAATTTTGATACTATATAGTTTTATAATTTCAATCTATTTTAATTTTCGCCAGTTAAACACGCTTAGATTTTTCGTATTTAAAATTTTAAATATGATTTTATTATGTTAACAAAATTTATTTACTTGAATCAGGCATGACGATGGCTCTTACACCTCCGGCTTTGCAGTCTCCTGTTCAGCCTGTCTCTCACCCATTTAGGCTCATTCCCTCTCATTTCGCGGTTTCGGCCGCCCCGGAGCAACCCTTGGCCTAACCATGGTTCTCTCTCTCTCTTCCATTTTCTCTCTATATCAATCTCATGCATGTTATATTCCAAAGAAACATACTACTTTTAACTTTGAAAGCCTTGAGAAGTGGATCTTAGGCTTTTAGAATTGCTTTTTAGCCCTAGGATGGGCTCGAAGCAAGGATAAATGACCCGAATTTTGGGGTCATTTGACTAACAAAGAGAATATGTAAAATTAGGGGAAATAATTTTGACTTAAGGACCAAAGAGAGAATTTGGGACTAAAAATAGGAAACCCTAATTTGACAGCCCTAGATATTAATTTTGGAAAACCACAAGTTTTAGGGCAAAGTTGCAAACTGTGCACATGTGCATCAAGTAGGACCTCTAAACTTTTTCATTATCTAAATTAGGACCTCACTTTTCTTTTCTTGTAGTTTGTGACCAAAAAAAGTGATTTGGTTGCAACCTCTTGGACAAAGCTAAACCGTAGTTAATATTTCTAATAGTAGACCTTCACAAGACTTCCTGTCAAGTTTAGGTGACATGTGACATAATTCCTCTACCAAACATTTTTAGTAGTAGTTAAATTTTGAAAGTTAACAACATTCATTAATATTTTCTTCTTCTTCTTCTCTAATTTGTTTGCATTCATGTGGTTAAGGCTCTAAGGTGAGCTTGGAACCATGTCAAATGGCAGGTTTTTATCAAGTCCTGTCTTTTTTAACTCAACAAATGGATCTTCAAAAATGGATTTGAGATTCAATTCATTTTTTATTCAAGGGCCCAGAGAGAGATTTTTGTTCTTTTGGGCCCATCTAACATTTCATCCTCAAGCAAATTCCATGGTTAGGCCACACCCCAAACCCCCTTGAAAACCCACGCCCACCCAAAAAAAAACCCACTCTCTCTAGGGTTATAGAGGAGTGACTTTGATGTTTTTATAAATGTAATGTTAAGAGACCTATATTTGTTGTAATAAGTTCTTTATGTAGTTCATGTTATCTGGACCTGTAATATTTAATTTACTTTTGTTATTTAGTTCAGAACTGCTTTATTTATTTTTTGTCCTATTTTCCATTTTAGTAATGATATGATCACGTAATTTAATTATAAATCTAACACAAATACATAAGTCAACAACACTCAGTGGCGAGTGGCCAATGTAGGGGGTGGCGGGCCAGGGGGCAGGCCCCCTTATGAGCTGATAATTATGATAGGTTGATAGAAATGGTCTGTTAAAAATTCAAACAAGATTTGTATTTTCGAGTGGTTGATGCTAAACAATCGAATATTGACGGCGGACAATTTACTAAAACGAGGTTGATCTCATGACACGGTATGCTTGCTATGTGCGGGTCCCATCGAAACGGTCAATCATTTATTTGTACAATGCCCTTTTTCTAAGGAAGTGTGGCAAAACGTAGATTCTAGAGTGATCTTCAACTCGACCTCCATACAAGAGTTTTGGTGGAGTGAACCTACACGAAGATCCGACCGAACGCATATCGTGCTTGTCTTTTCTTAAAAAAAAAAATTCAAACAAGATATTTTTTACTAGTTACTTTCCTACACATGGAGTTAAGCTCAACCAAGCTTGGATTTCTCTGCAAATCACGGGCAGAGATCGACTAATCTCGTTCTCTTTCTCATAAAATATGTGAATTGTCTTTCTTCACCGTAAATATCGACGAATCACCGGTGGAACCCCTAAATCGACAAATTGTCGGTGAAAACCGAAGTCTATTTTTCAGTTCTTCCTTTTCTTGCTATCAGATTTTCAAATATGTGAATTTTTTTTATCTAAATCCGGTTTTTTGCAAAATTCGTTGAGGTTGTACAATATCTTCAAATTCATCTAGTTTTCTAAATTCATTTTTACAGACATTTTTTTTCTTTACATATCCAAAACACCATACGCTTGTACATTTGCATCAATATTTCTTAAATTTTACGAAAAAACTTTGATTTTTTCATCTTTATTTTTGTTTAGGTTGGATGATTTTTATAATGATCAATATTTGGGGGTATTTTTGGAATCCGTTTTGGTGTTGTTTTTAATATGAATACATTGCAAACAATAGTATAAATTAACACAAAAACGTATATTTGCACTAAATACTACGTACTCACACTAAAATTAGTATATTGGTGTGGAAAATAGTATATTAGCATTGCAAAATGATGCAAGTGTCGTGATATATTAACGTCATGATATATTAATGATAAATTAACGATGAAAACACTATATAATGATAAAAGTGAATGATGTATGAACACTAAAAATAGTATATTAACGATGAAAACAATACACATGTATAAGAAATAATATATTGACAATGTCATGATATATTAACGTCATGATATATTGTTTCATAATAAGTGTTTTTGTTTTGTTTTAATTGATGATGTGTCAAGATAATAATTAGTAACATAATATTTGTATCTGTGCAATATTGTCAATATGTGAGATTAGTATATTAACGTTGGAAATTAGTATATGTGCAATTAGAAACACTAATGATGGAGTAAGGCAATATGTGCAATATTGTCAATATGTGCAATTAGTAACACTAAAAGTAGGGATGTCAATGGGTTGGGTAAGATCCGTGTCCGACGGGTATCCGACCCGGGCGGGTCGGAGAATACCCGATTAAACCTACCCGCGGGTCGGGTATTACCTGATTAAAAAAATATCCGGCACGGGTACGAGTAGGGTATGGATGAGGTTGTACACGACCCGTGGGTATACCTAGGGATGTCAACGGGGTGGGTCGGGTTCGGATAAGCCTCCCCCATATCCGTTACCCGAACCCGAACCCAAAATACCCTAGGATAAAAAACCATATCCGAACCCGAACCCGAACCCGAACCCGCGGGTAACGGGTATATCCGAACCCGAACCCGTTACCCGAAAATAATCAATAAAAAATCTAAATTCTTTTTTTTAATATAAATTATTATAAAAATATGTAAAATCACCAACAATTTTGTATACATAAAATAAACAACTTGTACAAAATACATTATAAATACAAATATTACAAATAATTAATCTATAAAACACCACAAATTTTCATATCATTGAGTATTTTCGGGTATTTTTCGGATATTTCTCGGGTATTTTCGGGTTCGGGTATTTTTTCGGGTTCGGGTATACCCGCGGGTAAAAATTTACCCCCGAACCCGAACCCGGAACGAGTATTTTTTTCGGGTAATACCCGACCCGCGGGTATTTTTTCGGATTTTACCCGACCCATTGACATCCCTAGGTATATCCGACCCGAACCCGGACCTTAATAACCATAGTTATTTTAATATTTTAATATTATTTTTATTATTTTTTGCTGTTTTTTGCTGTTTTGTACTGATTTTAATCTATTTTTGTGTACTGTTTTTTATTATACAATTTATTTTTATTTTTTTCTATTTGTTTAGTAAATAAAACTAAAATAAATAAATTCCTAGATTTACGTTTATTTATTTGTTTTTTTACTACTATTTCACGTTTCGACCAATTTTAATTTCATAATACAATTTCTACTTAAAAATATTTGTTGTGTATTTTATGATATTATTATGTTACGTGGTGATATTTTAATTTGAAAATATATAATTTTCGTTAGTATATTTTAATGTTTTTGTATATATTTAGGTATGGATAAAATTTCCCGCGGGCAATCCGAAAATCCGCGGAAACTAAACGGGCGGATAAAATTACCCGTTTAGTTGACAGGTCGGGTATGGATATTACCCGATTAAGATGGGTAAGGGTATTGGTGAGTCTATACCCAAACCCGACCCATTGACATCCCTAACTAAAAGTAGCATTTTATTTTAGGAAATTTATACTTTTCCCTCACATTGATCCTCCAAAATTCGATTTTGTATATAAATTCCAGTTTTCAGGTTCCAATGACAATATATTATTTTAGGGTCTATAATATTAATTTTAGTGACAATTTTATTTTTAAAAAGTCTTGATAGAAATTTGTATCTGTGCAATATTGTCAGACTATTCTCTCATCATGAATATATTAATTTAGGGTTAAAAATATTAATTTTAGTGACAATATTAATTTTAATATATTATTTTCTTTGAGAAAATATTATTTTCAGCAGTAATAAACTATTTTGAATATTAATGTATTATTTTTCATATTAATATACTATTATCTTTAGGGAACTCTTATAAAAAACGATCTTTTGGATATTTTATAAAAATATCCTCAAATCAAATTTTTATTTTCAAATACTCCACGTGGGTTCAAAGTAACTTTGAACGGTGTTAAAAGGTGTTAAAAAGTTTGGACCAAAATATCCTTTTATTTTCATATTAACAACTAAAAATTCATTTCTGGTATTTTTTATTAATTTTAAAAATTTCATAAAATTTTTATAATATATAATATATATAATAATAATATGTTACTTTTATATATTTTAATATTTCCTTTACTATATATTTTAGCACTTATATATTTTTATAAGAAAATATATTTTTTTTGTCGCCACATATTATTATTTTTAATGTTCATGTACGTTCTTAGTTTTAATAAATAAATCTTAGTGACAATTTATTATTTTCAATTAGTATAACATTGAAAATGTACCAGTTTAAAATACTTCAGCCCATTATATATTTCGGTTTATAATATTTTATATGAAATTAGATATGATACTTCTATAATAGGTCTATGATATTTTTATGATATTTTCGTGATACTTGATTATGTTTGATTGATTTTATTTATTTTAATGAAATTTTTCGTTATGTATCGTATTGGATAAAATACTTGTATCCGTATCTGTGCGATATAGTTTTTAACACATGTGGTCTTGTCTTGCCTTGGGGAAATGAGAAATGGATGATGTTTTCAACAAGGAAGTTCTAATTTAATTTTATTATATCAATTTTAGTGTAATACATTATATTTTAATTCTAAAACGTGTTTACTTAATCATATCCATTTTTATTCTCTAACATATTATTTTTAATGCTCATATATGTATTTTAGTTATACTTTATTATTTTTATTTTCAATATATTATTCAACAACTATACATTGTTTACGTGGATAATGTATTATTTCGAATATTAATGCACTATGTTTTATTTCACAGTAACATTTTAATTGTTTATTAATTATTTGAATGCAAAGTAAAACTATTTTGAATGCACATGTATTATTTTTAATGTCCACGTATCATAATTTAAATGCACATATTAAGTAGGAAATGTGTATTAAAAATGCAAATTATAGTATATCCATGCGCTGCATAATTGGAATCTATCTATATACTAATGCAAGGGGATTTGCTGCCTCCTGGTGCAGCCACGTCACCAGGAGCATATTCGTAAAAAAAAAAAAAAATTTACATTTTGGTCCTTTTTAATTTACAAATTGGTCATTTTTTTAAAAAAAAAATTAGATTTTGGTCCTTTATATTTGCATTTTGGTCCTTCGAATTTTTAATATTCACATTTTGGTCCAGGGGCCTCAAATTGGTCCTGTTTTTAAAAAAAATTACATTTTGGTCCTTCTTTATCACATTTCGGTCCTTTATATTTGCATTTTGGTCCTTTTTTCGAAAAAAAATTACATTTTGGTCCTTTATATTTGCATTTTGGCCCTTCGAAGTTTTGAAATTTACATTTTAGTCCAGGCAGCCACGTCACCAGGGGTCTATTTGTAAAAAAAAATATTTGTATTACATTTTGGTCCTTTTTGATTTACAAATTGGTCATTTTTTAAAAAAAAAATTTACATTTTGGTCCTTCTTTTTTACATTTTGGTCCTTTATATTTGCATTTTGGTCCTTCGAAATTTTAATATTCAAATTTTGGTCCAGGGGCCTCAAATTGGTCCTGTTTTTTAAAACAAATTACATTTTGGTTCTTTTTTATCACATTTCGGTCCTTTATATTTGCATTTTGGTCCTTCGAAGTTTTAAAATTTACATTTTGGTCCTTTATTATTTTTCTTGCCTGGTGCAGCCACGTCACCAGGGGCCTATTTGTAAAAAAAAAATTCCATTTCGGTCCTTTAATTTTTTTTTTTATATTTTGGTCCTTTTTGATTTACAAATTGGTCTTTTTTTCGAAAAAATTTACATTTTGGTCCTTTTTTCGAAAAAAATTTACATTTTTGTCCTTTTTTTTTCTCATTTTGGTCCTTTATATTTGTATTTTGGCCCTTCGAAGTTTTGAAATTTACATTTTAGTCCAGGGGCCTCAAATTGGTCATATTTTTTAAAAAAAATTATATTTTTGTCCTTTTTTCACATTTTGGTCCTTTATATTTGCATTTCTGTCCTCCGAAGTTTTAAAATTTATATTTTGGTCCTTTATTATTTTTCTTGAAAAACTAAAATAAAATTATAATAAGTTGAACAATATTAATAAAAGAACATCTTGCAAATATTTAAAAATAAAATATCACAAAACTATTAAAAAATACATAAAAAGAAAACTAAAATAAAAAATAGATGTTTAAATAGATATTTTCTATGAATATATTTGCAAGGTGTTTATTTATTATCATTTAATGTTAGTTTTTTTATGAATAAAGAATGTAATATTAAAATTATATAAACAAAATATGTAATAATTTAAATTTTTTTAAATCACTACGTGTTAAGAAGTGTTTATGAATTTTCTTAAAATTAATAAAAAATAACAAAAATAAGTTTTAATTATTACATATGAGATTTGGAGGGTATTTTGGAAAAAAAAAATTAATATCATTCATAAGGAGTATTTTAAAATAAAAGTTTGGTAAAGAGTTTTTTTTTTTTTGGAGTTTACGAAAAGATAGAGAATTTTTTATAATATCCAAAAAAAATTAGGGGGTTAAAAATATACCAAATCATGGATGTGCGAATAATCATGACATAATTTAAATTAAAGATTCGAACGAAACGGTTAGCGATGACATCGTCAAACTTTGTTGTTGGCTGACCACACAAAGGACGAAAAATATTTGTACTAAATATGTAGCGAAATTAAAGATTTGTGAAATTAAAAACACTCTTTTTTTCAGCAATGTTTTCTGAACTATTATGTTCTTAATAAATTTCATGACGACTCATTCGTTATTTTTCCTTATTTTACTTATGAAGTATAAAATATAGATAATTTTTTTAGCAATAACCGTTTGAATTATTCAAGAAATCCGGCTCTTAAAATTTTCAAACGATTTTTGCTACAAAATTTCACTCGCACACAACACACTAAATTACACATATAATAATGATTACAAAATGAAAATCACATACAAAAAAAGAACAACAATTTTTTTCAACTACATTACTTATAAACCCGAACAGCCCCGCGCAATTGCTCGGGGGTAATGCTAGTGTGCATTATTTTCATAACAAAATAACTTAAATATAACATAATATCAATACTATGGGTCTTAAATATTATTTGTTACATACATAATTATTTACTTTGTGACACAGAATAACTTAAAAGTATATTCAATGCATCTTTTAGTAATTATCATTCCCGAAAATTAAAGTCGGTAGAATTTACATAACTTTTTCATCTTGAACTATTAAACAACCGGTTATATTTCTTGTTTTTCAAAAATACCCTTGTAAGAATGTAGGGTCAGGATTACATCTATGAAAAAGTTAATTAAATAAATACTCTGAAAACTAGACACTAGATATTTGTAGAAGCAAGGTTTGCAAGAAGCTTGAACCACGTGATGCTCTCGTCGACTACCAATTGGCAATTGCGATCTAAATTCAATGTCGGTTTATGTGGCAAAAATAATAAATAAGTAAAAAATACAAGGACCATTTTGCAAAGTAAAATTTACTCGTCTCAGGATCGTCTGGTAGTCTGAGAGGAGAATTATCGAATAAATCCTTCACCACTTCACTTTGTTGTATATTATCGCCAAAATGTAACCATAAATTACCTCTCTTCTTGTTGAAATTACCAAATATATGTAATTTTATATTTTAACACTCGTGACATTTGAACCGTTGGATGTGATGAAGTGATTTGGTCTCATTCATTATTTTTTGCTTTATTTTTTTTAAGATCATATTATATGTAATAATTTGTGTGTCATTATTTTACAACAAGTTTAAAACATCATCCTTAATCCATGTCATCTTTGATATTTTAAATTCAAACCGTACAATAGATGGTTGATGGTAAATCTTATATCTACATGACAAAGAATATTAAATTTTCTTTTGACACACCCCAGTTATACAATTTTGTTATGAAATAATTTTTTTGTTAGTGTTTAATATTTACCAGTGTTTTAAATAGCGGCGCTTCAGTGACGCTATAGCGCGCTATAGCGGATTTTAGGAGGTAAATGCTGCATAGCTTCGGAATTTAGCTCTGTAGCGTTTTGTTTTGCTGCAACGCTATAGCGGACCGCTATAGCATGAAGCGTTCAAATATAGCGGTCATAGCGGCGCTATAGCATTATTATTATTATTATTATTATTATTATTATTATTATTATTATTATTATTATTATTATTATTATTATTATTATTATCATAAAATCATAATAATGTTAAGTCTAATAATAACAATAGTAATAATAAAAATATAATAAAATAATGATAGTAATAGTAATAGTAATAGTACAAATAATAATAATAATAATAATAATAATAATAATAATAATTATTATTATTATTATTATTATTATTATTATTGATATTGTTATTAAATAATAATAACAATAATAATAATCATTATTATCATTACACAATAATAATAATTGTTATTAAATAATATTAATAATAAATAATAATAATAATAATTGTTATTATTATTATTTGTATTAAATAATAATAATAATAATTAATATTATTATTATACAATAATAATTATTGTTATTAAATAATAATAATAATACTAATACTAATAATAATAATAATTATTATTATTATTATTATTATAGGAAGAACAAGATCAACAAGAACTATTATTAGCATTATTATAATTACAACAACATACTAATAAAATAAAAATAAAAGTAATAATAATAATAATAATAATAATAATAATAATAATAATAATAATAATAATATATTTTTCTTGGAGTTGAATTTTTAATTTATGTTAGTTTGTGAGATTGATATAAATAAGCATTTGATATAATTTTGTTTATAATATTGGGCCGCTAAATTATATTCATATGTATATTTAGTATTATAAAAATAATAATTTTGATGAAACGCCGCTGTGATGGTGAAGCGGCGCTATATCGCCCGCTAACGCTAACCGCTAAATTAAACATCGAAAACGCTGCGTGCCGCTACACGCTATTTAAAACATTGATATTTACATATGATATGTTTCTCTCTCATCCCATTAATAAATATATATAATTTTTCATATGAAACATTATAATATTTTTGATATAATTAGAATTTAGTTTCAATAACTCGTCAAGTATATTCATTTGAATTTTCTCTTACTTGACATTCATATTAATATAGTTCATACATAATACTTTATATTTGAATTTATGAAGAAATTATGTAATAAAATACAACGCATAATAACACATATAAATAATTAAATTTAAATAGTTAATACTTTTAAGATAATTATAATAATTACAATAATATATTACTAAGTATGTTATATTTGTGTTTATGTTTTTCACCACTTTAAAATATAAATAATTTCTTAAACTAAACATGTTTCGAATATTATTGTTATTTTTAAGTTGTAAATGTAAAAATAACATATGATGTCAAATAAATTTTAATTACATTTTTTCTAAATTAAATTTGAATATTATTTTAATTGTTTAATGTAATGCGGTGTATAATTTTCATTGTTTTGTTTATCAATAAAAAATTATCATTATCTTATAATTGATTATGTGTGTTTGAGTATATTGTTTGTATTGTTCAATGTTTCTACACTTATATTGTGAGCAATAATGATATCAATTTTGTAGTTGCTTTCGTTAAATTGTGTTATGTTTTCGATATTATTATTTACTTAAATATATGTATTAAAATTTGATTAAAATGAGCTATTTTCTACCAAAACATGATATAATTGTAAAATATATTCTTGATTATATTCTATCTTAGTTATAATTTTAGGGAAATTTTCCTTCTCAAGAGCTGCCACGTGGCAGCTTCTCTCACAATTTCATTTTTGGATAATTTGTGGCTTCGTTCATGTATTTTTCGTGCAGCTGCTATCAATACATGATATAGAATTTCGGCACGCCTGTTCCATGTGCACCAAGAGAGAAATAAACAAAGCCAGTCTTTCGGTCCATGGTGCACCGATTGTACTCAAATTATTATGGGTAAAAAATATATATTGCTCTTTTCTCTTTCTCTCCTCTCATTTATGCCGGCGCCAAAGAAAGGGGAAACGAAACCCTAGAGGAAGATAGCGACTGGCTACGAAATCCTACGCGAACGGCGACGTGGTGGGCTATTTTTGGCTTTGGCATGCGACTGGCGACGAAACCCTAGACGAGCGGCGACGATGCTCCTCCGGTTAGTTTCTAACATTTACATGTTTTTTGCAATTTCTGCGGTTTTGTTCTTATCGTATGATCCGTTTTGGTTTTTTTCGGCTGTTGTTACTGACTTCTTGGTATGATGGCGCCGTCAATTGCCTTGGTCGGTTCGATCCAGGTTTTGAATTGGGTTTTTTGTTGGATTTTTGTGATTGTTGTTGCCGATTTTGGGTTTTAACTAATTGCGTTACTAATTATTGGTCAGGTTTTAACTCTTCTATGATTAATTATTTATCAGTTCCTCGGTTTAGGGTTAATTTTTCGTGTTCTTTCCATTATTTTGATTGATTTTGCTTGATTTTGCAGATGCGTAAATTGTTGTAGTGCTGTTTTAAAGCCATCGACATTATTTTGATATGTGCCAACACTTTCCAGTTCCCAGTTGATATGAAAAATAATCAAGAGCTCATATTAAGAAGAAAAAATGCTTAATAAATTGAGGTGAAAAATAATAATGAAGCTGATGTTGGAGCCAGAATCATTTTGGATAATGCATAAGCTCGATTTGGCCATTTGTGGTTTCATTTAATTTGCAATTGTTATTCTTCCATCCTAATAATCGTTTATAATAATAATAATTCTTGGTCATTTGAATTAATATTTTTTTATTTTGGGTTGCTGTAGGAGCTGGATATGATCCGATTATTCGTCAGGATTCCGATTGTGAGTCGTACAAAAGGTATAATATATTTGTTTTGTGTCAAAATGCAAATAGGACACACACCCCTACAAGTACTAAATAAATGCATCATGGATGTTTCCGTTTTGCAGCGGTATATATGATATTTTTACTATTATTATTATTATTCATTTTTATTTACAATTCAATTCGAACAAAAATTAGTTAAATTTGTGCAATCATTTTTTTCAGATCGATATGGAAAAATTCACAGCACAAGAACGATGCATTTTCCAAGCGACACAGATTTAAAACCTGAGTAATCAAATTTTGTTTCAATTCCAGGAAGGCCCCTGTATTTTTCTTAAATTGCAAATGGTCCCTTAAATTGATTCATTCAACACTTTTGAACTTTGAATATATATGATTAGATATTTTCGCTAATTTGAGAGATTTAATTGATATTTTTTCATTTGCAGGGGTATTTTTTATATTCCTCTTATTTCCACGCATATATATGACATTTTCCTTAATTTCAGGTATATATTTTATTTATTTCTCATTTTTAGAGTTCTTTTGATCTTTACATCGTTTTCAGGGATATATACGATATTTTGGTTAATTTCAAAGATGTAATTCCAAAACGATACGCTAGGGTTTCGCCCTCAGATTTAGACCCCACAACGGTACGACTCTTTCTTCTTCTTTTAGTATAATTTTCTGCAGTAAATTTATGCTAATTATATTTTTTGATCAAATTTATTTGTGCTGGTTTGTTTTTTTAAATGATATTCCCAAATAATCCATTTTTACTTCCTTTCTTTTTTGTGCTATTTTTGTTTCCTATTTTATGATTTTACAAAATAACCCTGGTGTGTTAAAAAATAGTAGGGGTTTATTTTGGTATATAAAACATTCATTGCCTTTTTTGGCATTGGATTATTACAAAAATTCAAATATCACAAAATACATGTTCCTATTTTCATATTGCAGGATTAGGATATTTTATTGGCACAATTCAAGTATGATTGAGGAATTCATTGAAATTTCGATTAAATTTGTTGGGATCAGCTCCACTCAAAAAGAAATATGGTAAAGATTTGTTTTTTAATCTAATTAATTTTGTTTTGTTTAAATTAAATATCAGCTTAAGTATCAGCATTCAGCATGTTTCATTCATTATCATGCATCATGCATCATCCTCATCATCATTCATCATTTTCATCATCACCATTCATCATCATCTATCATTATCGTTGTTTGAATATGAATCATGTAATTTATTTATATTATATGTGTAATATCAATGAATATATAGACAACTATAGATACATGTTGTTGTTTTGAATAATGTAAAAAAAAAACCCGACTTTGCACGTAAAAAAAAAATGAAATCATGTGAAAAAACCAAGACGTGAAAAATAAAATCATGACAAGAACGGATTCGTGTAATTTTTTTTTTCTTAAATGTGTAATAGCAATGAATATTTTATATATTTGGTCCAAGGAACTTACTCAACAAAACTTATGAACATTTCGCGCAAATGCAGGACAAAACACATTGTTGAATTCCGTACCATGCACCACGTAAACAAGAACAAAAAACATATAGACAATGCAAACCATATAAATAAAACAAAAAACAATACATATCATATAAACATCACAAACAAAATCATAAGATTGGTACATAAAGGAAGTTACACAATCGCACACAATAAAACCAAGACTCTCGAAGAATTAACTTGATTGTCAAACTAAAATACATACAAAAGGGCTAAATTGTAAAAATCTAAAAACAAAGAGTGATTTTCTGATCAAATATTTCTTATAAATATATTGCGGCACAAGACCCTGTATCAAAACTTGTTCGTGATCAACTTTTATCTAAAAAAAACAAAAAAAGAATTAATTGATTATATAAAAATTCCAAGAAATTAAATGAATTAACTGAATTGTTTACTAATTGTTGTAGTAGGAAGAAAAGGAATGTATTTTTGCAAAGAGGTCCCTTGATCACCGAAATAAATTCTGCCAATCATCGTCTTTGAAACATATAGAAAAATATTGTTTCACAAAACTGCTCCTCGATAGAAAACTGGGTACAGATATTTCTCCTAGTCCATGTTCGAGCAATCCATCAGGGGCCATTCCGGTGCAATTGCATGGGATTGAAGGGTTTGTGGTTGATTTTGTTTGGTCGAACAAAAGAAATCTGTACATGTTACTGTGATCGCGTGATAAGGGAGCGCACCGGATGCAATTGCATGGGACCCATAGCCAATCGCTTCCTGAATCGAGCACCACGAGAAATTGGGGTTCCTATGTCTATCCCTGCGTAAACCTGCATGATTAAAATTGATTATCGCGTCAAATTAAGTGTTAATCGAATTGGATGTAACAATGTTCAATCAAACAAACTCATTTGTCCCAAATTGAGGCCGTGAAATTGAAAAATTGAGAAATGCGAAGAATGGAGAAGAAAACCGAAAGTAGATTAGTGTTTCTAAGAGGTGTGATCCGACGAAATTTGATAATCAGCCGGAGGAGTTTCTAAGAAATGAAGACGATGTTTGTGCTCCGACCACATGGCGGCGTAGGGTTTCAGCACGGAGGCTGCAATGAGAGAGACAAAAGCAGATTAGGATAGTAATGGTGAGAGAGAAGGACGAGAAGGGAAAGGGAGTTATCTCCATGATTTTATTCTATAAATGGACAAAGAAGATCTGTTAGGGTGAATTAACGGGGTTTAATATTGGCGTTAGAGTTTAATCATGATTTATGAATCGTGATCTCATCGTGTGGTTGAGCATGTGTTTGTGCAAGTTTTCTGCCCAAAGGGCTTTGGGCAAGCCCCACACCCACCCTAGGAAAAGTATACCAAAATATTATTATGATCTTTTCCATTTGTAGTTTTTAGGGTAAGTTAGGAAAAATATATCAAAAATATAATGCAACTACTACTGTTCAACCGAATTAGAAACTTCTGTGATTAGAAAGATATTTTAGTTTTTATAAAGGAGAGGATCGAAATATTAATATACCAAAAATATCAAAATATTACTATGATCTTTTTCATTTGTACTTTTTAGCGTAGGTTAGGAAAAATATACCAAAAATGTACTGCAACCTATGTTACGCGGATACTTCAAAAATGCAGAAGTATCATGAAGATACGCGTATCGGATACGGATACGGATGCGATACGGCTCGGATACGTATCGGATACGTCACGTGACATATATGAATATTTTAATATTTATTTTTTTCGGATATGACAAGGATACGGCTGAGGATACGTCCAGGATACGACTGGGATACTCCATTAAGGATACTTCGGTCTATTATATATTTTGGCCCATAATATTTTTAAATAAATTATATAGGATATTTCTAGGATACTTCTAGATTAGTTATATGATATTTCTAGAACAAGTTTATAATATTTTTATGATACTTGTATTGTTTTGTTGATATTATTTATTGTCATGATATTTAATTTAAAAATATTATTATTTTATTATTTTATTTATTACTTATTTATTAATTATATATAATATAAATATATTAAAATAATTATTATATAGTTATATATGTATCCGTGATTTTTTAAAAATTGTCGTATCGCCGTATCCGTATCGTATCGGATACAATACCAGTATCCGTATCCGTGCAACATAGACACTGCAACTACTACTATTCAACCGAATTAGAAACTTCTGAGATTAAAAAGACATTTTAGTTTTTATAAAGGGGAGGATCAAAATATTAATATACTCCATGTGTAGGAAAGTAAAGAACTAGTAAAAAGTATCTTGTTCGAATTTTTTTTTTTTAAGAAAAGACAAGCAGCCTTCGGTCCAATCATTTTTTATTAAAATAAAAAGGAAAGTACAATGTAGTGTAAATATTTAAAAAAAAAACAATTACAAGCATCATGACCTAAGGCATCATATCAATTTTGCACTTTGTATCATGACCCTATCTAACATGATGAGAACCATTGATTTTGGGGCACAGCACGAAAGGAGGAACATTCTGGCAAAACAACTTGAGACATTTCCACAATGACAGAGATGTAATCATGTAACAGTAACACTAACCAAAGACGAGCACGGGTCACGGGGGCACATGAAAACAATTTCATCCTTATTTCAAATACTATATAATTTATGATTGTGTGTGCACATTTCGGGGTCATGTATAATTATATATAAAAAATTAGAAGACTTTTCTCACTCCGTGTATTCTTCTTGTTTATTGAATTTTGATATTGATCCCCAAATTCTACATCACTAATTCTCTTAAATACAAACCAAACTCCAAAATCCCAACAAGCCATCGACTCGGCATTCTGTACGGCGTTTTCATAAGTCGTATTGTCTACTTCCATAGTGCACGTAAGCAAGAAAACAATGCCATAAAAGATAGCATAGATCGGTAGGGCAAGATGCAAGAACCATCCAAAAACCATTCAAGATATGCGTAGTCTCGAAGATCGTTCCCTTGGGAGTGGAAGTCAAAGAGATAGAATAAGTAAGAGCCAGGGGAAATGGTCTCGGCTTTCATCCAGACCTTATTCGAACTAAAGCTGCTTGTTGCTCACACCATGCCTAAAAGTGATTTCCGAGATGAGACCTTTCAGAGTTCAGTTCAAAACAATCTTAGCATTCGTCCATGGTCTTTTCTATAAATAAAAATAAAAAATATAAATAAACACACAAATCCATTGTTTTCGGTGTTATACTTCATTTAGACTTCAATATTGATGGAGGATCCCTTGACGCTCTGTTTAGACTTCAATATCGGACTCCTCATTTGTTTGATGAAGGCAGGGCCGGTCAAAAGGCCAGGCCAGGCCCAGGTATAGGATCTTCTTTTTTAGGGACCTAGCAAGCGCGCGCGCACACACACACACACACAGATATATATATATATATATATATATATATATATATATATATATATATATATATATATATATATATATATATATATATATATATATATATATATATATATATATATATAGGGGCCTAATCCGAATCAATTTGACTAATTACAGCCTAATCAGTCCCTAATTTGAATCAATTTGACTAATTAAACCCTAATCAGCCCCTAATTTGAATCAATTTAGGATTACGAGACGACATAAGTGAATTAACCTAAACGAAGGAACCGAGAGAAAACCCTAAACCCTTAACGAAGGAACCGAGAGAAGGGAATTAACCTGTTGAAGGCGAAGATCTGTTGAAGGCGAAGATCAAAGGAAGAAGGCGAAGATGGCGAGACCTCAGATCTGTTGAGCGCAGCAGCGAGAAGGCGAGAAGGCGAAGATCTGTTGATCGCAGCAGCGAGAAGACGAGAAGGCGAAGATCTGTTGAGCGGCCCAATAGAAGGCGAGAAGAACGAAGGTGAGCAATCAGGACGGAGAGAGGGAGAGAAAGAGAAAGGGAGAGAAAGAGAGAGCGAGAGAGAGGGGGGAGCGGCTGTTGGGTATTGGTTATTTGGGTTTTCGGGTCGGGTTTGGATTTAATTGGTTCAATTGCCATGTCAGCATTATTTGTATCTTACTCAGCACGCCACATCATCAGTTAACTGAGGTTTTAACATCAAATAGACGGAGGGAACATGTTGAACAATTTTTGAATCATTAAGGGGCAAAAATGTGCAGATTTTTGTTTTGGGGATAAAGTGTATTTTTTGGAAAAGATTGGAAGGCAAAAGTGTACTTTTTTCTTTCTAATAATATCAAGTTTTCACAATTAGGGCAATTTGCCAAAAATCGTCATTTTGCCAAATTCCGTGCTAGGCGGTCAAAGTCGCCAATTCTGACAGTATTACTTTCTTATTTTTTTTCATTTCTTTTGAAATTTAGAAAAATATAAATACATTGATTTTAATCAATGAATTGGGCAAGAAAATGTATTGGGAATTTTCTAATGTCTTTGTTGGTTTTGTCTTCGTGCATAACCTTAAATAGGAACACATATATTCTCTGTCGAAATGAGGTGGGCATTAAGAGAAGTTATTTTATGAAATTAAAAACGAAGTATTCTTTATTAAAGAATCGATTACCATGATAAAATCGGAGAAACAAATCCTGACTAATTTTCTATATTTCTATATTATAATTTTTATTGTAAATTATATATTTAATAGAACAAAATTATAATTTTACAGCCAGCAAACCATGGCTCCATCCGGGTATTAAAAAGGATAAAAAAATATTGGGCATGTTTGATTTGAGGGATTTTGATATGCATCGATATGTGAAATATATGTATTTCACTATCCATGTATTTGATAATTCATATGAGTTGTTTGATTTGTTGTATTTGATAATCCATGTATATAAAATTTTTTGTTTGATTCTTGGTACAAAATCCATGATTTTATTATTTTAATATTTATTATTTTATTATATTATATTATACTATATTAATTTATATTATATTATCTTATTTTATATTATATTATTTTACATTACATTACATTACATTACATTACATTACATTATATTATATTATATCATTTTATAATATATTATATTATATTACTTGATATTTTATAATATAATATTCTATTACATTATATTATACGATAAGATATTATTTTAATATTATATTATTTTATTTTATATTATATTATATAATATTTTATAACATTATATTTCTTTATATTATATTATGTAATTTATTTCTTATTATATAATATCATATAATATAATATTATATTTCTTTAATTTTTATAGATTATATTAGATTAGATTAGATTATTTGATATTATATTTATATTATATTATATATTATACAATACAATATAATATATAATAATTTTATATATATTATATTATATTTTATGATATTATATGATGTTATATTATATACCATTATATTATATTAAATTATATTGTTTTATATTATAGTAAATTATACTATACTATATTGGTTTATATTAAATTACCTTAAATTACCTTATATTATATTATATTATAGGATAGTATATAATATAATATAATATAATATAATATAAATACAATATAATTATTATTTATGAATATAATTTGAAGAAAATATATTATAATGAAATACATGGATATTTATATCCATGTATTTGAAATACCAAAAAAATTTGGTGTATAACAATATCCATCTTCTTATCTATGATTTCACCTTAATCCACCAAATCAAACAATGAATTGTATTTGAAATCATGGATATCCAAATACAATCCACCATAATCCACCAAATCAAACATACCTATTATACACATTTATCAAATCTCAAAAGAAGCGAGTAACAAATTCTTTGCGAGAAAAAATATTGAGAAAGTTTTGAAAATTGAAATGGATGCGTGGATATAAGAAGAGAAATTGCAAGAGAAAGGAGTAGAAGAGGAATTGCGAGAGGAAGAAGTACGAGAGAAAGGGGCGGTAGAAGGATAATGTGATTTAACAAATTTTTTTGAAATTGATTATTTAAGGGGTCCGTTCTCTCAAATAAGTCTCGGGTCGTTCAAAACTCAGGACCGGCCTTGTGTATTGCTGCGGGATATTAAGCCGGAGTGTTTAATATCATTGTTCTAATTATATATTGTCTTGTATTTGTAGAAAATATATTAAAATAATTCTAATTCTAAGATCTAACTTTTTTCACCCGAGGCCCCATTTGAATTATAGTTCCTGAGATCTTGAAATCCACACTACCACGAACATCAATAGTGGTATCATTATTGTTGGTTGATGTTTGTCCACTATAATTTCTTCTTTTCATTAATATCTCTTACCTTTCATGTTCTCTTACACCATGCACCAATTCATTTCTAGCTACCTTGAGACCAGGCTCATCCATTAATATGGTGTTTTCATGTTCATATTCCTTAACAGAAACAGGAACTAGATTTTTTTTTTTTTTTTTTTTTTAAATTTTTTATTAACCGCAGGAAAAGAGCTGCAAAATTTTCATTTATAAGCAAGGGAAAGAGTATTTTGCAGAAGCCGATTTTTGGTCAGGCTCTGCTTTACATTTTAGAAAAGAGAAATTATTTTACATCAATCATTTTTCATAGGACTCATAAATTAGGGGTGTCAACAAAGGAGATTCGGACCAATAATGGTCATATCATATGAAATGTTGTATTTTCGAACACAGATAAGAATACAAATATTATCTGCCTTTCCCTCAAAAAAAAAGAATACAAATATTATCAACTAAAATACGAATTAATTTCGGATATCCAAATGATTATTATATTCTGAATGTATTATTTACTAAAAAAATATCAAATACAAAAATACAAATCTAATTACAAATATTATTTTTTTATCATAAATATTAGTTTATTAAACGATAAAAAAAATACAAAAGTATCAATTCTCACTTCTTTTATCTTGTCCATAAAAAAAATCTTCAAGGACCATCTCGTGGGTCAAAAACGATAAAAACTAATATATGCATCTCATTCACACTCTAGTGTGATTGTAAGTTAGGGGGTCAATGGTGTGGATATTGTCCGAACCAATTCGAATCGTATCCGAAAAAGTATTCGGATTCGAAAAAAATATTCGGATATGAGTGGATCCGGATTTGAATATGATTATTCATTTTGGATCTGGAACCGGATCCGATATTCGATTTTGGTGCCGAGACCGAATCAGTGTTCCGGATCTGAGTATTTGTAGGATAAGGATACTCGGAACCGGATTCGAGTATCCGAATCCGGATCCGTATATTATATATATTTTTATGTATTTTATTTGATATTAGTTGACAAATCATATATAAATTAATGATTTGTGAGTGATTTAAAATCACAATCGTAAAATTACGTATAAATATAATCATATATATCGTTCCTGTCACAAATTATATTTATTTATAATTATAAAATAAATTATATTATCATAACATAGTATCCGTTTTAATATCCGGAAAAGAACCGTATTCGTATCCGTATCCGTATCTGCCAATATCCGAACCATGTCCGTATTTGTTTACTATCCGAATCGTATCCGGATCCGTATCCGAAGAATAATATGGATATGGAACTGATATGACCACTATCCGTACCAGATCCGAACCGTTTGATATCCCTATTGTAAGTACATATTGTCTTGTATTTTTGGAAATTATATTAAAGTAACTCCTATTCTAAGATCTAACTAGTTAATCTACCCAGTGTTCTAAATATCACTGATATGGACCGGTATGTCGGTTTCATATCTCTAATCAGTGCCCCTCCGTTACGATATGACCCGTATCGGTTGAGTAAATCGGTCGACCGATACACGGACCATGCCGATATGGGCCGATATTTGGACCGATTTGAACCGATTTGGATTTAAAACATAATTTATTTTAAATATTATTTTGGACTGGTCCATATTTTAACAATATTTTCATTAATATTTTTGGCCCAATTATTTCATCTCTTTCTTTCTTTATCTAATATTTTTGGTCGGAAATGTATATTTAGTTGAACTTGAAATTTATGTGTATTGTTGAATTTTGAATATTAATCATGTAAAATTTAAATTAGTTTAAAAAACTCAATATAAATTAATGTTATAATAATCAATTTAATATATTAATATTAAAAAGTACAGTACCGCTATATCACTGATATTTTCCGCTATAAATCCGATATGTCGATCATATTTCTTATCGACGACTGATCGGTGTGTAAGCGATATACGGTATCTGTAACATTGAATCTACCTGAGTCCGAATTTTTCAAATGGCTCTGAGATCTTCTTGAAATCCACTTCAACAAGCCTCATTATTATTTTTTCTCAAAGGTACAAACCTCATTATTAATGGTACTATTACACAGTTATTCATTTTTGTTCCTTCAAAGAATATAATATCAGGTCTCTCTGTTGCTATACTGTTTCTCACCAATAATTTGGTCATTAATACATCTTAAATTCCACGAGAAAATTCTTATTTTTTTTTTGCACATCATATCATTTCTCATTCCTGTCAGACCATGCACCAACTCATTTCTAGCTACTTAATATGTTGTTTTCATCTTCATATTCCTCATAAAAAATACACTGGATTTTTTTTTTTTAATTGCGGGCAAAGAGCCTACAAAATTTTCATTTATAAGGGAAAAAAATTTATTTTACAAAGATCGATTTGGGATTTACATTTTGAAGAAAGAGAAATTATTTTTCTTCAACCGTTTTCCGTGGCAAATCCACTATTTCTTTTTTTCTAATGTAGCCATTTTTAACTTGAATATACATTTATGAAAGACAATATATGTTTCGGTTACCTGTTTGGAAATATATTTTTCTAAATGTATGAAATATATTTTTAATTGTGTGATATAAAGTTTTGAAGTACATGTTTGGTTCATACCTTCTAACATATACATTTTTTTTGATGATTTGATATATATTTTTTAAATGTATGATATACATTTTTAAATGTGTCGGGATATATTTTTAAATGTATAATAAATATTTTTAACTACGATGTCTATATATATTTTAGATGGGTGAGTTTTTTTTTAGTAACCATATATCTTTTACATGACCGTTATATATTTGAAATAATAAATTTCAGAATAATAATAAATTTTATCTGCCCCTATCGATGTGGGTGTGTGCGCCGCACGTGTGGATAGGATGTCAATGGGTCGGGTAAAATCCGAACCCGCAGGTACCCGATCCGAACGGGACGGTAATACCCGAAAAAATACCCGCGGGTCGATTTTAAGCGGAAAAAATACCCGCTCTGGATTCGGGGATAATTTTTTACCCGCGGGTACACCCGAACCCGAAAAAATATCTGAACCCAAACCCGAGAAACAGTCAAGAAATACCCGAAAAATATCCAATGATATGAAAATTTTGGATGTTTTACGGATTAATTATTTGTAATATTTGGATTTTTAATATATTTTGTACAAGTTGGTTGTGTTTATGTATTTAAAATTGTTGGTGATTTTACGTATTTGACAATTTGTATAATGATTTTTTTATTTTTTTTATTTTTTATTGATGATTTTCGGGTAACAGGTTTGGGTATGATTTTTTATTCGCGGGTATTTTTGGTTCGGGTATGGGAGAGACTCACCCGAACCCGACCTGCTCCGTTGACATCTCTACGTGTGGGTGTATGTACGTAAACTACAGTAAACGTGGAAAATAAATTAGATTGTGAGTTTTTAAGATTGGTCAAAATGATATAAATTTTTATTGGCAAAATTTTTAGTGGAAA
Source organism: Luzula sylvatica (assembly GCA_946800325.1). Classification (NCBI taxonomy): domain Eukaryota; kingdom Viridiplantae; phylum Streptophyta; class Magnoliopsida; order Poales; family Juncaceae; genus Luzula; species Luzula sylvatica. The sequence goes on along the minus strand of OX326959.1, from coordinate 26,689,763 downwards.
ATAAATTAGATTGTGAGTTTTTAAGATTGGTCAAAATGATATAAACATATCTATTTTTTTTACATGTTTTTTATATAATTATTTAAATAAAATTAACTCGTGTGCGAATTAACGCGCGTGCGTTTGAACTAAATTAATCTAATCATGACATATTTGCAAATATCATGATGTCAATAGATGCATAAGATTCGTGAAATTAATCTATCACGGATATTATTTTCTGATATAATTTGTATAAATAACATTTATTCAGGTGATTTTAAAATCGATTAATATAATCAGGACATATTCGCAAATATATTTGATGTCAATAGATGCATTATAGTTACGGTTTATTAAATGATCACAATGTGTCGAGATGGATACAACGGGTAAATGACAAAAAAACTCGCATAAATTTGAGGTTACAAAATTTCATATATACCCGTGCAAAATGAGCAAATACAAAAAAAATTGAAAAGCAAAAAAAGGACCAAAATGTAAAAAGGAAAATTACAAAAAAAAAATTGAACTTACGAAATTGCATACATAACCCTGCCCAATGAGAAAATAAAAAAAAAATGGAAAATAAGAAAAAATGATCAAAATGTAAAAAAGGACCAAAATATAAAAAATATATAAAAATATAAAAAAGGACCAAAATATAAAATAGGGAAAAAAGATCAAAATGTTAAAAAGGACCAAAATGTAAATAAACAAAAAAAGGACCAAAATGTAAAATAAGAAAAAGAACCAAAATGTAAATAAAAAAGGATCAAAATGTAAATAAATAAAAAAAAGACCAAAATGTAAATATATCAAAGAGGTGTTGTGGCCTCATGTATGATCAAGAATTTTGTTTATTTTATATATAATTATATATAAGTATAAATTTGTATGTTAAAACATCAAGAAACAAGTGGTATCTTAATTGAATAGTGATGTACACCTCCTACTACTCTTCCCTCACATCTTTGATTACGTGGATATTATTTAACAACTTCAAAATTAACACATAAAAATATGATTTAACATCTTAATTTATGATTAATTATCTTAATTTATGATCGATTGAACATACAATTAAGATGTTAAATCATGAATTGACGTTTTAATTTTTAAGGTGAGGGTATGTTCAACATTTCCATCTGAATTGTGGAAGATCGATAGTGGCAGAAATTCCCATGCATCACATTTTTATGACGGTGCAGGGTAAGTGGTATTTCTAATCCAACTAGTTATAATTTTGGTATTACATATTGTACCTAGTTTTGCGAAAATGGACATGAGTTCATATCCAAGAATAAACAATGAACAAAATTATTATGACCCATGTACTCTAATCAGCAACATCAAAACCGTTTCACTCTTTGATTCAATGAATATTTTTTTTCTACAATACTAATAAGTTTTTCCTTTTATTTTTTATTGCTGGTGAATGTATTGTTATATTTTTAGGTACTGATTTGGGTTTGTATTCTTGTATTAATTGAATTTGTTTTTTTTATAATGTCCGTAAAATTTTCAATTTTTTGTTTATTTTACAATAATTTTTTTTTTATCAAAAATCCAACGTATTGATCCGCGTTGGCCAAATCCAAATCCGATCAGTTCCAGTTGCCGAGTCGGATTCGAGCTATCACAACCATGCAAATTATGTTTTATAGTAATTCGTTTGAGAACAAAGCATCTGAACAATAACAGAACGGATTAAGAAGACAATTCAAGTCTTTTCGACAATATAGTTCGCCACGGAACCAGTACAGACATAGTAGAGGAGACTAATCCAGATGATATTATTACGACACAAGCTACGACTAATTATGATGAAAACGAAGCAGGGACGGAGAATCAGGAGGTGACAGCCTACTCGGAGCGAGCCGCAAACCTCTCAACCTTGGAATCATTCAGGTTGATTCCAACCATGGCCTCCCCGAGCCCGGTGCTGACCTCAGCCAGTATCTCCGGATCGCGGTAATGGGTCACAGCCTGCACAATTGCTCTCGCCCTAAGCGCAGGATCTCCACTCTTGAATATTCCAGATCCGACAAACACGCCATCACAACCGAGCTGCATCATGAGGGCTGCGTCTGCGGGGGTTGCAACTCCACCAGCTGCAAACTGCACCACCGGCAAGCGGCCGAGCTGCTTCGTCTGCATCACCAGGTCGTACGGCGCTGCGATCTTCTTGGCAAACGTGAACACCTCGTCATCGTCCATGTTACGCAGCTCGCGAATGGCCCCGTTCACTGACCGCACATGGCGCACCGCCTCCACCACGTTGCCGGTGCCAGCCTCCCCCTTGGTACGGATCATAGCAGCACCTTCACGGATGCGCCGTAGTGCCTCGCCCAAGTTGCGGCAGCCACACACGAACGGCACCTTGAAATTGTGCTTGTTTATGTGGTGCTCCTCGTCTGCTAGGGTGAGAACCTCGCTCTCGTCCACGTAATCCACACCAATCGCCTCCAGAACTTGCGCCTCCACGAAATGGCCTATGCGTGCCTTGGCCATCACCGGAATGGTGACCGCACGCTTGATGTCACGAATCATGCCAGGGTCGCTCATGCGGGCAACGCCGCCCTGTGCACGGATATCGGCCGGCACGCGCTCCAGAGCCATCACCGCACAAGCACCCGCCTCCTCAGCAATGCGTGCCTGCTCAGGATTCACCACGTCCATTATCACGCCACCACGCAACATCTGGGCAAGACCCACCTTTACCGAGAAGGTTGCCGATTTCTTCGACGGCTCGGAAAGGGCCGCGCCGTTGCCGTACACCGCCACCACACTGCCGTCCTCCATTTTCTTTGTTTAGCCCGCTTTCACTTCGCTCCACTCCACTAGACTCTGATTTCCCGATAATGGAAATGGGTACTTGATGGATTGCTTGGGAAAATAAATAGAAGATATGGGCACTGAGAGGATTGGGTCAATCGAATCTACTGGGGGTTTTGTATCAGAAGAGAATGAATATAATAAACAAGGAGGATGTATTTATTCTGAGGGTATGGATGAGTGCAATTGGAGTGAAATGAGAGGAGAGGAATAGGCGGCGGCGATGATATCCTGGCTCGGCCGGCCCTAATTTTTCCCTTTTCTAAGTTGCATACGTGTATTTTTCTATCCTTGTATAATTACAGTGAAATGAATGGTTTTTATCCATTCTATTCCCCCGTGCCACAAAAATATTAGCAAGGCTCGTTATCATGGAGATACTGTCTGTGACTGTGGCCCTTCAAAATTTGCAGGCCAATGGTTAAAATCCATTAATTACAGCCAGGGACAGAGCCACGATGACTTCTAAAACTTCACACTTGCATTTAAGCTAAGTACAATATGTTTTATCCAACAAATAGCATAACATTCAAATTCATTCAATAATTTTATTGGTCTCTCACATAAACCTGACTCGTACCCATTTTACAAACACACACACTCGAAACAATTCAGAACAATCGCAACAAAAATAGATTCGAAACAAATGATACAGAGAATACAGAAAAAGGATTTAATTACTCCCACTGAATCTTGCGGTGGAAAGTCCAATCAGACGCATTAATGGTGGATACACCGTCCGCCAAAACGAGATCGCAAGTAGAGTCCTCCGCAAACTCAGTCGGCATCGATTTCCAGTACAACGACGGCTCCCACTCTGCTTCCTTCGTCACCTTGATTATCTCCCCCAACACTATCTTGCTCCCTTCCTCTGTAAAATGGATTCCATCCCTACAAACAAAATAATTATTTCATCAAATATTCGTATTAATTTGGCGTTTAAAACAAAGAAAGAAATGAAACTAATGCATACGTAAAGCAAGTAGTGGCCCAGTCGTCATGGTTCCGTATTGCGTTGTACACGTCAACCACTTTAATATTCATTTCGTTGCAGAGTTCTATTAACGCGTCGGAATACAACTTACAGTTCTCGTTGGTCCTTACTATATCGCTCAGTACAGAACTATTAACACAAAGACAAAAATAATTAAGTCGATAAATCTTTAAAATTAAAAGAAAAAAGAAAAAAAGATTACCTTGCACATTTGAGGAGCATCTCCTCGTTGAGCGGAGGGCAGCTAAGGAAAATTAATCGCGTATTTTCGGACAAACTCTGCAAATGAAAGTATAATCAACAAATTAAGAAAAGAACGAAGAGATAAATGAGAGATAGAGAGAGAGAGGAGAGAGAGTAGAACCTTGAGATGAAGAGCAATTTGTTTCATATTTTCGATGTATTCAGGAAGAGGAACATGAGGGCCAAGGCCGGACGGGTGTTTTGCTATGCAGTCATTCCCGCCAAAATATACTATTACCAGAGAAGGCTGCTCCTCCGCGTCCTATGATAAAAATCGCACATTTTCGTTAAAAAAAGTACGCACACGATTGAAAAATGAAAATGAGCTTACTTTGGGAAAGATTTTGTCAATGACTTCAAGGGCTCGCGTCGAATTCCACCCTAAGTATCCTCGCAACACTACATCAGCCTTAAACCCCCCCCCCCAAAAAAAAATTAACATTGCGATTGTCAGGAAATATAAGTGTTTACATTAAATCAGGAAGTGAAATGGGTCTTGCACGATTATTTTTGTGTAAACAGGTATGCAGGACCCATAAAAGGAATCGCCTATTTAATATTTCCAAGACTAGTAAAAGGAATCCTTTTTGACTGAACGAGGATCAGAGTTCACTCATCACCCCCATGTTTCGATCCATTTTGGGGTAAGAAATTACTGGAGAAGGGTTTATCTTTGTTCCACACCTGATCGAATTATGGCTCTAAAAAAGGAAAATCATATAAAGAAGGTAAACCTTGCGAGCATAGATGTCAGTAAGAATGGCACCCCATCCACCATTACTGAAGCTGTACTGCACAATGGAAGACCCGAAGAGCACGATTTTTGGCCTAACTGGTCCCACCATTCTTCTTTTTTCTCCTCCTCTTCTTTTTCTTCTTCTTCTTCTTCTTCTCTTTCCCTAATCCTTATTTATCAAGGGAAGAAAAAGACAATGTACTGAATGAATTAATATTTGTGGGTAAGGGTTGGTTGGATCAAGTTGAAAGTACTACGCGCACTAAAAACGAGTTGTGATTGCAGTTGTGCTGGTAATGGTATAAGAGAGGAACCCATTCTCTTTCTCTCTCTCTCTTTCTCACTCTCTCTCTCCGACGAGTCTGACTGACTGGTCCAATCCACGCATTAATTGGGGACACCAGAGTAATTGCATTTACTTCTCACCAGTAACCAGTAACCAGCACAACAATCACAACAATAGGACCAACACCACCCAATAAGCCCGCCCTCTGCAGCCGGCTTGCACTTCGTCGCATCCAATCCAAACCAATCCGATCCAATCGAACTACACCCCTTTTTAGCCTTGCGCGGTTTCATCCATTGTTGCTCGCACCTGCAAGAACAAGAATGTTTTTTATTTCGAAGGTTATTTCGAAGGTCTAAGAAAGGATAAAACATAAATCCATTATCACTCCTGTTTTTCTATTCGAAAGTTTGTGGGCTAAGGAAATTTCGTTGGGTTGGGCCTTCATAGTTTCCCCGATCAGTTAAAACGAAATGTTTGTATTGTTGATGAAATTAGAGTTCACAAGTGGTGTAAAGATTAGTGTGAGATTAGTTGAAATTAAGAAGAGATTGGATTAATTAATTAACTGTTACAATACCCTCTATTTATCCAAACCATTGATTATCCAAGGGTCAGATTAATATTAACCGTTGGATCAATCCATATGTATATACTAAAACCCAAACACTATTGGACTATTACATCCAAGCCCAAGTCTATTTCTATTTACATAATTAAGATACAGACCATATTATCGCCATTTATTCAGGCCCATGATTTCTAACCGCCTACTTATGGATGTCAAACAGGGCGGAGCGGGGCGGGTACGAGTAATTTTCCCTATATCCGTATTTGAAATTTCGGATATTATTAATACCCAAACTCGAAATCTCACGGGTAAAATATTTCTTCTGTACCTGCACCCGTGAATAAATTTGTATCCGCGGATATTACTCGTTACTCGAAAATACTAAAACAAATACATTAAAATCTGAAAAAATATGAACAGTTTTTTTACAAATACATAAAATCACCTATAATTTAAAATACACAATACATTAAAAATGTATAAATACATTAAAAATCAAAATATTACAAATAATTAAGTCATAAAACATGTAAAATATTCAAATTATCGAGTATTTTTCGGATACGAGTTTGAGTTATCCGCGGGGCGGATAGTACTATTCTCGTTCCCGACCGGAACCCGAAAATAATATTTTTTATGTATTACCCAAATCGCTGGTAAGTTAGGGTTTTACTCGTCCCATTGATTTGAATACTCGTAATTCTTCATTGTCGCAACCACTGCTCGTCTCATGTATTTTTCTCATCTTTTATAACACCCCCTTTCGTGAAGAGGTCATTAGTGGATATTATTATTATTAATAGTTCTAATCGGTAACATTGGGCCGTAAAATCCCGCTTCCACGTCGAAGTTACTGTAGTCGTAGTTACTGTAGCTCTCTGAATATAATCCCTTCCTCCCGCTCTCGCTTCTTGCTCTCATTCTCTCAGAAGAACACCCAAACGTCAAACCCGCGAGGCCAAGGCGATTTCTAGGGTTTCAGAGGGCGACGAGCTGCGAAGGAGAAGGCGGTCCTGCGCCTTTTCTTGGATTGGGCTGTTGTCTAAAACTGGCTCCGGGTTCGTAAGGCCCTAGAGGAACGCCGTTTCGTCTGTTTGATGGTGAAGAAAGAGGGAAGAGAAGACGGTGGAGGTTGTCCAGCCTTTTTTCTTCGAGCGACAACCGGAGTAGCTCTGATTCATCTTCTCAAGCGACCAAAAAGGCCATGGCAAGAAGCAAGCAGCGACTGGGGCGATTGTGGAGTCGTTTGCTCGGGCGACGACGGGTCGGTTCGATTGTTCTCCTCAAGATTAAGGTGTGTTCATCGTTCTTGATCCAATTTGTTAATTTTCGTAAAGAACGAAGCTTTCGACTTTTTTTTTGCTAATTTGTTGGGCTGTTCTTCTTCTGTCAGTGATGAATTGCAATGATTTCGTCGATATTCTGATGTATTCTGAAAATTTCGTACAGGTAAACTCTTTTCCCGATGTTTGAGCTCATGAAATTGTGCCATTTGACCTTTTTCCTGAAAAAACGGCTCGACTCATGAGAAACCCTAGCAGGCGATAGCGGCCGATTTTCCTGGCGCACAAGGCCGAGCATCCACATCACGATTTTCCAATTAGGGAGCTTCATTTGCAAACCCTAGAGAGTGCTTCAGATCTGGTCAAAGTGTTTCTTTCATGTACTTTCTTTTGTGAATTTCTGCAATTTCAATTATTAATTGATTTATTTTTATCACGACCTTTTGCGATATTGGCAAAAGATACTTATTAGTTTTGTGTATGATGAATTTTACATTATTTTGTTCAAGTTCAGAGATGTCGCAGATTTTAACGAGAGGCATATCTCACTGAAGTCACCAGAGATCTTGCATTTGTTCTTATTCAAGTTGACGAGAGGAAGACAGAGGAGGCAAATAAATTGACGAAACTGCATCGAATTGAACAGACACTTGCTGAATTTTGAATTTGATTTGATGAAGATAGTCGAGGTATGTGTTCAATACCATTAACTATGCTAATATTGATAGGTGGAGGAATATCTTCAATTCATGATTTAATTTAACCAATTTCAGTTCGAGGATATGTGATTTTGCAGGTAAATCAAGGAAAAACGATCCTGAAATTGTTGATAAGTTGTGATGCTTGAATTGGGTGCAGTTGGTAAAACCACCAAGCTTTACAAACCTCGAATTCGTGATGTCCTTACTACCTTACCAACAACGTACGTACTTTCGATATTTACAGAATTTTCTGGGACTTACATGCAAAAGTTACACTTCTTTATTCAATGAAGCTCTTATTTCTCTAATGTTTAAACAAATTGATGTTGCAATATTTAGATCATTATGTCTCGCACAATGGCGCGAATATGCCGATACAAGTGGAGCTGCTAATGATGTCTATTGATTAGTATAATCTTAATTTCACTTTTATCTTGATTTTTAACATTTTGCTTATTATTATTTGTTTTGATTAGTATATATCAAATTTGGATGCCGGTTGAGAAGAAAAAAAGAAGATTTTTTTTTTTTATTAACAGAACGTGATTACATATCATCAACTGCTGAATTTGTATTGCTTTTTTCTGCTGAATTTGTATTTCAATACCAAAAAATTATATTCCCTTACATCTGGTGAATTTGTATTGCTTTTTTGATATTTAATGTTTTTTTATCTACTTGCTTTTGTTGTTTATTTTTGCATTTTGTTACTTCAAATATTAGCATCATCTTTTTTTTCTTTCCTGTCCCAATTTTCTTCATGTAAAATTTTCTCCTCGGTAAGCAAACGATTGATTGTTTATCGCATGACAGTTCTATACACGCATGTATATTTAGCAAATTGGTTGTTTCTTATTGGGTTTGGTTCATATACTAAATTCAAGGGCATACTAGAGTAACTACTTGACAGTGAATTAACATCACACTTTCCATTAACAAAGTATGCAATATGAAACACATTTAAAAACAATTAATGAACCAAAATACACATCGTGACAATCACAGATGATAAGAAATATTAAAATGACTATACAAACATACACAAATAACATGTCATCAAACTGCGACAAATCCAAATACATAGGCAATCCCGCGCAATTTGCGCGGGGTAAAGCTAGTATTAGACAATTGGTCATTGGAACAATATAAATTGAACCTCCGAGTGAGACTCTCTCCCTCATATGTAAAAGGGCATTCCCTCCCTATGTGGTGGCTAGTGCTAGTGTGCCCCAACACCTAGCCACCAAGCGCGCGCGCACGCACACACACATGCACACACACACACGCACGCACGCGCGCACACACACACACACAAAAGGGTTTCGGTTCAGGGTTTTGTAGCCACCACCGAGTAGGACTCGGGTTAAGTACTCATAGCCCCCGAATGAGACTCGGGCATGGCTTTGTGAACCCCGTAAGGGTTGCGGGTGTGGCTAGGGCAAGCCGAGAGAGAAAGAGAGGGAGAAGAAAGGGATAACGTGAAGATTCGAGTCGATCGCCGCGTTGCTAGTACAAGACGTGAATGAAATACAGTTATATATCAACTAGTAGATTGTACACATGAGGATAGATGAACGTACGCATTCATCGAAACGATTGGATGCGTAATAAGATTATGCAGAGTTGACAGAAAAATACACAGTCCGTTGTGACGGGCTGGTTGGTCCGACATGACGGACCGAAGAGTATTTATGCTTCAGCCATTCTATGAGTATAGCGTCGTGAGGACTGGTCCGTCATGACGGACAAGTTGGTACGTCATGACAAAGCAGAGAAGTAATGGCTATCTCAGTAAATGTGATACGTCCATCGTGACGGATTATGGTGCGTCATGACGGATTGTAGTCCAAATTCTGAGTTGACAGTTTTTTTTTTAAGATACTCATTAATCATCTATTAATGGTGCCTTGATTATAAGATCATGGATAATCTCTCTCTCTCTCTCTCTCTCTCTCTCTCTCTCTCTCTCTCTCTCTCTCTCTCTCTCTCTCTCTCTCTCTCTCTCGCTCGCTCGCTCGCTCGACTGGTTGAGATCTAAAATTCTTGTGAGACAAGAAAGAAAAGAGAGAAAGAAACTCCATTAGAGATTGAGTTTTTGAGCAATCTTGCGACGGATTTTAGGGGAATTCGTGTGCAACCGAAAGACGAGGTTCGAGGTGGATACGAGTAGAGAGGTTTCATTCGAAACCTTTTGTGGTGATCGATCGAGGGCAAGGTTGGAGACGAACCAGAAATAATCCGATTGTATTCGATAAATCGGCGCTTCATCGACGATGTCGAATCGTGCGGGCGTGGAACGCACGTGTTACCGAGATCGGAGCAAAGGACAGCAACTACAAGCGTCAACCTTTCATTGTGATCAATTTCACGTGGTATGGTTCTTTATATATAATAGTTATATATAAGTAGTTGCACATAGATTATGATTTGTAATTTCGGATCGGCGACGTGGTCCTCGGGATCAGATCGGACCGGGTCTCTCAATACGCTGCGCGGGACTCGGTAGCGACATCGATACCCAACAAGACGGTGATCCTCCTTCGAGACAGGCACGATGGATACGAGTAGAGGTTTCGAACTTGCAGAGCTAGGCGTGATCAATCCCGGAGTGTCGTGAGTTTTGTCGTCATTGAATCAAGCGTGATTCTGAGGTAATAAACACAAACTTGTCCTTCGATGTTTGATTTGTTAGCACGGATCTTTGTGGTCAAGTCCCGCAGACTATATTTTTTTGTTATTTCCGTTGCGTTTCTAACTGCGGGACCCAACAGTTCGACCTTTCTCCTACCTTGGAGAATGATGACTTTGTCATCTTGCCGAGCAAACTAGCCTCGCATTGTCCATACAAATCTAAGTTGAACGAGTCTAGTAATCCATCTTTGTGGAGCCTAAAAATACGCTTCTCGTTCATGTGACCAAGACGACAATGCCAAAAGAAGTTACAATTATCAACTTTAGGTTTAATTTGTTTCACATTTACGTCATAGATTGACTTATCATTTTCGTGATCGAACAAAGTGATCATTTCTTTCGAACGGAGGGCGACGAGAAAACTCTGATTTTGTTGTTTATCGATCATTTCCAAGACGACCAAACGTGAAACTCTTTCACGGTCACTCCTAGATACTCTCAATCATCATATGATTGATCTCTAGTGAATTCTACTTGTGATTTTAATCGAAACCTAAACTTCAAAATATCAAAATTCATGCAAAAACACGCATAACATTTATACGCGTTCGATTCGACAACGACCACTCTGATACCACTGAAGGGAATCGGAACTCTGTATCCCGCACAGTGGAATGAGGGACACATTGCCTTTCCCGCCCATGAGATCCCGTCTTCGATTCGCCATACGAATGTGTAAGAATATACAACCCATACCTCGTGAAATTGATCACGAACGAAGGATTGATATACTTCTCGTGTGTCCGCGCCCACACATCTATGCACCGCCAAACATGATTCAACACCATCAAAACGTAGTTCTCACTCTTGATCACAAACGTGAATCACAAGTGTGATTCTTTTACTCGTATTCATCGTGAGTTGTCGTCTATCGGTTACACACATATCTCCGTAGTCGATCCGTGTATAATCTTGCTTAATCTCGTATGATGTTTTCTGATGAAGAAAACTCCTTTTCTCCCTTTCTCTCTTTCTTGTTCACAACCTTTAGAATAACTTTTAGAAAGTTGTTACACTCTGGAGAGAGAGAAATATTATGTATATGCTATACATGATAAGAATGTGCCAAGGGTTGGAAACTAATACAGAGTTCTGAATTACTTCTGTTCGAACGGATAATCAGTCCGTCCGAACATAACATCTTCTGTCTGTTTTGTGTGTTATCACATTGCACACTCGACTCCTTCCGTTCGAATGGATAAAACCTCTCGTTCGAACAGAAGGCTCCTTATCTGAATTCTATGTATAATCTTATTATACAAGTTCATATTGTATTCCGTTCGAACGGATGAACAGTCTGTTCTGATGGAACATCTCTTGTTTTCCATTTGTGTACAATCTCATTATATATTCAATCCTTACCACGAATGTGTACATTTATCCTTATATGTATATTTTCTCGTTGGTCTTGAACTATAATTCCTTCACTACAAACATCATATGTACTACTAGGGATTACTTTTAGAATGACATCTTCTTTGATTCATATTTTTACTATCAAAGTCACGTACTTTGATTATATGCTCAAGATTGTCATTCATGATTTATTCTCTTAAGATTAAAATCAAAATCATATACAGTTAACCATAATAATGATAGGAAATTTTTATTGAATAAATAATGTTGCATTACACAATCCTTCGTAACTATTGCATAGGCCTATGACACTATACCTTCACAAATAAAGCCTCAATTTAAGGTCCCAACAAGGTAGGAGCCTAAGGAGATTACAAATTCAAAATCCACATAAATCTGCGTGAAATCATACCCCCAAGCTGGTTGGAGCGTCCCCCGACGTGCCCCCACGTCTTGGCTGATGAGTTGCAGAATGAACTATCCGTCCAAACGCTTCAATGAGCCGTCCGGACGGTATGGGCTAAAATCATATTATGCGTCTGGACGCTTGGTTGGCTCGTCTGGACACTATTAGGCTGGCTTAATGAACTGCCCGAATGACTCATCCTGACGTCCGGATGGATAGTGTATTTTTGCTGTTTCGGGAGAGTTTTTGCAAATTCGATTTCGTGAAATATTTTGAGATTTGATCCACCATTACTAGGGTATGTTTAGGGCCACCTAGAAGTGGTTTAGAGTCGTGTGGGTCTTCAAGTCTTTGTTGGGAATCTTCACGTCTTTTTCGATTTTTTTCGGGGTAGATCTTCACGTCTTGTAGGCTTTTCCTGTTGAGTTTTGTGTCGTATTGTTCGCGGCGCTTTTAAGAATTCTTTGGCTCGATCACATTCGTCGAATTCTCTGAATCTACCATATTCGTCGAATTCTTCGGCTCTACCATATCCGTCGAATTTTTCGGCTCTACCATATTCGTCGAATTTTCAGACTGAAAGAAAGCTTTGCGATAGCTCTACTGATAGATTAACAGAGAGTCCCCGCAGTGCTTTTCGATCTTAGGGTTGGTTCTGTCTATAAGCGATTGAGATCGAGTCAGTAACCGCAACTCTCTCGTCTGTTATTACATATTTCTTCAACATATTAAACCGGGAAAGATTCCGATCTATTGTAGCTCTTTGTATGACTCTTCTTGTGTGGACTCCATATTAATCAAAGTTAGATGAAACATTATTATCTCGAGTACTGTTTTGAATATCATCAAATGAGTCAACAACCGTCACAAGCATGCAAGACAAGTTTTGATAATTTGAATCAAAGATGATCATTGTTGTTACCCGCATGTCAATATCTAGCAATACATAAAAATATTGTTCGTATGTTCTTAAAATTTGAATTTTACTCTTCAAGAATGTTAGATTTATAATTACGCGATGAGAACATCGGAGTAGGTGATAATTTATGATATGCAATTATTTACGTAAGTCTTGTGCAATGTGATGGTATAATTTATTTTATTACATTATTTTATGGATGACTATTAGTTTTTTGGTTAAATTAAAAATTTATGTCAATTAGTCAACGATGAAATTTATTTGAAAATGTTAGTACATATAAATTTTGAAATTTCATAATTCAATTACATCAACCCAAACATAAAAACTATAAATACAGTAGTTTTACTTTCGTAAATTCAAACATTAAAACTTAAACTGTAATTCCGAAAACTTGAATTGTGGAAGGTTAATTTTTTTTCTTCATGTAATTTCAAATACGGTCACCTAAACATGCTCCAAATTGAGATATATCGGTCCGTAGCATTTGGATTGTATTACACATGATTAGTGTTATTGCATGTTATAACAACGATATAACGTCACTATTTGGTAGATTACAATATTGTGTTTTAGATTTTTTTTCCTTCAATATTTGCATACAACGACGTTATTTGAATTATTGTTAATATTATTGATAAAGATTTAATCATTGGTAATATTATGTCGACACAACAAACAAATATTACGAAAGGTTATGGATTCGATTTTTATTGATATCACGAAGAACATATAATTTTTTTTTATTTATTATAAAAAAAATATTATGTCGACACTCTACCAGTGTACCACACTAGATTAGGCGAGTCATTATCGTCCTCCTTCCTTATTGTATTGTAATCATAATCATCTTAATTAATGCATTTTGTGATTTAGATTCACTCCACCAACTAGTCCGCATCTGTACCACGCACGACAATCATACTCCTCCATTTTCTTATCAATAAGTTCATGCATCCCCAGCAATACCACCATTTTTCTTCTTCTTTTCTCATTCATTTGCATGTAATGTACTTATCTAAACTACTAGTTACCTATCAAACATCACAACAAAAATCACGAGGCCTTCATTTTCTTTTTTCTTTTTTCAAAAATATAGTTGCATATCAAACATCACAACAAAAATCACTATTGAAACTTGAAAGACAACACAAGGGACTCGTAGCATTTGGCTCTATAAAAACCGAGGGTCGGCCCGGCAATCTCTGAACTAGAAAGACATCCCCCACCCGTGCGAATCCATCTTTTCCATCCCATCCCTTCCACTCACTCACTCACTCACTCTCTCTCTCTCTCTCTCTCTTTCTCTCTCTCTGGGGTCCCATTTTCTTGCATTTGCGTTGGCCCTCTGCGCGGCTGGAAATTAGCTTTCCCGTTCCTCTACCTTTTACCTTCTTTCCCTCCTCCCTCGAGATAGATTAGCTAGCTAGATAAATTGACATGGCAACCGATTTGGGTTCATCGCTTCTTTTACTAGCAATCCTTACGGTGGTGGTATTCTTGGCCCGGCTAGCCATACGTGCAAAGCGGAACGAAGATGGCAAGGTTAAATCTGGTGGGATGATGCCTCCTGGAAGTATAGGCCTTCCACTTATTGGCGAGACTCTCAAGCTTATTGCTGCTTACAAAACAGAGAACCCTGAGCCCTTCATCGGAGACCGCGTCAAACGCTTCGGCCGCCTCTTCACCACCCATGTCTTCGGCGAGAGAACCGTCTTCTCCGCCGACCCAGAGTTCAACCGGGCCGTTTTGAGCGGCGAAGGAAGGATGGTAGAGGGTAGCTACCCTTCTTCAATTTGTACGTTGCTAGGCAAACACTCGTTGCTACTCATGCGTGGGGCCCTGCACAAGCGGCTTCACTCGCTTACTCTGACGAGGCTGGCTTCTCCTGCGGCGATAAGGGATGGGATGTTATTGCAGCACATAGACTGGCTTGTTAGAGAGACCATGGCCGCATGGGGAGGAAAGGTTCTCTTGCTCGATCAGGCCAAGAAGATAACTTTTAATCTCACTGTCAAGCAGCTCGTGAGCATTGATCCAGGGGAGTGGACAGAGGCATTAAGGCGAGAATACGTGCTCCTAATTGATGGGTTCTTCTCCATACCTGTGCCATCCTTCCTCTCGTTTACCACATATGGTCGTGCAATCAAGGTTTGTATTTGTAATTCCCAATATCATTGTTTGCTTCTTTTAAAATTGGATTAGGTAAAATAAGAGTGATATAGTAATTTATCCTTTGTTTTTTTATTGTCCATTATCATAGCTGATAATAATATTTAGCTTGGGCCCATCTACATTAGCACAACAATAACTTAAGGGAAATTATACCTTGCCCCCAAAACCCATCACCACACCCACGATCCCATTCTCTTTTGTTTTTTTTGGGTTGGGTGTTAATCCCCAACTCCAATTTTGCACCCCACTCTCTCTCCAAATTAATTAATGCTTCGAATTAACAGTTAATTTTGAGTAAATTAACACCTCATATTAGTACCTAATAATTCATTAATTCAATTGACTGTTAATTCGAAGCATTGTTAATCGAGTGGGTAATTTTTGGGAGATGGATAGGATATCAAGGATGTGGTGATGGATTTGGGGGGCACAGTAAATGGCCTCATAACTTAATACCAATATACTGTAACATGTCACTCACTCAGTTAGGACCAAGAATTCCATCATTCTTTTTATGATTTCTTTGTCATGATAGTGAAAGAAATAAATAAGAATTCCATCAATTAGTTGATTAATGCAGATACTTCTATTTTTTTCTTAACACAAACAATTGGTGAGATCCAAATACACAACCACCCAATCTAGCATGTTGTTGGCTCTAATGATTAGATATGGTTGTACTTAGCTTTAGTTAATTATTATTATTTATTTCTCTGTCTAAACAACATGTTGAATCAGTGATTCAATAATACGGCAATTATATAGCTATGTTGAACGGGTACGGATGCGGGTATCGTATCGAATACAATACGGATACTCGATACGACACTTTTCAAAAATCTAGGATATGATATGTCATATATAATATTTTAATAAAATTAATTATATATTTAAATAAATTTTAATAATTTGGACAAAAAATTCAAGATGTTCTGTTGTTTATTTGAGTATCTTATGAGAAAAAAAAGAGAGCAAATCATATATAGTATACCTTTTTTGTTTAATTCTCGCGATTGATTAAATATGTTCTAACTCAATTAATTAGATTACTAATTTAGTTCGAATGATCTTGATTTAGTCTATTATGAAAATTAAAAAAATATGGTATGTCATTAGATAATGACGTTAACATCATGAAATCATATCCGATTTGTACCCGATCTCCACGTGGCAATCAGTGACTAGATGAACAAAACACACCCACCCTGATTTTGTTCAATCAGAGGTTGCCAAATGGACTTGAGGTATAAATCTAGTATGATTTATTAAGGTTTGTATCATTACTGGTCATATAATTCCCTTGAACAATATAATGAGCAGGCAAGGAAGAAGGTGGCGGAAGCGCTAAGGGAAGTGATAAGAAAAAGGATTGAAGAGAAAAAGGCAAGAGAAGAAGAGGAAGCGGAGAAAGGGACTACTTACGGTAGTGACTTTAAGAAGGATATGATTGAAGAGTTATTAGCAGTAGAAGGAGGCACCTTATCAGAGGACGAGATGATTGACTTCCTCTTGGCAATGCTTGTGGCGGGCTATGAGACCACCTCAACCATCATTACCCTTTCCGTCAAGTTCTTAACCGACAACCCTTCCGCTCTCGCTCTCCTCAGACAAGAACATGACAATATTAGATCCATGAAGAAGGATCAATCCGACTCCCTCGACTGGGCCGATTACAAGTCCATGCCTTTCACCCAATGTGTATGTTGTCATTTCTTTTATTTTATCCCTAATTTAATTTGTTGTTCGATATATTTCTGATGTTTATATGTTTATATCTTCCAGGTGATCAACGAGACACTCCGAGTAGCTAATATTGTAAGTGGGGTCTTCAGGCGAGCCGTCACTGATATCGACTTCAAAGGTCTATATTCTACTTTGATACATTTTGTCTTTACATTTTAGAAACTTTTTATTGAGGAACTCTTCTTTTTTCATTGATCAATAGGGAATACAATTCCTAAGGGATGCAAGATATTTGCATCGTTCAGAGCAGTGCACCTCGATCATGAATATTACGAGAATGCTGCTGTTTTTGATCCATGGAGATGGCAGGTACATCATTTGTTTGTCTCTGACATGTTATCGTTGTTTCTAATATAATAATTTGGCAGAGGAATGAGGGACTTTATCAACAAGCTACGGGAGGAGGGGTGTTTACACCCTTTGGAGGGGGAGCACGCTTGTGCCCGGGATACGAGCTGGCACGTGTTGTCATCTCTGTTTTCCTCCACCACCTTGTCACTCGCTTTACGTATGCTATATATCGTTTCTATGAATAATCATTCTCTTCTTCTTATCTTACTTTTGAAAATATGAAATGAAAATGCAGCTGGGAAGCTGCAGAAGAAGATAGGGTCATATTTTTCCCAACGACACGAACTCTCAAAGGCTACCCCATCCTCATTCGCCCCCGGACCAAAGCTTCTTCGACCTGAATCTCCAATACTAGTATTACTTTATCCAATTATAACAAAAGAGGACAACAAGCATCAAGAGAAAAATGGTCTGCTAAAATTATTAGGACAACAGGGTTTTTCTTGTTCTGTCCCAAAAAGTTTGATCATGGTCCAAGATTTTTCTTTTTAAAGTGAGTGACCAGTGAAAAACATCAATATGCCCATTTTATAGATTTTATTTCAGTTCCTTTTTTCATTTGGTTGGTACAATGAGCTGTAGCCATTTGCCTTTGTTTGTTAAAGATGAAAGAAATAAATATATGGATATCTATTAAACAAGAAACAGTATATTTGATTCTTTGTAGTTGATAAATAAATTGCACATTTTTTATTTACTGATGCTTTTTTGAGTAGTAAATGAACTCTGGGATCAAGGTTAAGATGGAAGATTCCCCAGACTAAGGTACCGGCAACCTATGAAGACATTCAAATGCACTTGTTTGATACATTGTAATTAGTAAGATTTCTTTTAAAAAAAAAGAGCTATCAAAACATTTATTTTTCGACCAACTTGCTATTATCATGTTATTGTGCAAAATAATTGGACATCATTCAACCTGATTTCCTGACCTGACATTCAAACTTGTATCTTTAAACCAACTATCCAGGACTACCTAAATTCGATTGAGTGGTTCTTCAGCGTTCCACATCTCTCAGTCATTGATCAAGAAAGCAACATGCATATTCAATACAAAATAGATCCCCTTCTTTTAACAGTATATTCCTAGCTCGTTGACATCACAAACCTAACTAATTGAATCTCAATAATATTCCTAGCTTGCTGCAAACGAATTCCATGGCTGTGTCATGGGAGAACAATGTAACCGAGGCAATAAACACAGTATACCTGATCTTCTCCGCATACCTTGTGTTTATCATGCAGCTGGGCTTCGCAATGTTATGTGCCGGGTCAGTCCGTGCCAAGAACGCCATGAATATCATGCTCACAAATGTAGTAGATGCACTTGTAGGCACCATTTCGTACTATCTCTTCGGTTTCGCCTTTGCGTTCGGCACCGACAATCCCTTCATAGGAGCCACTTTCTTTGCACTAAAAGACGTACCAAATGAATCATACAACTATCCGTTCTTCCTCTATCAATGGGCCTTTGCCATTGCTGTCGCAGGCATCACTAGTGGGTCGATGGCTGAACGCACCCAATTCAGTGCCTACCTCGTTTTCTCGTTCATGTTAACTGGATTTGTATACCCTGTGGTGGCCCATTGGGTCTGGTCATCCGTGGGATGGCTCAACCCTGACTCGAGCACGCCGTTATTTGGATCGGGTGCCATAGACTTTGCAGGAAGCGGGGTGGTGCATTTAGTGGGTGGAATAGCCGGGTTTTGGGGGTGCTTAATAGAAGGACCACGTGTAGGTAGGTTTGACGCGTTTGGCAAGCCCGCCATTATACGGGGCCAAAGTACAACACTTGTTGTTCTCGGCACATTCTTACTCTGGTTTGGATGGTTTGGATTCAACCCTGGATCATATTCCAAGATACTAGTTGCATATCCCGATGCACCGTACGAGGGCAATTGGACAGGAGTGGGCCGCACTGCGGTGACCACGGCACTCGCAGGCTCCACATCAGGAATGGTCACTCTTCTTGCTCGTAGGATTTTGGTGGGCCATTGGAATACATTAGATGTATGCAATGGGTTGCTTGGGGGTTTTGTGGCCATTACTTCCGGTTGTTCGGTGGTGGAGCCTTGGGCTGCTATTGTTTGTGGATTCTGCTCGGCTTGGGTATTAATTGGTCTCAACATGTTAGCGCTCAAGCTCAGATTTGACGACCCATTAGAGGCGGCACAATTACATGGGGGATGTGGTGTCTGGGGTCTCATTTTTACGGGGCTGTTCGCTAAGGAGGAATTTGTGGTGCAGGCATATGCTTCCGGTGAGATAGGCGTGAGTCGGCCATTTGGGCTTTTTATGGGTGGTGGATGGGCACTTATTGCGGCACAACTTGTGGAGGTGGCAACAATCTTGGTATGGGTAAGTCTCTCCATGGGACCAATATTCTACATATTGCACAAAATGGGGCTTCTGAGGATAACCATGGAGGAAGAACTGGCAGGACTAGACATATCCAGTCATGGTGGCTATGCATATACTGCACATCCAGATGAAGACCATCGTACTGTGAACTCTGGTTATATGATGTTTCAAAACGCATTGAATTCCTAAAATAGTGTCATTTGTACATATTATTTGTTCATCAAATATTACTTGTATTGCACATATTATCTTTTCATCAAATTTACTTGTATTCAAGGCCAAATATATTACAAACTCAGAGTGTTAAAAGATTGTTTTGAATCGAAAAACAAATTTTCTTTTGTTTGTACAATTTGGTGAAAAATTACGTAATAAAATATCCAATCCAAACCATCTCAAAAACACATTATTTGGATTCCTTAGAGTGTTAAAAGATTGTTTTCAATCGAAAAACAAACTTTCTCTGTTTTTGTAAAATTTGGCGAAAAGTTATGTAGTAAAAAATACGATAGAAATGATCTAAAAATACGTTATTTGAACTCCTCAAAGCGTACAAAGATTGCTATGAATCGAAAAGAAAACATTCTTAGTGTTTGTACAATTTGGTGAAAAGTTAAGTAGTAAAAGATTCGATCCAAACCATCAAAAAACAAGTTATTTGGATTCCTCAGAGCGTTAAAATATTGTTATGAATCGAAATACAAACTTTCTTGATGTTTGTAAACTTTGGTGAAAAGTTATGCAGTAAAATATACGATAGAAATGATCTAAAAACACATTATTTGAACTCCTCGAAGCATAAAAAGATTGTTATGAATCGAAAAAAAAATTTCTTAATGTTTGAACAATTTGGTGAAATAATACGTAATAAAAGATTCGAACCAAACCATCTCAAAAACACGTTATCTAGGCTCCTCAGAGTGTTAAAAGATTATTATGAATCGAAAAGCAAACTTTCGTAGTGTATATAACATTTGGTGAAAAGTTATGTAGTAAAAAATACGATACAAATGATCTAAAACCACGTTATTTGAACTCCTGAAAGCATAAAAATATTGCTATGAATCGAAAAGAAAACTTTTTTAGTGTTTGTACAATTTGGTGAAAACTTATGTCGTAAAAGATTCGATCCAAACCATCTCAAAAATACGTTATTTGGACTCCTTAGAGTGTTAAAAGATGGTTTTGAATCGAAAAACAAACTTACTCAGTGTTCGTAAAATTTTGTGAAAAGTTATGTAGTAACAAATACGATACAAATGATCTAAAAATACGTTATTTGAACTCCCCAAACCATCTCAAAAGCAAGTTACATAGTAAACGATTCGGTCCAAACCATCACAAAAACATGTTATTTGGACTCCTCAAAGCGTTAAAAGATTGTTATGAATCGAAAAACAATTTTTCTTAGTGTGTGTAAAATTTGGTGAAAAGTTATGTAGTAAAAAATACTATACAAATGATCAAAAAACAAGTTATTTGAACTTCTCAAAGCGTAAAAAGATTGTTATGAATCGAAAAGAAAACTTTCTTAGCGTTTGTACAATTTAGTGAAAGGTTACGTCGTAAAAGAATCGATCCAAACCATCTAAAAAACACGTTAATTAATCTCCTCAGAGTGTTAAAAGATTGTTATGAATAGAAAAACAAACTTTCGTAGTGTTTGTAAAATTTGGTGAAAAGTTATGTAGTAAAAAATACGATACAAATGATCTAAAAACACGTAATTTGAACTCCTCAAAGTGTAAAAAGATTGCAATGAATCGAAAAGAAAACTTTCTCAGTGTTTGTACAATTTGGTGAAAAGTTACATAGTAAAAGATTCGATCCAAACCATCTCAAAAACACGTTATTTGGACTCCTCAGAGCGTCAAAAGATTGTTATGAATCGAAAAACAAACTTTCTTAGTGTTTGTAAAATTGGGTGAAAAGGTATGTAGTAAAAAATACGATACAAATGATCTAAAAACAAGTTATTTGAACTCCTCAAAGGGCAAAAAGATTGCTATGAATCGAAACTAAAACTTTCTCAGTGTTTGTACAATTTGGTGAAAACTTACGTCGTAAAAGATTCGATCCAAACCAACTCAAAAACACGTTATTTAATCTCCTCAGAGTGTTAAAAGATTGTTATGAATCGAAAAACAAACTTTCGTAGCGTTTGTAAAATTTGGTGAAAATTTATCTAGTAAAAAATACGATACAAATGATCTAAAAACAAGTTATTTGAACTCCTCAAAGCGTAAAAAGATTGCTATGAATCGAAAAGAAAAGTTTCTTAGTGCTCGTAGAATTTGGTGAAAAATTACGTCGTAAAAGATTCGATATAAACCAACTCAAAAACACGTTATTTAATCTCCTCAGAGTGTTAAAAGACTGTTATGAATCGAAAAACACACTTTCGTAGTGTTTGTAAAATTTGGTGAAAAGTTATGAAGTAAAAAATATGATACAAATGATCATAAAACACGTTATTTGAACTACTGAAAGCTTAAAAAGATTGCTATGAATTGAAAATAAAACTTTCTTAGTATTTGTACAATTTGGTGAAAAGTTACGTAGTAAAAGATTCCATCCAAACCATCTCAAAAACACGTTATTTGGACTCCTCAGAGCGTTAAAGATTGTTATGAATCGAAAAACAGACATTCTTAGTGTTTGTAAAATTTGGTGAAAAGTTATGTAGTAACAAATACGATACAAATGCTCTAAAAACAAGTTATTTGAACTCCTCAAAGGGCAAAAAGATTGCTATGAATCGAAACTAAAACTTTCTCAGTGTTTGTACAATTTGGTGAAAACTTACGTCGTAAAAGATTCGATCCAAACCAACTCAAAAACACGTTATTTAATCTCCTCAGAGTGTTAAAAGATTGTTATGAATCGAAAAACAAACTTTCGTAGCGTTTGTAAAATTTGGTGAAAATTTATCTAGTAAAAAATACGATACAAATGATCTAAGAACACGTTATTTGAACTCCTCAAAGCGTAAAAAGATTGCTATGAATCGAAAAGAAAACTTTCTTAGTGTTCGTACAATTTGGTGAAAAGTTACGTCGTAAAAGATTCGATCCCAACCAACTCAAAAACACGTTATTTAATCTCCCCAGAAAAACAAACTTTCGTAGTGTTTGTAAAATTTGGTGAAAAGTCATGTAGTAAAAAATACGATACAAATGATCTAAAAACACGTTATCAGAACTCCTCAATGTGTAAAAAGATTGCTATGAATCGAAAAGAAAACTTTCTTAGTGTACGTACAGTTTGGTGAAAAGTTATGTCGTAAGAGATTCGATCCTAACCAACTCAAAAACCCGTTATTTAATCTCCTCAGAGTGTTTAAAGATTGTTATGAATAGAAAAACAAACTTTCGTAGTGTTTGTAAAATTTGGTGAAACGTTATGTAGTAAAAAATACGATACAAATGATCTAAAAACACGTTATTTGAACTCCTCAAAGCGTAAAAAGATTGCAATGAATCGAAAAGAAAACTTTCTTAGTGTTTGTACAATTTGGTGAAAAGTTACATAGTAAAAGATTCGATCCAAACCATCTCAAAAACACGTTATTTGGACTCCTCGGAGCGTTAAAAGATTGTTATGAATCGAAAAACAAACTTTCTTAGTATTTGTAAAATTTTGTGAAAAGATATGTAGAAAAAATACGATACAAATGATCTAAAAACAAGTTATTTGAACTCCTTAAAGTGCAAAAAGATTGCTATGAATCGAAAAGAAAAGTTTCTTAGTGTTCGTAGAATTTGGTGAAAAGTTACGTCGTAAAAGATTCGATCTAAACCAACTCATAAACACGTTATTTTATCTCCTCAGAGTGTTAAAAGATTGTTATGAATCGAAAAACAAACTTACGTAGTTTTTGTAAAATTTGGAGAAAAGTCATGTAGTAAAAAATACGATACAAATGACCAAAAACACGTTATTTGAATTCCTGAAAGCATAAAAAGATTGCTAAGAATCGAAAAGAAAACAATCTTAGTGTTTGTACAATTTAGTGAAAAGTTACGTAGTAAAAGATTCGATCCAAACCATCTCAAAAACAAGTTATTTGGACTCCTCAGAGCGTTAAAAGATTGTTATGAATCGAAAAACAAACATTCTTAGTGATTGTAAAATTTGGTGAAAAGTTATGTAGTAACAAATACGATACAATTGATCTAAAAAAAGATATTTGAACTCCTCATAGGGTAAAAAGATTGCTATGAATCGAAAAGAAAACTTTTTAGAGTTTGTACAATTTGGTGAAAAGTTACGTCGTAAAAGTTTCGATCCAAACCAACTCAAAAACACGTTATTTAATCTCCTCAGAGAGTTCAAAGATTGTCATGAATCGAAAAAAAAACTTTCGTAGTGTTTGTAAAATTTGGTGAAAAGTTATGTAGTAAAAAATACGATACAAATGATCTAAAAACACGTTATTTGAACTCCTCAAAGCGTAAAAAGATTGCTATGAATGAAAAACAAAACTTTCTTAGTGTTCGTACTATTTGGTGAAAAGTTACGTCGTAAAAGATTCGATCCCAACCAACTGAAAAAGTGTTATTTAATCTCCTCAGAGTGTTAAAAGATTGTTATGAATCGAAAAACGAAATTTCGTAGTGTTTGTAAAATTTGGTGAAAAGTTATGTAGTAAAAAATACGATACAAATGATCTAAAAACATGTTATTTGAACTCCTCAAAGCGTAAAAAGATTGCTATGAATCGAAAAGAATACTTTCTTAGTGTTCGTACAATTTGGTGAAAAGTTACGTCGTAAAAGATTCGATCCCAACCAACTCAAAAACACGTTATTTAATCTCCTCAGAGTGTTAAAAGATTGTAATGAATCAAAAAACAAACTTCCGTGGTGTATGTAAAATTTCGTGAAACGTTATGTAGTAAAAAATACGATACGAATGATCTAAAAACACGTTATTTGAACTCCTCAAAGCGTAAAAAGATTGTTATGAATCAAAAAGAAAATTTCTTAGTGTTTGTATAATTTGGTGAAAACTTATGTCGTAAAAGATTCGATCCAAAGCATCTCAAAAACACGTTATTTGGACTCCTTAGAGTGTTAAAAGATTGTTTTGAATCGAAAAACAAACTTTCTTAGTCTTCGTAAAATTTGGTGAAAAGTTATGTCGTAACAAATACCATACAAATGATATAAAAACACGTTATTTGAACTCCCTAAAGCGTAAAAAGATTGCTATGAATCGAAAAGAAATCTTTCTTCGTGTTTGTACAATTTGGTGAAAAGTTACGTACTAAAAGATTCGATCCAAACCATCTCAAAAAATCGTTGTTTGGACTCCTCAGAGCGTTAAAAGATTGTTATGAATCGAAAAACAAATTTTCTTAGTGTTGTAAAATTTCGTGAAAAGTTATGTAGTAAAAAATACGATACAAATGATCTAAAAACAAGTTATTTGAACTCCTCAACGGGTAAGTAGATTGCAATGAATCAAAAAGAAAACTTTATTAGTGTTTGTACAATTTGGTGAAAAGTTACGTCGTAAAAGATTCAATCCAAACCATTTCAAAAACACGTTATTTAATCTCCTCAGAGTGTTAAAAGATTGGCATGAGTCGAAAAACAACCTTTCGTAGTGTTTGTTAAATTTGGTCAAAAGTTATGAAGTAAAAAATACGGTACAAATGATCTAAAAACACGTTATTTGAACTCCTCAAAGCGTAATAAGATTGCCATGAATCGAAAAGATAACTTTCTTAGTGTTCGTAAAATTTGGCGAAAAGATACGTAGTAAAATATTCGATGAAACCATCTCAAAAACACGTTATTTAGGCTCCTCAGAGTGTTAAAAGATTATTATGAATCGAAAAAAAACTTTCGTTGTGTATGTAAAATTTGGTGAAAAGTTATGTAGTAAAAAATACGATACAAATGATCTAAAAACACGTTAATGAAACTCCTCAAAGTGTAAAAAGATTGCTATGAATCGAAAAGAAAACTTTCTTAGTGTTAGTATAATTTGGTGAAAAGTTAGGTCATAAAAGGTTCCATCCAAACAATCTCAAAAACACTTCTTTTGGACTCCTCAGAGCGTTAAAGGGTTGTTATGTATCGAAAAACAAACTATCGTAGTGTTTGAAAAGTTTGGTGAAAAGTTATGTAGCAAGAACTACGATACAAATGATCTAAAAATACGTTATTTGAAGTCCTCAAAGTGTAAAAAGATTGCTATGAATCGAAAAGAAAACTTTCTTAATGTTTGTACAATTTGGTGAAAAGTTATGTCGTACGTGATTCGATCCCAACAAACTCAAAAACACGTTATTTAATCTCCCCAGAGTGTTAAAATATTGTTATGAATCGAAAAACAAACTTTCGTGGATATAAAATTTGGTGAAAAGTTATGTAGTAAAAAATACGATACAAAGGATAGAAAAACTCGTTATTTGAACTCCTCAAAGCGTAAAAAGATTGTTATGAATCAAAAAGAAACTTTCTTAGTGTTAGTACAATTTAGTGAAAAGTTATGTCGTAAAAGATTCGAACCAAACCAACTAAAAAACTCGTTATTTAGACTCCTTAGAGTGTTAATAGATTGTTTTGAATCGAAAAACAAACTTTCTTAGTCTTCGTAAAATGTGGTGAAAAGTTATGCAGTAACAAATACGATACAAAAGATCTAAAAACACGTTATTTGAAATCCCCAAAGCGTAAAAAGATTGCTATGAATCGAAAAGAAAACTTTCTTAGTGTTTGTACAATTTGGTGAAAAGTTACGTCGTAAAAGATTCGATCCAAACCATCTCAAAAACACGTTATTTGGACTCCTCAGAGCGTTAAAAGATTGTTATGAATCGAAAAAAAAACTTTCTTGGTGTTTGTAAAATTTGGTGAAAAGTTATGTAGTAAAAAATACGATACAAATGATCTAAAAACAAGTTATTTGAACTCCTTAAAGCGCAAAAAGATTGCTATGAATCGAAAAGAAAAGTTTCTTAGTGTTCGTGAAAAGTTACGTCGTAGAAGATTCGATCCAAACCAACTCAAAAACACGTTATTTAATCTCCTCAGAGTGCTAAAAGACTGTTATGAATCGAAAAACAAACTTTCGTAGTGTTTGTATTATTTGGTGAAGAGTTATGTAGTAAAAAATACGATACAAATTATCTAAAAACACGTTAGTTTGAACTCCTCAAAGCCTAAAAAGATTGCTATGAATCGAAAAGAAAACTTTCTTAGTGTTTGTACAATTAGGTGAAAAGTTACGTCGTAAAAGATTCGATCCAAACCATCTCAAAAACACGTTTTGTACTCCTCAAAGCGAAAAAATATTGCTATGAATCGAAAAGAAAACTTTCTTAATGTTTGTACAATTTGGTGAAAAGTTATGTAGTAAAAAATATGATATAAATTATCTAAAAACACGTTATTTGAACTCCTCAGAGCGTTGAAAAATTGTTATGAATCGAAAAACAAACTTTCGTAGTGTCTGTAAAATTTGGTGAAAAGTTATGTAGTAAAAAATACGATACAAATTATCTAAAAACACGTTATTTGAACTCCTCAAAGCGTAAAAATATTGCTATTAATCGAAAAGAAAACTTTCTTAATGTTTGTACAATTTGGTGAAAAGTTATGTCGTAAAAGATGCGATCCAAACAAACTCAAAAACACGTTATTTAATCTCCTCAGAGTGTTAAAAGATTGTTATGAATAGAAAAACAAACTTTCGTAGTGTTTGTAAAATTTGGTTAAAAGTTATCCAGTAAAAAATACGATACAAATGATCAAAAAACACGTTATTTGAACTCCTCAAAGCGTACAAATATTGCTACGAATAGAAAAGAAAACTTTCTTAGTTTTTGTACAATTTGGCGAAATGTTATGTCGTAAAAGATTCGATCCAAACCATCTCAAAAACACGTTATTTGGACTCCTTAGAGTGTTGAAAGATTGTTTTGAATCGAAAAACAAACTTTCGTAGTGTTTGTAAAATTTGGTGAAAAGTTATGTAGTAAAAAATACGATACAAACGATCTAAAAACACGTTATTTGAATTCCACAAAGTGTAAAAAGATTGCTATGAATCGAAAAGAAAACTTTCTTAGTGTTCGTACAATTTGGTGAAAAGTTACGTCGTAGAAGAATCGATCCAAACCAACTCAAAAACACGTTATTTAATGTCCTCAGAGTGTTAAAAGACTGTTATGAATCGAAAAACAAAATTTCGTAGTGTTTGTAATATTTGGTGAAAAGTTATGTAGTAAAAAAATACGATACAAATGATCTAAAAACACGTTATCAGAACTCCTCAAAGTGTAAAAAGATTGCTATGAATCGAAACGAAAACTTTCTCAGTGTTCGTACAATTTGGTGAAAAGTTATGTCGTAAGAGATTCGGTCCAAACCAACTCAAAAACCCGTTATTTAATCTCCTCAGAGTGTTAAAAGATAGTTATGAATCGAAAAACAAACTTTTGTAGTGTTTGTTAAATTTGGTCAAAAGTTATGTAGTAAAAAATACGATACAAATGATCTAAGAACACGTTATTTGAACTCCTCAAAGCGTAAAAAGATTGCTATGAATCGAAAAGAAAACTTTCTTAGTGTTTGTACAATTTGGTGAAAAGTTATGTCGTAAAAGATTCGATCCAAACCTACTCAAAAACACGTTATTTGGACTTCTTAGAGTGTTAAAAGAGTGTTTTGAAACGAAAAACAAACTTTCTTAGTGTTCGTAAAATTTGGTGAAAAATTATGTAGTAACAAATACGATACAAATGATCTAAAAACACGTTATTTGAACTCCCCAAAGTGAAAAGAGATTGCTATAAATCGAAAAGAAAACTTTCTTTGTATTTGTTCAATTTGGTGAAAAGTTACGTCGTAAAAGATTTGATCCGAACCTTCTCAAAAACATGCTATTTGGACTCCTCAAAGCGTTAAAAGATTGTTATGAATCGAAAAACAAACTTACGTAGTGTTTGTAAAATTTGGTTAAAAGTTATGTAGTAAAAAATTCGATACAAATGATCTAAAAACATGTTATTTGAACTCCTCAAGGCGTATAAAGATTGCTATGAATCGGAAAGAAAACTTTCTTTGTGTTTGTACAATTTGGTGAAAAGTTATGTCGTAAAAGATTCGATCCAAACCAACTCAAAAACACGTTATTTGAACTCCTCAGAGTGTTAAAAGAGTGTTTTGAAACGAAAAACAAACTTTCTTAGTATTTGTAAAATTTGGTGAATAATTATGTAGTAACAAATACGATATAAATGATATAAAAACAAGTTATTTGAACTCCTCAAAGGGTAAAAAGATTGCTATGAATCGAAACCAAAACATTCTAAGTGTTTGTACAATTTGGTGAAAAGTTACGTCGTAAAAGATTCGATCCAGACCAACTCAAAAACAAGTTATTTTATCTCCTCAGAGTGTTAAAAGATTGTTATGAATCGAAAAACAAACTTTCGTAGTGTTTGTAAAATTTGGTGAAAAGTTATGTAGTTAAAAATACGATACAAATGATCTAAAAACAAGTTATTTGAACTCCTCAAAGCGTAAAATGATTGCTATCAATCGAAAAGAAAACTTTCTTAGTGTTCGTACAATTTGGTGAAAAGTTACATCGTAAAAGATTAGATCCCAACCAACTAAAAAACACGTTATTTAATCTCCTCAGAGTGTTAAAAGATTGTTATGAATCGAAAAACAAATTTTCGTAGTGTTTGTAAAATTTGGTGAAAAGTTATGTAGTTAAAAATACTATACAAATGATCTAAAAACAAGTTATTTGAACTCCTCAAAGCGTAAAAAGATTGCTATGAATCGAAAAGAAAACTTTCTTAGTGTTTGTATAATTTGGTGAAATGTTATGCCGTAAAAGAGTCGATCCAAACCAACTCAAAAATACGTTATTTGGACTCCTTTGCGTGTTAATAGATTGTTTTGAAACGAAAACAAACTTTCTTAGTGTTCGTAAAATTTGGTGAAAAGTTATGTAGTAACAAATACTATACAAATGATCTAAAAACACGTTATTTGATCTCCCCAAAGCGAAAAAAGAATGCTATGAATCTAAAAGAAAACTTTCTTAGTATTTGTACAATTTGGTGAAAAGTTACGTCTGAAAAGATTCGGTCCCAACCATCTCAAAAACACGTTATTTGGACTCCTCAGAACGTTAAAAGATTGTTGTGAATCGAAAAACAAACTTTCTTCGTGTTTGTAAAATTTGGTGGAAAATTATGTAGTAAAAAATACGATACAAATGATCTAAAAATACGTTATTTGAACCCTTCAAAGTGTAAAAAGATTGCCATGAATCAAAAAGAAAACTTTCTTAGTGTTCGTACAATTTGGTGAAAAGTTACGTCGTAAAAGATTCGATCCAAACCAACTCAAAAACACGTTATTTAATCTACTCAGAGCGTTAAAAGATTGTTATGAATCGAAAAACAAACTTTCGTAGTGTTTGTAAAATTTGGAGAAAAGTTATGTAGTAAAAAATACGATACAAATGATCTAAAAACACGTTATTTGAACTCCTCAAAGAGTAAAAAGATTGCTATGAATCGAAAATAAAACTTTCTTAGTGTTCGTACAATTTGATGAAAAGTTACGTCGTAAAAGATTCCATCCAAACAAACTCAAAAACACGTTATTTAATATCCTCATAGTGTTAAAAGATTGTTATGAATCGAAAAACAAACTTTCGTAGTGTTTGTAAAATTTGGTGAAAAGTTATGTAGTAAAAAATACGATACATATTATCTAAAAACTCGTTATTTGAACTCCCCAAAGCGAAATTTTTTGCTATGAATTGAAAAGAAAACTTTCTTAGTGTTTGTACAATTTGGTGAAAAGTAATGTCGTAAAAAATTCGATCCAAACCAACTCAAAAACACGTTATTTGGAGTCCTAAGAGTGTTAAAAATTGTTTTGACACGAAAAACACATTTTCTTAGTGTTTGTAAAATTTGGTGAAAAGTTATGTAGTAAAAAATACGATACAAATGATCTAAAAACACGTTATTTGAATTCCTTAAAGTGTAAAAAGATTGCTATGAATCGAAAAGAAAACGTTCTTAGTGTTTGTACAATTTGGTGAAAAGTTACGTCGAAAAAGATTCGATCCAAACCAACTCAAAATCACGTTATTTAATCTCCTCAGAGTGTTAAAATTTTGTTATGAATCGAAAAACAAACTTTCGTAGTGTTTGTAAAATTTGGTGAAATGTTATGTAGTAAAAAAAACGATACAAATGATGTAAAAACAAGTTATTTGAACTCCTCAAAGCGTAAAAAGATTGCTATCAATCGAAAAGAAAACTTTCTTAGTGTTCGTACAATTTGGTGAAAATTTACGTCGTAAAAGATTCGATCCCAACCAAGTCAAAAACACGTTATTTAATCTCCTCAGAGTGTTAAAAGATTGTTATGAATCGAAAAACAAACTTTCGTAGTGTTTGTAAAATTTGGTGAAAAGTTATGTAGTAAAAAATACGATACAAATGATCGAAAAACACGTTATTTGAACTCCACAAAGCGTAAAAAGATTGCTATGAATCAAAAAGAAAAACTTTCTTAGTGTTTGTACAATTTGTTGAAAAGTTATGTCGTAAAAGATTCGATCCAAACCAACTCAAAAACACGTTATTTGGACTCCTTAGAGTGTTAAAAGAGTGTTTTGAAACGAAAAACAAACTTTCTTAGTATTTGTAAAATTTTGTAATAGTTATGTAGTAACAAATACGATACAAATGATCTAAAAAGAAGTTATTTGAACTCCTCAAAAGGTAACAAGATTGCTATGAATCGAAACAAAAACTTTCTTAGTGTTTGTACAATTTGGTGAAAAGTTACGTCATAAAAGATTCGATCCAAACCAACTCAAAAACACGTTATTTAATCTCCTAAGATTGTTTAAAAGATTGTTATGAATCAAAAATCAAACTTTCGCAGCGTTTGCAAAATTTGGTGAAAACTTATTTAGTAAAAAATACGATACTAATGATCTAAAAACAAGTTATTTGAACTCCTCAAAGCGTAAAAAGATTGCTATGAATCGAAAAGAAAACTTTCTTAGTGTTCGTACAATTTGGTGAAAAGTTATGCATCGTAAAAGATTCAATCCCAACCAACTCAAAAACACGTTATTTAATCTCCTCAGAGTGTTAAAAGATTCTTATAAATCGAAAAACAAACTTTCGTAGTGTTTGTAAAATATGATGAAAAGTTTTGTAATAAAAAATACTATACAAATAATCTAAAAACGCGTTATTTGAACTCCTCAAAGAGTAAAAATATTGCCATGAATCGAAAAGAAAACTTTCTTAGTGTTTGTACAATTTGGTGAAAAGTTATGTCGTAAATGATTCGATCCAAACCAACTCAAAAACACGTTATTTGGACTCCTTAGAGTGTTAAAAGATTGTTTTGAAACGAAAAACATACTTTTTTAGTGTTCGTAAAATTTTGTGAAAAGTTATGTAGTAACAAATACGATACAAATGATCTCAAAACACGTTATTTGAACTCCCCAAAGCGAAAAAGATTTCTATGAATCGAAGAGAAAACTTTCTTAGTATTTGTACAATTTGGTGAAAAGTAACGTCGTAAAAGATTCGATCCAAACCATCTCAAAAACACCTTATTTGGACTCCTCAGAGCGTTGAGAGATTGTTATGAATCGAAAAACAAACTTTGTTAGTGTTTATAATATTTGGTGAAAAGTTATGTAGTACAAAATACGATACAAATGATCTAAAAACACGTTATCAGAACTCCTCAATGTGTCAAAAGATTGCTATGAATCGAAAAGAAAACTTTCTTAGTGTACGTACAATTTGGTGAAAAGTTATGTCGTAAAAGATTCGATCCAAACCAACTCAAAAACCCGTTATTTAATCTCCTCAGAGTGTTTAAAGATTGTTATGAATAGAAAAACAAACTTTCGTAGTGTTTGTAAAATTTGGTGAAAAGTTATGTAGTAAAAAATACGAAACAAATGATCTAAAAACACGTTATTTGAACTCCTCAAAGCGTAAAAAGATTGCAAGGAATCGAAAAGAAAACTTTCTTAGTGTTTGTACAATTTGGCGAAAAGTTACATAGTAAAAGATTCGATCCAAACCATCTCACAAACACGTTATTTGGACTCCTCGGAGCGTTAAAAGATTGTTATGAATCGAAAAACAAACTTTCTTAGTATTTGTAAAATTTTGTGAAAAGTTATGTAGTAAAAAATACGATACAAATGATCTAAAAACAAGTTATTTGAACTCCTTAAAGCGCAAAAAGATTGCTATGAATCGAAAAGAAAAGTTTCTTAGTGTTCGTAGAATTTGGTGGAAAGTTAAGTCGTAAAAGATTCGATCTAACCCAACTCATAAACACGTTATTTTATCTCCTCAGAGTGTTAAAAGATTGTTATGAATAGAAAAACAAACTTTCGTAGTTTTTGAAAAATTTGGAGAAAAGTCATGTAGTAAAAAATACGATACAAATGACCAAAAACAAGTTATTTGAATTCCTGAAAGAATAAAAAGATTGCTATGAATCGAAAAGAAAACATTCTTAGTGTTTGTACAATTTAGTGAAAAGTTACGTAGTAAAAGATTCGATCCAAACCATCTCAAAAACAAGTTATTTGGACTCCTCAGAGCGTTCAAAGATTGTTATGAATCGAAAAACAAACATTCTTAGTGATTGTAAAATTTGGTGAAAAGTTATGTAGTAACAAATACGATACGAATGATCTAAAAACAAGTTATTTAAACTCCTCATAGGGTAAAAAGATTGCTATGAATCGAAAAGAAAACTTTTTAGAGTTTGTACAATTTGGTGAAAAGTTACGTCGTAAAAGTTTCGACCCAAACCAACTCAAAAACACGTTATTTAATCTCCTCAGAGAGTTAAAAGATTGTCATGAATCGAAAAAAAAACTTTCGTAGTATTTGTAAAATTTGGTGAAAAGTTATGTAGTAAAAAATACGATACAAATGATCTAAAAACACGTTATTTGAACTCCTCAAAGCGTAAAAAGATTGCTATGAATAAAAAACAAAACTTTCTTATTGTTCGTACAATTTGGTGAAAAGTTACGTCGTAAAAGATTCGATCCCAACCAACTCAAAAAGTGTTATTTAATCTCCTCAGAATGTTAAAAGATTGTTATGAATCGAAAAACGAAATTTCGTAGTGTTTGTAAAATTTGGCGAAAAGTTATGTAGTAAAAAATACGATACAAATGATCTAAAAACATGTTATTTGAACTCCTCAAAGCGTAAAAAGATTGCTATGAATCGAAAAGAATACTTTCTTAGTGTTCGTACAATTTGGTGAAAAGTTACGTCGTAAAAGATTCGATCCCAACCAACTCAAAAACACGTTATTTTATCTCCTCAGAGTGTTAAAAGATTGTAATGAATCAAAAAACAAACTTCCGTGGTGTATGTAAAATTTCGTGAAAAGTTATGTAGTAAAAAATACGATACAAATGATCTAAAAACACGTTATTTGAACTCCTCAAAGCGTAAAAGGATTGTTATGAATTAAAAAGAAAATTTCTTAGTGTTTGTATAATTTGGTGAAAACTTATGTCGTAAAAGATTCGATCCAAAGCATCTCAAAAACACGTTATTTGGACTTCTTAGAGTGTTAAAAGATTGTTTTGAATCGAAAAACAAACTTTCTTAGTCTTCGTAAAATTTGGTGAAAAGTTATGTCGTAACAAATACCATACAAATGATATAAAAACATGTTATTTGAACTCCCTGAAGCGTAAAAAGATTGCTATGAATCGAAAAGAAATCTTTCTTCGTGTTTGTACAATTTGGTGAAAAGTTACGTACTAAAAGATTCGATCCAAACAATCTCAAAAAATCGTTGTTTGGACTCCTCAGAGCGTTAAAAGATTGTTATGAATCGAAAAACAAATTTTCTTAGTGTTGTAAAATTTCGTGAAAAGTTATGTAGTAAAAAATACGATACAAATGATCTAAAAACAAGTTATTTGAACTCCTCAACGGGTAAATAGATTGCAATGAATCAAAAAGAAAACTTTATTAGTGTTTGTACAATTTGTGAAAAGTTACGTCGTAAAAGATTCAATCCAAACCATCTCAAAAACACGTTATTTAATCTCCTCAGAGTGTTAAAAGATTGGCATGAATCGAAAAACAAACTTTCGTAGTGTTTGTTAAATTTGGTCAAAAGTTATGAAGTAAAAAATACGGTACAAATGATCTAAAAACACGTTATTTGAACTCCTCAAAGCATAATAAGATTGCCATGAATCGAAAAGAAAACTTTCTTAGTGTTCGTAAAATTTGGCGAAAAGATACGTAGTAAAAGATTCGATGAAACCATCTCAAAAACACGTTATTTAGGCTCCTCAGAGTGTTAAAAGATTATTATGAATCGAAAAAAAACTTTCGTGGTGTATGTAAAATTTGGTGAAAAGTTATGTAGTAAAAAATACGATACAAATGATCTAAAAGCACGTTAATGAAACTCCTCAAAGTGTAAAAAGATTGATATGAATCGAAAAGAAAACTTTCTTAGTGTTAGTACAATTTGGTGAAAAGTTACGTCATAAAAGGTTCCATCCAAACAATCTCAAAAACACTTCATTTGGACTCCTCAGAGCGTTAAAGGGTTGTTATGTATCGAAAAACAAACTATCGTAGTGTTTGAAAATTTTGGTGAAAAGTTATGTAGCAAGAACTACGATACAAATGATCTAAAAACACGTTATTTGAACTCCTCAAAGTGTAAAAAGATTGCTATGAATCGAAAAGAAAACTTTCTTAATGTTTGTACAATTTGATGAAAAGTTATGTCGTAAAAGATTCGATCCAAACCAACTCAAAAACACGTTATTTAATCTCCTCAGATTGTTAAAAGATTGTTATGAATCGAAAAACAAACTTTCGTAGTGTTTGTCAAATTTGGTGAAACGTTATGCAGTACAAAATAAGATACAAATGATCAAAAAACACATTATTTGAACTCCTCAAAGCGTAAAAAGATTGCTATGAATCGAAAAGAAAACTTTCTTAGTGTTCGTACAATTTGGTGAAAAGTTACGTCGTAAATGATTCGATCCCAACAAACTCAAAAACACGTTATTTAATCTCCCCAGAGTGTTAAAATATTGTTATGAATCGAAAAACAAACTTTCGTGGATCTAAAATTTGGTGAAAAGTTATGTAGTAAACAATATGATACAAATGATATAAAAACACGTTATTTGAACTCCTCAAAGCGTAAAAAGATTGTTATGAATCAAAAAGAAACTTTCTTAGTGTTTGTACAATTTAGTGAAAAGTTATGTCGTGAAAGATTCGATCCAAACCAACTAAAAAACTCGTTATTTAGACTCCTTAGAGTGTTAATAGATTGTTTTGAATCGAAAAACAAACTTTCTTAGTCTTCGTAAAATGTGGTGAAAAGTTATGCAGTAACAAATACGATACAAAAGATCTAAAAACACGTTATTTGAAATCCCCAAAGCGTAAAAAGATTGCTATGAATCGAAAAGAAAACTTTCTTAGTGTTTGTACAATTTGGTGAAAAGTTACGTCGTAAAAGATTCGATCCAAACCATCTCAAAAACACGTTATTTGGACTCCTCAGAGCGTTAAAAGATTGTTATGAATCGAAAAAAAAACTTTCTTAGTGTTTGTAAAATTTGGTGAAAAGTTATGTAGTAAAAAATACGATACAAATGATCTAAAAACAAGTTATTTGAACTCCTTAAAGCGCAAAAAGATTGCTATGAATCGAAAAGAAAAGTTTCTTAGTGTTCGTAGAATTTGGTGAAAAGTTACGTTGTAAAAGATTCGATCTAAACCAACTCAAAAACACGTTATTTTATCTTCTGAGTGTGTTAAAAGATTGTTATGAATCGAAAAAGAAACTTTCGTAGTTTTTGTAAAATTTGGAGAAAAGTTATGTAGTAAAAAATACGATACAAATGATCAAAAAACACGTTATTTGAATTCCTGAAAGCATAAAAAGATTGCTATGAATCGAAAAGAAAACATTCTTAGTGTTTGTATGATGAGCGGATTTTCGGTGCGTAAAATTATCGTTGTATTCGAAAACCCGATTCAATCAACAAGTGTGAAAATATATGTGTATAGTGGAAAATATGCAAGTTCGTTCCATGAGGAGTATATGCGTCGAATAATGAATCAAAAACATGCAAAAATGGACAGAAACGTTTCCAGAAAATTGTCCGTTATAACGGAAGAATGTCCGTTACAACGGACTTGTGCATTGATTTAATTTCTGAGTTTTGGACACTAATCCGTTATGACGGAGATAAGTCCGTTGCAACGGAAGTGGGTGTCCATTACAACGGAGCTGCTGGTCCGTCACAACGGATTGGTGAATCCGTTACAGCGGAACAAGTTGCGTTACAACGGACTATGTGTTAAGGTTTTGACTGAAGGAATCCACACTAGTCCGTTACAACGGAGCAAGTTGCGTTATAACGGAGTTCAACAAACTGAAATGAATAAGGACTAACGATAGGTCCGTTGTAACGGATGGTGAACTTCCGTTATAACGGACTATCTCCTGGATTGGGAATTTGTTATTTTTATTAGGGATTTGGTTTGTGAATGTTTGATGAGTTAATTAGGGGCTGAAAAGCAAGTAAAAAGAGAGCAACAAAAGAACACAAAAGAGAGCAAAAGATCGAATGCAAGAACAAAGATTTAGAACCAAGAAAGAGATTCAATCACAACCTTAAACTATCATTCAACATACAAGAATTTCAAGATAGAAAAGAATACACCTAGATTGAGTAAAGAACGCATCAAGAAGAGCCTCCTTTTCCTCGCTAGTGTTGTCGCTTGCTTGACCACCGAAGGGGCAACTCTCCGAGTCTCGGTCACTTGCTTCGTTGGTAACCGAAAGGAAAGAATCCTCGAGTCGTGGATAACTCGAGAAGGATCACCAAAAGGAGGGACTCCTAGTCATGGTTGACGCCTTCTTCAAGCTCCAAAAGAGGGATCTACCAAGTCTCGGTCTCAACGCAACTTCACAACACCGAAAGGAAAAATTTCCCTAGTCACGCTTAGTCTTGAGAAAGGTCGATTCACCGAAAAGGAAGGATATCCAAGTCACGGTCGAATCTCCCGAGCAATTGAGTAGGATCTTGAATGGTTCTTGATGTTCTTGACGGTTCTTGGAAGTTCTTGAGAGGGAGAGAGAAGAGAGAGAGAGAGAGAAAGTGCTCCGAAGAGCGGGAAAGGGGGACTTCCAACTCGTGGCCCTTTTGGTCTTATTTATAGCACTCACGGAGTCTTCTTATTGGTCACGAGTTGGTGGAGAGGATTGGGGGTAATGAAGTAATTTCCACCAAAGGTAGGTGGGAAGGATAAGGGCTAATGATTGAGTGGTTTTCGTGTGGACTTTTGTGTAAGTCTCTATCATGATGATTGTTTGCCTCCCGTCTCATTCATGTACCGAATATATCGGTATAATATATCGTTTTCATTCCTCTTGACGTGTTGGAGACAACTACACTTTCCAAATTCCCAGTATTTCTCTCTAAAACTTGTAATTAAGCAATAAAACACACTTAGTGAAGAAATATTCTTGTTATCTCAAATATGAACAATTGTATATATAAAGTTGTGATTCAAAAGGGCTAAAATCCCCAAATTAGATATCAAAAAGGTGCTTTATTTTCCTATTATCAAATACCCCCATACTTAAACCCTTGATCGTCCTCGATCATGATGAGCGTAAAATCAAGCACAAAGAAAAATGCATGTATAGGTTTTATTGAAATTATATTCATCGATCTCAAAACTCAATTCTCACGAGATAATTGTTTACTCTTATCATAATCACTAATATTGAAAGAGATAAGTTTGAGTTATATTAGAATCTATTTTCAATGAATTGCACAAATTCGAAGAGTTTATTAGAGCAAATGATCTCAAC
Organism: Luzula sylvatica; assembly: GCA_946800325.1. Lineage (NCBI taxonomy): Eukaryota > Viridiplantae > Streptophyta > Magnoliopsida > Poales > Juncaceae > Luzula > Luzula sylvatica. Next base: position 26,651,186 of record OX326959.1, on the reverse strand, counting down.
CGAAAAAGATGATTAAACACCATCATTCAATTCTTTTCACTCCACAATTCACAAGGATTATCATGAAAAAGCATTAATGAAAACCAATTTTTCCGTTTTGCAAAAAAAAATCATTTCTTAAATGTAATTTGTCACTTTTAAACCGTTCGGTACGTTAGTACTTGGTTCATCTTCGATTTCTACTAAATTTTCCCAATTTGCGCTCGATTTTTGAACTCCTTTTCTTTCCTTTTTATTCTTTTTATTTTTCTTCTTTTCTTTTATTCTTTTTATTTCTTTTCTTTTGTTCGTTATTGCTTTCGATGGTCCCCATGTGTGTCCTTTGGGATAACAAATGGTCATGACTCACACCACTCATTACTTAGTAAAACCCCATGGATCCGTGCAATCTTTAGCCAACAAGTGGTCATGACTCACACCACTCATTACTTAATCAATCGCACGGACTCGACAATCGAAAGCGCTTTAATCCGAGATTGTAGAAAACTTTTTCGCATCGACTCTTGATCATGACTCACACCAAGAACCGGCTACTTTGGTTTACTACGACTCATGCACCCCTTTAGCCAACAAGTGGTCATAACTCACACCACTCATTACTTAATCACGGTGCATGAGCTCATCGAATCAAGCTTTGAGCGCAAATTGGTTCCCGTTAGTTTAATTTCGAATTCCCATGAACGGTCGAGCTCTTTAAGTGCAAATGGTCAAATTTTAGATTCAAGCAAAACTTACTAAATTGGTTCAAACAAAACTTTTTAGAAATTCCAAGTTCAAAATAGGTTTATTTATTGAAAATGGTGTGTCATGTATATCAAGGATTGATCAATTGTCAAAAACTTATGAATTTAGTGAATTCATTGATTATGATTTGAATCCCCAAAAGAATCTCTTCAAGATCTCAATCAACTCCTTCAAATATTTGTGAAAATTTCAAATTTGAGAGTAAAATTATGCTAGTTTGGTGAAAATTTGTTTAAAAATCGATGATTTATTCAATGAGGTGGAGAAAAACCTTTAACTTGCATAAAATCATTTGCTTGTATAACCTTGATGCTCAAAAAACAAAAATAAGGTCGAAAAATTCAATTAAAAGCTCATTTTTTTTCAATTTTTGAAGCAAAAAACAAATTTGTCCAGAGAGCACTCCGTTGTAACTAACCTTAGGTCCGTTACAACCGAGTTGTCCCTGGAATTTTTTTTTTTTTTATTTTTATTTTTAAATTTTATATCAAAGATTGTGTGTATATCCCCCCATACTTACTATTTCGCTTGTCCTCAAGCGGTAATATAGAGAAAAATTAAAAGAAGTTAAGGAGAGACACAACCTTTGATGCGTGGTGCTTGATCGTCTTCGACTTGTTGCTCCTCCATCCATCTTGTTTCGAATTTTGCGTAGAAATGCTCGATGCGTTTTCCATTCACCTTGAACGATTCATTCGATTCGTCGCTTCGAATCTCCACAACTCCAAATGGTGTGACATTGGTCACCACAAATGGGTCGATCCAACGCGACATTTGCTTCTTTTTGGAGTTGAACGTCTCGATCACCGATTTCGAATTCGCATCCTTTGCCGGTGTCGTCTCCATCTTGTCGCGTTTCTCGTGTCTTGGTCCCACCTTTGCGATTATTTGTTCGGGAATTCGTGGAGGTTGATCGAGGAGATTCGGAGGAAACGCATCATTTGCCGATCTTGGAGAGGTAAGCATCTTGATCACATTGATTTTCTCCTTATTGACTTCCTTTCCTTTCTTGAGATTAGATGGCCTAATATGATTTCATTGCTCACTAAAGAGTGGCATTTTCAAAAATTCGAAACAAGGTTAGCTTGTAATGAGAGAGAATGAAAAGCATAAACCTTTGGATGTGATGGAGAATCGGAATTCTTGGTTTATCTTGGAATGTACCAATTGAGCTTGAGCATGTAGTCCTTGCACCGTTGGTACGAGGGTTTGCCTCCCTCGCTAGCGCTCTCGTTTATGGTCTCGAGCTCGACCATGCCGATGTTATCCTCCTTCAAAATTAAACGAAGCGCTCACATGGATTGCTACTTTTCGACCGCCTCAAAATACTCCCTTTGAGATGTTGGAGATGAGAGAATTCGGCGCTTGTATCACTCGTTTTGCATATGTCGAAAGTGGCGTAAATATTTTCTCTATTCCGCTTCGACTTTTTCGAGTTGCTTCATCGCTTGGAGTTTGATGAAGAGGAGTTGTGAGAGGCGTGAGTGTCTCGAATGTATTCGACTTCCTTGATAAATCTACACAAGGTGAATTTCTATCATGAGAAGCATCATAGTTCTTAAATGAATTCAAATTGATGATATATGGAAAAAATTCACCCTGGAGAATTGTAGATTTCTTTTCTTGCTCGTTTTCATCGATTGGAGTGTGTTGAACCGTCTTTTGGAGAGTCGAATCCAATGACACCTTTTCTTCTTCAATTGTCGTTCTTGCTCCAATGCTTTCATCGAATCCCCCCATACTTGAACTCTTGTCGCCTTCAATCTCAACGATCCCCTCGTTTGAATATTCTAACTCGAGACAAGTCACTCTTTGATCTAGATCATTGAGCGTGGATTGAATATTTCCGAGTCGTCGAGAGGTGGTTTTAATCTCATGCGAGATATCACTTATCTCTTGTTTGATTTCATGTTTCATTGAGTCCATGTTTTTCTCGTTTTTATCGATTTTTTCGTTCATTGATTGCATCATTGACATCATTCTTTCCATCATTTGCTTCATTTCTTGATTTGGATCTTCGATTTGGGATTGAAATGGTGGGTCATGGCATTCAAATTCATGTTGAAATTCGAGTTCATTTTGAGAAGGTTCGTATGTGGGTTTCGAGAGTTGATAGTAGTTTTCGGTATAGGATTGTGTCTCATGACCCCATGGGGATTCGTTTTCGTATTGGCGAGCTTCGTAGATGGGATATTTGTTATGGTATGGAGACTTTTGGAAACCTGAAGATTAGGAAATTAGAAAAAAGAAACCTTGAAGAAATAGGAAAACTCTCCATATATTGATATTGCCATGATTGAATGGTAATTAAGGCAATGATTATTTCCTTGTATTATTTCCTTGTATTGGGTAGGAGTTTAGCTATAAATAGAGGGCTAGGCTAGAGTTTTATTCATTCCAACAAAGCACAAACAATTGTATTCTCTCTTTCTCCAGTATAGTAAAATAAGTTTGAGTCCCGGCGGCCGTGGTTTTTTCCCTTCGGGGTTTCCACGTAAAAATACTTGTGTCCGTGTGTTGTTCTTGTGTGTGTGTTTGCGGTGACGATCCTAACAAGTGGTATCAGGGCAAAGGTTAAGGTTCGAGCAGACGAGAGATGGACGAGAACAAGGTTTCGGTATGTCGGTTCGATGGGCGAGACTTCGGTTACTGGAAGATGCAAGTAGAAGCGTTGCTGTGCCAGAAGGACCTAGAAGAGGCGCTATTCGAGACAAGGCCAGAAAGTATCACGGACGAAGGCAAGTGGAAGAAGATGAACCGCAAGGCGCTAATCTATATCCAACTATCGCTAGCCAAGAACGTGGCGTTCAACGTAGCGAAGGAGACGACGGCTTTCGGGGTCATGAAGGCGTTGTCCAACATGTACGAGAAACCATCTTCGCTAAACAAGCTGCACCTGGTGCGCCGTCTTTTCAATCTGCGAATGACGGAGGGCGGATCTGTTGCGGAGCATCTAAATTCTTTTTAGGTTATTTCAAACCAATTAGACTCTTTCAAATTTAACCTTGGTGATGAGATGAAGGCACTCATGCTACTATCATCTCTCCCAGAGAGCTGGACGACGACGGTAGACGTTATCGGCGTCAAGGAGAATTTGACTTTTGAGGAAGTGCGGGACCGCATCCTGAATGACGACATTCGACGAAAGGAGCGAAGCGAAGCCTTGGGTTCCTCGGGTTCGGCGTTGAATTTGGAGAGTCGGGGCCGTGAAGGTCAGAAGAGCAACAACCGCGGACGAGCCAAGTCGAGAGGGCGTAGCAAGTCAAGACCACGTGGCGAGCTGGAGTGCTGGAATTGTGGCAAGAAAGGTCACATGAAGCGGGACTGCAAAGCCCCGAGAAAGGAGAAGGTGGAATCGAGTTCTGCAAATGTTGTCACCGAGCAAGACAGAGATGACGCTCTCGTTTTATGCGTCGACAACCCCGTCGAGTCCTGGGTTTTGGACTCGGGCGCATCCTTCCACTCAACCTCGCAGAGAGATAAGTTCTTAAATTTCAAGACAGGAGATTTAGGAAATGTCCACCTAGCAGATGGAAAGCCTTTGAGCGTATCGGGCATAGGTGATGTCCAGATAAAATCAAGCAACGGGTTTAGATGGATCTTGCGAGGAGTTCGGTACATTCCCGGTCTGAAGAAGAACTTGATATCCGTCAGGCAGATTGATAGCGAAGGCTACAAGACGGTGTTCGGGAACGGGTCGTGGAAGATTGTAAGGGGGGCCATGGTGATAGCGAGAGGTACAAAGACGGGAACCCTCTATCTTACCGATAATAGAGGAGATTGTTTGGCGTTTTCAGGAGCAGCGACTGATCCGATGTTATGGCACAATCGGCTCGGTCACATGAGTCACGAAGGGATGCAAGTGTTAATTTCCAAGGGTCTGTTACCGAAGGTAAAATCGGTACAAACCGATATCTGTGAGAACTGCGTGCTCGGCAAGCAAAGACGGGTTAGTTTTTCGAAGGCCGGACGAGAACTAAAAATGGGGAAGTTAGACCTGGTGCATACCGACGTGTGGGGGCCAGCTCCGGTCCAGTCTATCGGGGGGTCACGATACTACGTCACCTTTATCGACGATTCAACTAGGAAGGTATGGATCTATTTTATTAAACACAAATCTGACGTGTTTAATGTGTTCAAAAGGTGGAAGGTAGAAGTCGAGACCGAGACCGGCTTGAAGCTGAAATGCTTGAAGTCGGATAATGGAGGGGAGTACGACGGTACAGAGTTCAGAGGGTTTTGTGCGGAACAAGGAATCAAGCTGATTCGGACGGTCCCAACTCGACCTCAACAGAACGGGGTGGCAGAACGGATGAATCGAACTCTGAATGAACGAGCAAGGCGATGCGATTACACACGGGATTGCCGAAGATGTTCTGGGCGGATGCGGTTAGCACAGCCGCATACCTTATCAACCGTACTCCGATGAAATCTCTCAACCTCGAGTTACCTGAAGAGAAATGGAGAGGAAAGAAGATTTCTCTTGGTCATTTGCGAATTTTTGGGAGCATCTCGTATGTCCATATCGACGCAGAGAAGAGGGACAAACTAGACGCGAAGGCCCAAAGATGTGTGTTCATTGGTTATGGATCGAATTACTTCGGTTATTGGTTTTGGATCGAGGAAGGTCGAAGAATAATTCGGTCAAGAGACGCAACATTTAATGAAGGGGAACTCTACAAGAACAGGTTCGGTTCCGGAGGCGAATCGAAATCGGAGGAGAGTGTCCATCAAATCACGAGCAATGACGAGTCGAGCGAGCCCGAGGAAGACGAGTTTTCGGTCCAGGATGTGATTGAAAATGGGGACGAAGACGTGCCTGAAATCGCGCAAGACGAAAGCCCAGAAACTCCAATTTTGAGACGATCAAGCCGGAGAATTAAGCCTACAAACCGTTATTCACCATCACTCCATCATTTGCTGCTAACCGATGCGGGTGAACCAGAAGGCTACCGAGAGGCGGTACACGGAGGTGATTCGGTCAAGTGGGAGCGCGCGATGAAGGAAGAGATTGAGTCTCTCCGGAAGAACAATACTTGGGAAATGACCCGGTTGCCAGATGGCAAGAAGGCGCTGCAAAACAAATGGGTCTACCGAGTGAAGGACGAGTCAGATGGCAGCAAGAGATACAAGGCGAGGCTGGTAGTCAAGGGGTTTCTTCAGAAGAAGGGAATCGACTACACAGAGGTGTTCTCGCCGGTGGTAAAGCTGAAGACTATTCGCACGGTGTTAAGTATTGTAGCAGCGGAGGATTTGCACCTTGAGCAAATGGATGTCAAGACGGCGTTCCTTCATGACGATTTGGAGGAGGACATCTATATGGTGCAACCTGAAGGTTTCGAGATCCCGGGAAAGGAGGACCTTGTGTGCAGGCTTAAGAAGAGCTTGTACGGTTTAAAGTAGGCTCCAAGACAGTCGTACAAGAAGTTCGACAAGTTCATGTGTGATCGTGGTTTTCGTAGGGGTGACACCGACCATTGTTGCTACTACAAGAGTAGTGGAGAAACATACATTATATTGCTTTTGTATGTTGATGATATGCTCATTGCAGGTGCGAACATGAGGGAGATCGACAAGCTCAAGAGGGAGTTGTCAAGAGGATTTGAAATGAAGGATTTAGGAGAGGCGAGCCAAATTCTTGGGATGCGAATTACTCGAGATCGAAGCAAGGGTACTCTCACAGTGTCGCGAGAGAAGTACGTTAAGAAGGTGCTGGAGCGATTCCGAGTAGATGACGCCAAGCCGAGAAGTACCCCACTCGGCGCACATTTCAAACTCTCCAAGGCGCAGTCACCGAAAACCACGGAGGAGAAGAAGAGGATGGAGAACGTGCCGTATTCATCGGCAGTGGGTAGCCTAATGTACGCCATGGTGTGCACGAGACCCGACATTTCTCATGCAGTGGGAGTCGTGAGCCGGTTCATGGCAAACCCCGACATCGAGCACTGGAAGGCGATTAAGTGGCTACTGAGATACTTGAAGGGCACCGCAAGCATGGCACTGTGCTACAAGAAAGGTGGCACGAGTTTGCAAGGCTTTGTAGATGCTGACCTAGGAGGAGATGTGGATAGTCGGAAGAGCACTTCCGGTTATGTCTTCACGATGGGAGGCACGGCGGTGAGTTGGATGTCGAGATTGCAGAAGTGTGTGTCGCTATCGACAACGGAGGCTGAGTATGTGGCAATCTCGGAGGCCGGAAAGGAGATGGTATGGCTCTTGACTTTTCTGAAGGAGATCGGGAAAGCTCAAGGATGCAAGACACTTTACACCGACAGTCAAAGTGCCTTATGTCTCGCGAAGAATCCGGTGTTCCACTCGAGGACCAAGCACATCCAACTGAAGTATCACTACATCCGGGAACTTGTGAGTGACGGGGTCTTATCGCTGGAGAAGATCCAAGGTGCCAAGAACGCTGCAGATATGTTGACCAAGGAAGTCCCCACCGACAAGCTGAGGCTGTGCGTCGCCTCAGTGGGGCTGGTCACGTAAATCATGGGAGCTGTCGCCGGACTCAAGGAAGTCCCGCTCGGGACAGGAGAAAGAAGGCTGGTGCAAAAGTCTCCAAGTGGGAGATTGTTGTGGTATGGAGACTTTTGGAAACCTGAAGATTAGGAAATTAGAAAAAGAAAACCTTGAAGAAATAGGAAAACTCTCCATATATTGATATTGCCATGATTGAATGGTAATTAAGGCAATGATTATTTCCTTGTATTATTTCCTTGTATTGGGTAGGAGTTTAGCTATAAATAGAGGGCTAGGCTAGAGTTTTATTCATTCCAACAAAGCACAAACAATTGTATTCTCTCTTTCTCCAGTATAGTAAAATAAGTTTGAGTGCCGGCGGCCGTGGTTTTTTCCCTTCGGGGTTTCCACGTAAAAATACTTGTGTCCGTGTGTTGTTCTTGTGTGTGTGTTTGCGGTGACGATCCTAACAATATTGACAAAGGGTCTCGGTGTGTGATTGGTTTGAGGTGGAACATGAGAGCAAACCGAGCCTTCGTTCCTCTTTTCTTTCTTCCCATTCGTCGATATCTTGATTGATCATTTCTTTAAGCGTCATGTGTTTTGGATATCTTCTTGGAGGTTGTTCTTGAGTTAGCAATTCTCCAAAAGTTCTTGTTCTTTCTTGATTCATCTTGCTCTACTCCGTGTACCTTGCAAGAATAGAAAATTTTCGAAATTAGTGAAATATCAAGTTCAAATGTATCAAATCTATTAAAAATATCACTCGAGATTGCAAGTTTGATTCAAAATTTGACTTAAACATTACTCCCCGGCAGCGGCGCCATTTGATGAGCGGGTTTTTGGTGCGTAAAAATATCGTTGTATTCGAAAACCCGATTCAATCAACAAGTGTGAATATATATGTGTATAGTGGAAAATATGCAAGTTCGTTCCACGAGGAGTATATGCAAGTTATGACGGAGATAAGTCCGTTGCAACGGAAGTGGGTGTCCGTTACAACGGAGCTGCTGGTCCGTCACAACGGATTGGTGAATCCGTTACAGCGGAACAAGTTGCGTTACAACAGACTGTGTGTTAAGGTTTTGACTGAAGGAATCCACACTAGTCCGTTACAACGGAGCAAGTTGCGTTATAACGGAGTTCAACAAACTGAAATGAATAAGGACTAACGATAGGTCCGTTGTAACGGATGGTGAACTTCCGTTATAACGGACTATCTCCTGGATTGGGAATTTGTTATTTTTATTAGGGATTTGGTTTGTGAATGTTTGATGAGTTAATTAGGGGCTGAAAAGCAAGTAAAAAGAGAGCAACAAAAGAACACAAAAGAGAGCAAAAGATCGAATGCAAGAACAAAGATTTAGAACCAAGAAAGAGATTCAATCACAACCTTAAACTATCATTCAACATACAAGAATTTCAAGATAGAAAAGAATACACCTAGATTGAGTAAAGAACGCATCAAGAAGAGCCTCCTTTTCCTCGCTAGTGTTGTCGCTCCATTGACCACCGAAAGGAGAATGCTCCGAGTCACGGCAAACTTGCTTCGTTGGTCACCGAAAGGCTAGAATCCTCGAGTCGCGGATAACTCGAGAAGGATCACCAAAAGGAGGGACTCCTAGTCATGGTTGACGCCTTCTTCAAGCTCCAAAAGAGGGATCTACCAAGTCTCGGTCTCAACGCAACTTCACAACACCGAAAGGAAAAATTTCCCTAGTCGCGGATAACTAGGAAAAATTTCGCCGAAAAGGAAGGATGTCCAAGTCACGGTCGAATCTCCCGAGCAATCGAGTAGGATCTTGAACGGTTCTTGATGTTCTTGACGGTTCTTGGAAGTTCTTGAGAGGGAGAGAGAAGAGAGAGAGAGAGAGAAAGTGCTCCGAAGAGCGGGAAAGAGGGCCTTCCAACTCGTGGCCCTTTTTGTCTTATTTATAGCACTCACGGAGTCTTCTTATTGGTCACGAGTTGGTGGAGAGGATTGGGGGTAATGAAGTAATTTCCACCAAAGGTAGGTGGGAAGGATAAGGGCTAATGATTGAGTGGTTTTCGTGTGGACTTTTGTGTAAGTCTCTATCATGATGATTGTTTGCCTCCCATCTCATTCATGTACCGAATATATCGGTATAATATATCGTTTTCATTCCTCTTGACGTGTTGGAGACAACTACACTTTCCAAATTCCCAGTATTTCCTTCTAAAACCTGTAATTAAGCAATAAAACACACTTAGTGAAGAAATATTCTTGTTATCTCAAATATGAACAATTGTATATATAAAGTTGTGATTCAAAAGGGCTAAAATCCCCAAATTAGATATCAAAAAGGTGCTTTATTTTCCTCTTATCATTGTACAATTTAGTGAAAAGTTACGTAGTAAAAGATTCGATCCAAACCAACTAAAAACACATTATTTAATCTCCTCAGAGTGTTAAAAGACTGTTATGAATCGAAAAACAAACTTTCGTAGTGTTTGTAAAATTTGGTGAAAAGTTATGTACTAAAAAATACGATACAAATGATCTAAAAACACGTTATCATAACTACTGAATGTGTAAAGTTTGGTGAAAAGTTATGTCGTACGAGATTCGATCCAAACCAACTCAAAAACCCGTTAGTTAATATCCTCAGAGTGTTTAAAGATTGTTATTAATCGAACAACAAACTTTCGTAGTGTTTGTAAAATTTGGTGAAAAGTTATGTAGTAAACAATACGATACAAATGATCTAAAAACAAGTTATTTGAACTCTTCAAAGCATAAAAAGATTGCTATGAATCGAAAGAAAACTTTCATAGTGTTTGTACAATTTGGTGAAAAGTTATGTCGTAAAAGATTCTATCCATACCATCTCAAAAACACGTTATTTGGACTCCTTAAAAGTGTTAAAAGATTGTTTTGATTCGAAAAACAAACTTTGGTAGTGTTTGTAAAATTTGGTGAAAAGTTATGCACTAAAAAATACGATACAAATTATCTAACAACACGTTATTTGAACTTCTCAAAGCGTACAAAGATTGCTATGAATCGAAAAGAAAACTTTCTTAGTGTTTGTAAAATTTGGTGGAAAATTATGTAGTAAAAAATACGATACAAATGATCTAAAAATACGTTATTTGAACTCCTCAAAGTGTAAAAAGATTGCTATGAATCAAAAAGAAAACTTTCTTAGTGTTCGTACAATTTGGTGAAAAGTTACGTCGTAAAAATTCGATCCAAACCAACTCAAAAACACGTTATTTTATCTCCTCAGAGCGTTAAAAGATTGTTATGAATCGAAAAACAAACTTTCTTTGTGTTTGTAAAATTTGATGGAAAGTTATGTAGTAACAAACACGATACAAGTGATCTAAAAACAAGTTATTTGAACTCCTCAAAGCGAAAAAATATTGCTACGAATCGAAAAGAAAAGTTTCTTAATGTTTGTACAATTTGGTGAAAAGTTATGTAGTAAAAAATACGATACACATTATCTAAAAACACATTATTTGAACTCCTCAGAGCGATGAAAAATTGTTATGAATCGAAAAACAAACTTTCGTAGTGTCTGTAAAATTTGGTGAAAAGTTATGTAGTAAAAAATACGATACAAATTATCTAAAAACACGTTATTTGAACTCCTCAAAGCGTAAAAATATTGCTATTAATCGAAAAGAAAACTTTCTTAATGTTTGTACTATTTGGTGAAAAGTTATGTCGTAAAAGATGCGATCCAAACAAACTCAAAAACACGTTATTTAATCTCCTCAGAGTGTTAAAAGATTGTTATGAATAGAAAAACAAACTTTCGTAGTGTTTGTAAAATTTGGTTAAAAGTTATGCAGTAAAAAATAAGATACAAATGATCAAAAAACACGTTATTTGAACTCCTCAAAGCGTACAAAGATTGCTATGAATAGAAAAGAAAACTTTCTTAGTTTTTGTACAATTTGGCGAAAAGTTATGTCGTAAAAGATTTGATCCAAACCATCTCAAAAACACGTTATTTGGACTCCTTAGAGTGTTAAAAGATTGTTTTGAATCAAAAAACAAACTTTCGTAGTGTTTGTAAAATTTGGTGAAAATTTATGTAGTAAAAAATACGATTCAAACGATCTAAAAACACGTTATTTGAATTCCACAAAGTGTAAAAAGATTGCTATGAATCGAAAAGAAAACTTTCTTAGTGTTCGTACAATTTGGTGAAAAGTTACGTCGTAGAAGATTCGATCCAAACCAACTCAAAAACACGTTATTTAATGTCCTCAGAGTGTTAAAAGACTGTTATGAATCGAAAAACAAACTTTCGTAGTGTTTGCAATATTTGGTGAAAAGTTATGTAGTAAAAAAATACGATACAAATGATCTAAAAACACGTTATCAGAACTCCTCATAGTGTAAAAAGATTGCTATGAATCGAAACGAAAACTTTCTTAGTGTTCGTACAATTTGGTGAAAAGTTATGTCGTAAGAGATTCGATCCAAACCAACTCAAAAACCCGTTATTTAATCTCCTCAGAGTGTTAAAAGATAGTTATGAATCGAAAAACAAACTTTTGTAGTGTTTGTTAAATTTGGTCAAAGGTTATGTAGTAAAAAATACGATACAAATGATCTAAGAACACGTTATTTGAACTCCTCAAAGCGTAAAAAGATTGCTATGAATCGAAAAGAAAACTTTCTTAGTGTCTGTACAATTTGGTTAAAAGTTACGTCTCAAAAGATTCGGTCCAAACCATCTCAAAAACACGTTATTTGGACTCCTCAGAACGTTAAAAGATTGTTATGAATCGAAAAACAAACTTTCTTTGTGTTTGTAAAATTTGGTGGAAAGTTATGTAGTAAAAAATACGATACAAATGATCTAAAAATACGTTATTTGAACTCTTCAAAGTGTAAAAAGATTGCCATGAATCAAAAAGAAAACTTTCTTAGTGTTCGTACAATTTGGTGAAAAGTTACGTCGTAAAAGATTCGATCCAAACCTACTCAAAAACACGTTATTTAATCTCCTCAGAGCGTTAAAAGATTGTTATGAATCGAAAAACAAACTTTCGTAGTGTTTGTAAAATTTGGTGAAAAGTTATGTAGTAAAAAATACGATACAAATGATCTAAGAACACGTTATTTGAACTCCTCAAAGCGTAAAAAGATTGCTATGAATCGAAAAGAAAACTTTCTTAGTGTCTGTACAATTTGGTTAAAAGTTATGTCGTAAAAGATTCGATCCAAACCAACTCAAAAACACATTATGTGGACTTCTTAGAGTGTTAAAAGAGTGTTTTGAAACGAAAAACAAACTTTCTTAGTGTTCATAAAATTTGGTGAAAAGTTATGTAGTAACAAATACGATACAAATGATCTAAAAACACGTTATTTGAACTCCCCAAAGTGAAAAGAGATTGCTATAAATCGAAAAGAAAATTTCTTTGTATTTGTTCAATTTGGTGAAAAGTTACGTCGTAAAAGATTTGATCTGAACCTTCTAAAAAACATGCTATTTGGACTCCTCAGAGCGTTAAAAGATTGTTATGAATCGAAAAACAAACTTACGTAGTGTTTGTAAAATTTGGTTAAAAGTTATGTTGTAAAAAATTCGATACAAATGATCTAAAAACATGTTATTTGAACTCCTCAAGGCGTAAAAAGATTGCTATGAATCGAAAAGAAAACTTTCTTTGTGTTTGTACAATTTGGTGAAAAGTTATGTCGTAAAATTTTCGATCCAAACCAACTCAAAAACACGTTATTTGAACTCCTTAGCGTGTTAAAAGAGTGTTTTGAAACGAAAAACAAACTTTCTTAGTATTTGTAAAATTTGGTGAATAATTATGTAGTAACAAATACGATACAAATGATATAAAAACAAGTTATTTGAACTCCTCAAAGGGTAAAAAGATTGCTATGAATCGAAACCAAAACTTTCTAAGTGTTTGTACAATTTGGTGAAAAGTTACGTCGTAAAAGATTCGATCCAAACCACCTCAAAAACACGTTATTTAATCTCCTCAGAGTGTTAAAAGATTGTTATGAATCGAAAAACAAACTTTCGTAGTGTTTGTAAAATTTGGTGAAAAGTTATGTAGTTAAAAAATACGATACAAATGATCTAAAAACAAGTTATTTGAACTCCTCAAAGCGTAAAATGATTGCTATCAATCGAGAAGAAAACTTTCTTAGTGTTCGTACAATTTGGTGAAAAGTTACGTCGTAAAAGATTCGATCCCAACCAACTAAAAAACACGTTATTTAATCTCCTCAGAGTGTTAAAAGATTGTTGTGAATCGAAAAACAAATTTTCGTAGTGTTTGTAAAATTTGGTGAAAAATTATGTAGTAAAAAATACGATACAAATGGTCTTAAAACACGTTATTTTAACTCCTCAAAGCGTAAAAAGATTGCTATGAATCGAAAAGAAAACTTTCTTAGTGTTTGTATAATTTGGTGAAAAGTTATGTCGTAAAAGAGTCGATCCAAACCAACTCAAAAACACGTTATTTGGACTCCTTTGAGTGTTAATAGATTGTTTTGAAACGAAAACAAACTTTCTTAGTGTTCGTAAAGTTTGGTGAAAAGTTATGTCGTAACAAATACTATACAAATGATCTAAAAACACGTTATTTGATCTCCCCAAAGCGAAAAAAGATTGCTATGAATCTAAAAGAAAACTTTCTTAGTATTTGTACAATTTGGTCAAAAGTTACGTCTTAAAAGATTCGGTCCCAACCATCTCAAAAACACGTTATTTGGACTCCTCGGAACGTTAAAAGATTGTTGTGAATCGAAAAACAAACTTTCTTCGTGTTTGTAAAATTTGGTGGAAAGTTATGTAGTAAAAAATACGATACAAATGATCTAAAAATACGTTATTTGAACTCTTCAAAGTGTAAAAAGATTGCCATGAATCAAAAAGAAAACTTTCTTAGTGTTCGTACAATTTGGTGAAAAGTTACGTCGTAAAAGATTCGATCCAAACCTACTCAAAAACACGTTATTTAATCTCCTCAGAGCGTTAAAAGATTGTTATGAATCGAAAAACAAACTTTCGTAGTGTTTGTAAAATTTGGTGAAAAGTTATGTAGTAAAAAATACGATACAAATGATCTAAAAACACGTTATTTGAACTCCTCAAAGAGTAAAATGATTGCTATGAATCGAAAAGAAAACTTTCTTAGTGTTCGTACAATTTGATGAAAAGTTACGTCGTAAAAGATTCCATCCAAACAAACTCAAAAACACGCTATTTAATATCCTCATAGTGTTAAAAGATTGTTATGAATCGAAAAACAAACTTTCGTAGTGTTTGTAAAATTTGGTGAAAAGTTATGTAGTAAAAAAATACGATACATATTATCTAAAAACTCGTTATTTGAACTCCCCAAAGCGAAAATTTTTGCTATGAATTGAAAAGAAACCTTTCTTAGTGTTTGTACAATTTGGTGAAAAGTAATGTCGTAAAAGATTCGATCCAAACCAACTCAAAAACACGTTATTTGGAGTCCTAAGAGTGTTAAAAATTGTTTTGACACGAAAAACACATTTTCTTAGTGTTTGTAAAATTTGGTGAAAAGTTATGTAGTAAAAAATACGATACAAATGATCTAAAAACACGTTATTTGAATTCCTTAAAGTGTAAAAAGATTGCTATGAATCGAAAAGAAAACGTTCTTAGTGTTTGTACAATTTGGTGAAAAGTTACGTCGAAAAAGATTCGATCCAAACCAACTCAAAATCACGTTATTTAATCTCCTCAGAGTGTTAAAATTTTGTTATGAATCGAAAAACAAACTTTCGTAGTGTTTGTAAAATTTGGTGAAAAGTTATGTAGTAAAAAATACGATACAAATGATCTAAAAACAAGTTATTTGAACTCCTCAAAGCGTAAAAAGATTGCTATCAATCGAAAAAAAAACTTTCTTAGTGTTCGTACAATTTGGTGAAAAGTTACGTCGTAAAAGATTTGATCCAAACCAACTCAAAAACACGTTATGTAATCTCCTCATAGTGTAAAAAGATTGTTATGAATCGAAAAACGAACTTTCGTGGTGAATGTAAAATTTGGTGAAAATTTATGTAGTAAAAAATACGATACAAATAATCTAAAAACACGTTATTTGAACTCCTTAAATTGTAAAAAGATTGCTATGAATCGAAAAGAAAACGTTCTTAGTGTTCGTACAATTTGGTGAAAAGTTACAACGTAAAAGATTCGATCCAAACCTACTCAAAAACAAGTTATTTAATCTCCTCAGAGTGTTAAAAGATTGTTTGGTATGAATCGAAAAACAAACTTTCGTGGTGTATGTAAAATTTGGTGAAATGTTATGTAGTAAAAAATACGATACAAATGATCTAAGAACACATTATTTGAACTCCTCAAAACGTAAAAAGATTGCTATGAATCAAAAAGAAAACTTTCATAGAGTTTGTATAATTTGGTGAAAAGTTATGTCGTAAAAGATTCGATCAAAACCATCTCAAAAACACGTTATTAGGACTCCTTAGAGTGTTAAAAGATTGTTTTGAATCGACAAACATACTTTCATAGTTTTCGTAAAATTTGGTGAAAAGTTATGTAGTAACAAATATGATACAAATGTTCTAAAAACACGTTATTTGAACTCCCCAAAGCGTTAAAAGATTGCTATAAATCGAAAAGAAAACTTTCTTAGTGTTTGTACAATTTGGTGAAAAGTCACATAGTAAAAGATTCGATCCAAACCATCTCAGAACCACGTTATTTGGACTCCTCAGAGCTTGAAAAGATTGTTATGAATCGAAAAACAAACTTTCTTAGTGTTTGTAAAATTTGGTGAAAAGTTATGTAGTAAAAAATACGATACAAATGATCTAAAAACAAGTCATTTGAACTCCTCAAAGGATAAAAAGATTGCTATGATTTGAAACAAAAACTTTCTTAGTGTTTGTATAATTTGGTGAAAAGTTACGTCGTAAAAGATTCGATCCAAACCAACTCAAAAACACGTTATTTAATCTCCTCAGAGTGTAAAAAGATTGTTATGAATCGAAAAACAAACTTTCGTGGTGAATGTAAATTTTGGTGAAAAGTTATGTAGTAAAAAATACGATACAAGTGATCTAAAAACAAGTTAGTTGAACTCCTGAAAGCATAAAAACATTGCTATGAATCAAAAAGAAAACTTTCTTAGTGTTTGTACAATTTGGTGAAAAGTTATGTCGTAAAAGATTCGATCCAAACCATCTCAAAAACACGTTATTTGGACTCCTTAGAGTGTTAAAAGATTGTTTTGAATCGAAAAACATACTTTCTTTCGTAAAATATGTGAAAAGTTATGTAGTAAAAAATACGATACAAATGATCTAAAAACAGGTTATTTGAACTCCTCAAAGGGTAAAAAGATTGCTATGAATCGAAACAAAAACTTTCTTAGTGTTTATACAATTTGGTGAAAAGTTACGTCGTAAAAGATTCGATCCAAATCAACTCAAAAACAAGTTATTTAATCTCCTCAGAGTGTTAAAAGATTGCTATGAATCGAAAAGAAAACTTTCTTAGTGTTTGTACAATTTGGTGAAAAGTTACATAGTAAAAGATTCGATCCAAACCATCTCAAAAACACGTTATTTGGACTCCTCAGAGCGTTAAAAGATTGTTAGAAATCGAAAAACAGACTTTCTTAGTGTTTGTAAAATTTGGTGAAAAGTTATGTAGTAAAAAATACGACACAAATGATCTAAAAACAAGTTATTTGAACTCCTGAAAGGGTAAAAAGATTGCAATGAATCGAAACGAAAACTTTTTTAGTGGTTGTACAATTGGGTGAAAAGTTACGTCGTAAAAGATTCGATCCAAACCGTCTCAAAAACACGTTATTTGGACTCCTTAGAGTGTTAAAAGATTGTTTCTTTCGTAAAATTTGGTGAAAAGTTATGTAGTAAAAAATACGACACAAATGATCTAAAAACAAGTTATTTGAACTCGTCAAAGGGTAAAAATATTGCTATGAATCGGAAAGAAAACTTTCTTAGTGTTTGTACAATTTGGTGAAAAGTTATGTCGTAAAAGATTCGATCCAAACCATTTCAAAAACACGTTATTTGGACTCCTTAGAGAGTGAAAAGATTGTTTTGAATCGAAAAACAAACTTTCTTTCGTAAAATATGGTGAAAAGTTATGTAGTAAAAAATACGATACAAATGATCTAAAAACAAGTTATTTGAACCCCTCAAAGGGTAAAAAGATTGCTATGAATCGAAACGAAAACTTTCTTAGTGTTTGTACAATTTGGTGAAAAGTTATGTCGTAAAAGATTCGATCCAAACCAACTCAAAACACGTTATTTAATCTCCTCAGAGTGTTAAAAGATTGTTATGAATCGAAAAACAAACTTTCGTAGTGTTTGTAAAATTTGGTGAAAAGTTATGGTGTAAAAAATACGATACAAATGATCTAAAAACACGTTATTTGAACTCCTCAAAACGTAAAAAGATTGCTATGTATGGAAAGAAAACTTTCTTAGTGTTCGTACAATTTGGTGAAAAGTTACGTCGTAAAAGATTCGATCCAAACCAACACAAAAACACGTTATTTTATCTCCTCAGAGTGTAAAAAGATTGTTATGAATCGAAAAACAAACTTTCGTGGTGAATGTAAAATTCGGTGAAAAGTTATGCAGTAAAAAATACGATACAAATGATCTAAAAACACGTTATTTGAACTCCTTAAAGTGTAAAAAGATTGCTATGAATAGAAAAGAAAACGTTCTTAGTGTTCGTACAATTTGGTGAAAAGTTACAACGTAAAAGATTCGATCCAAACCAACTCAAAAAAATGATATTTAATCTCCTCAGAGTGTTAAAAGATTGTTTGTTATGAATCGAAAAACAAATTTTCGTGGTGTATGTAAAATTTGGTGAAATGTTATGTAGTAAAAAATACGAAACAAATGATCTAAGAACACATTATTTGAACTCCTCAAAGCGTAAAAAGATTGCTATGAATCAGAAAGAAAACTTTCTTAGTGTTTGTATAATTTGGTGAAAAGTTATGTCGTAAAAGATTCGATCAAAACCATCTCAAAAACACGTTATTTGGACTCCTTAGAGTGTTAAAAGATTGTTTTGAATCGAAAAACATACTTTCATAGTGTTCGTAAAATTTGGTGAGAAGTTATGTAGTAACAAATACGATACAAATGATCTAAAAACACGTTATTTGAACTCCCCAAAGCGTTAAAAGATTTGATTCGAAAAACAAAGTTTCTTAGTGTTTGTAAAATTTGGTGAAAAGCTATGTAGTAAAAAATACGATACAAATGATCTAAAAACAAGTTATTTGAACTCCTCAAAGCGTAAAAATATTGCTATGAATAAAAAAGAAAACTTTCTTAGTGTTCGTACAATTTGGTGAAAAGTTACGTCGTAAAAGATTCGATCCAAACCAACTCAAAAACATGTTATTTAATCTCCTCAGAGTGTTAAAAGATTGTTATGAATCGAAAAACAAATTTTCGTAGTGTTTGTAAAATATGGTGAAAATTAATGTAGTAAAAAATAAGATACAAAGGATCAGAAAACACGTTATTTGAACTCCTCAAAGCGTAAAAACATTGCCATGAATCGAAAAGAAAACTTTCTTGGTGTTCATACAATTTGGTGAAAAGTTACGTCGTAAAAGATTCGATCCAAACCAACTCTAAAACACGTTATTTAATCTCCTCAGAGTGTTATAAGATTGTTATGAATCGAAAAACAAACTTTCGTAGTGTTTGTAAAATTTGGTTAAAAGTTATGTAGTCAAAAATACGATAGAAATTATCTAAAAACACGTTATTTGAACTCCTCAAAGCGTAAAAAGATTGCTATGAATCGAAAATAAAACTTTCTTAGAGTTTGTACAATTTGGTGAAATGTTACGTCGTAAAAGATTCGATCCGAACAAACTCAAAAACACGTTATTTAATCTCCTGTGAGTGCTAAAAGATTGTTTGTTATGAATCGAAAAAAAAACTTTCGTGGTGTATGTAAAATTTGGTGAAAAGTTATGTAGTAAAAATACTATACAAATGATCTAAGAACACGTTATTTGAACTCCTCAAAGCGTAAAAAGATTGCTATGAATAAAAAAGAAAACTTTCTTAGTGTTTGTACAATTTGGTGAAAAGTAATGTCGTAAAATATTCGATCCAAACCATCTCAAAAACACGTTATTTGGACTTCTTAGAGTGTTAAAAGATTGTTTTGAATCGAAAAACAAACTTTCTTAGTCTTCGTAAAATTTGGTGAAAAGTTATGTAGTAACAAATACGATACAAATGATCTAAAAACACGTTATTTGAGCTCCCCGAAGTGTTAAAAAATTGCTATGAATCGAAAAGAAAAATTTCTTAGTGTTTGTACAATTTGGTGAAAAGTTACATAGTAAAAGATTCGATCCAAACCAACTCAAAAACACGTTATTTGGAGTCCTCAGAGCGTTAAAAGAATGTTAGGAATCGAAAAACAGACTTTCTTAGTGTTTGTAAAATTTGGTGAAAAGTTATGTAGTAAAAAATACGACACAAATGATCTAAAAACAAGTAATTTGAACTCGTCAAAGGGTAAAAAGATTTCTATGAATCGGAAAGTAAATGGAATCGGAAAGTAAATCCGAAAGTTATTTTGAATTACTTGTTGGAATACCGGTACTCTCCGATTAACGGCGTTGAATTTGTATATTTGTGAGATTATGTGTTTATTATGAGATGTGTTTATGTTTATGTGTTTATGTTTATTTGTGGAATACCGGTACTCTCCGATTATGTGTTTATGTTTATGTTTATTTGTAAATTAATTCATTTGATATATTAATTATTAATTGATTTGTTAATTTTTAATAATAATTAATGTGTTACTGATTAATTTACCTTGTTAATTAATAATTACCTAATAACTGAATTAATTATGAAATATATTATTTAAATAATATACTTATTGCCGACGGGCCGTCGGAAAAACTGTACCGTATGAAATATATTATTTAAATAATACAATTAGCGTCGGGCCGTCGGAAATAATTTTACCGTCGGACCGTCGGAGAAGTCTTTCGGCGACAGGCCGTCGGTGAAAGCATAACCGTCGGTGAAAGTAGAATCAGCGACGGGCCGTCGGTGAAAGTGGCATCAGCGACGACACTTTCACCGACGGTTTTTTAGTGTCGGTTGGCCGTCGGTAAAGGCTTTAGCAACGGTTTTTGAGACTTTTAGCGACGGTTCTTACCGTCGCTGATACGCTGAAATGTTGTAGTGTTAATATTTTTTCACCATTGTATTTGAATTGAGATTTGTGAATTTAATGATGTGCACAAACTTTCATGATCATCTTGGAAAAACACAAATCCCAATGCAAATTCAATATTGAATAAGCATTTACTACCAAAATGCTGGTACTTAATTAAGAGTTTAGCATTCCTCTATATCTCTCTCTCTCTCTCTCTATAGAATAACTAAAAAGCTTGTACAAGCAAAACACATTTTTTGCTTATATATATATAGAGAGAATAACTAAAAAGCTTGTACAAGCAAAACACATTTTTTGCTTGTAAATTATTTACCGTTCGATCTGTTCCAAGATCCGTGCACGTTACATCTCCGTTTGCTTTCTTCTTTCTTCTCGTTAAACATACTTTTCGTCTCTTTTACTTTTTCATTCGTTCACTCTCCGGACTCCCTTTTGTTTCCTCCCCTCTCTCACCATGGATTCTTCCGGATCATTTTTCTCTCTGGCGAATTTGTACTATCTCTCAGCAGGTCACCCTTCCTCTCTCTTTGGCGGAGCTTTTACTACCTCTCTTGCTGCAGCGACGATGGAGAAGCCTAGATGAAGAAGCGACGGGCCATAAAGGACTCTGTACGGAGCACTCTCCTGCGGATCTCCCTCTTGCAATGAACTTCTCTCTGCCTGTTTTGGAACTCTTTTGGTGAATCTCTCTCCATTCTCCGATCCATTGTTTGCAATTGCGCTGAATGAGGCTAAAATAGGTCTATAAATTTCATCCTACCAAGTATACGATGGTTGCAGTTGCAATCAAAAAGGGAAATGTGTCGAGCTTAAACTGCTCGATGCAATTCCCAAGAGAGATATGTTGGTATTTTTCTTCAGTATATTCAAAAAGTTTTTGATAATTTAATTTTTTTCTTAGTTTTTGTTATAGGTTTCTTAATCGGGATGTGTGTCAAGCTAAAATAAGCTGGCACTGAATTGTGGATAATGGCCTAAAAGTCCCCGAAATAAAAGCAGATTTGCGAGGATGTTAGATGTGCGGATAATATGAGTTGTTGGTTGATGATCAATTGAGGGTCTTGAATGAATCAAATTGGGGGGGGGGGGGGGGGGGGGGGGGGGGGGGTTGTGTGTGTGTGTGTGTGTGTGTGTGTACAAGAATAGGGATTCAGAACATGACTAAAAAGATGGCGTGGAAAGATTTGATTATGCATATGACAGTATTTAGGATTAGTGATTTATAGTTTAATGTGTTTAAGGTTAGGATTAGAGTTGAATATGAATTTGATTTGGATGTGATATACATTGAATTGTGATTGTATTGATAGCATAGGTGTATTTGAAACTTGTATTTACAATTGAAATGAGAATGAATACTGAAATTGAATAAACATGTTCATTCATTTAGTACTAACTTGTAATTTTATCAAAATTCAATATTTTCATGTATTCATTTTAATTTTAATATTAGTTCATCCATACAAGTTCATTTTAATTTTAAATACACATTCACCCAATACCCTCATCATAAACACAATTGTATTGTATGGAAAGCAAAAAAAATTGTTTTCATACTCAACCCTAAATCCTAATTTTAGTCGCTTACATTTCTTTGATTAACTCTAAACTATGAGAGAACGGGCTTAATATCTTCTTTGTCATTTCTTCAATTTCTTTGATGAATCTTTTCTGGTATAGTTTACAGAGCCCCTGCAAAAACATACATAAGAATATTCACTTTGTTGAGATTTGAAATGGTATATCTTAGGCAATCAATCTTTCAATAAGTGTTTGATGCAAACATAAGAACTCGGTTGCACAAAATAAACTAATTAGTAGATTTGAGATTATACACGAGGCCGAACCACATCATTAGAAGCAACAATAAAATTACAAATACCGGTTCATGCGTGTACCATGAGTGTCAGTACCGGTACCATTCTTTCACTAACCTTTCCAAATCTTCCTTGTACTTCCGAAGAATCTTATGGGCTCGTCGAATCTCTGCTTCACCGCCTCGCTCTCTATTTCCCTGTCGCCACCATCACCAGTCTAGTCTCATCATGAGCTAAATCACAATGATATTGGACTATTAAGGTTCATCAGTAAAAAAACTAAACCACAATGGTATTGGACTATTGGTCCATACTTGACACAGTATTGAGAATATTGCCTAATTTCACTCAAGTTATTAGTAAAATTTCACTCAATTTGGTCCATACTAATATCAACTGTAGAGTCAAGTGTGTACCCATATTTTTCTTCTTATATACAACATAATTATCGCCTAATAAAATAAAATAAACATGTAATTAGTGCCTAACAAATCCTACAGCCTAATAAACCCTAATTTGCCCCAATCATCCTTCATGAACCCTAAAAAGAACTTTAACAAACTCTAATTAGCCCCACTCAGCCCTCAATTCATCAAAACTAGTCTTAATTCAAAAAAAATATATCCCCATTCAGCACATATTAAGACCCAATTAATCTGAAAGCAATCAATTTAGACAAAATTAAACAAAAAATAATAAAACCCACCACAAAATTTAATTGAAACAGAACAATTACTATGAAAGATTCAAAATTGAAACTGAATACCATCATAGAGATGCTGTTAATTTCTTTCACCACACCCTCAAGACAACTGAAAGAGTAAAATTATTCTTCGATATGCTTTTCATCCAAGAGAGAATCAGTCGTCGTCTCCTCCAGAGTCCAGAGAGCTGTCCGAAGAGCGGCGTAGCCTTGCGAAGTTGGTCTGGAGGTCACCTCAGGGAGGAACTCGTGAGAGGAAGTATACAGTGAGTGAATGTTTTGAACGAGAGGGAAGGTTTAACGGAGCTCTCTCTTTTAGTTAACGGAGCGTGTTTCAGAAAACTTTGCACAAATCTTGATGGAGATCGGAAGGTTTAAAATTTACAAGCAAAATATAAGGGTAACAAAAGTGATGTATATATTCCTATTGTATAATTACATCTTCCATAAATGTCAAAATAAAAAAGTGGTTAAAAATGAGCGAAACAATAATAAAGGGAAATTTTCGAAAAAAAACCCTAATTTTTTTGGATATTCTAATAAACTCCAAAAAATATCCTCTACCAAATTTTTTTTTCAAATAACCCTTATAGTGGTTAAAACTAACAATGGATGGTGTTAAAAAAGTTTTGACCAAATTACCATTTTAATTTCATATGTTGTACTTAAAAAAATATTATTTTTATTAATTTTATTAATTTTAAAAAAATTCATAAATATTTTTTTGACATGAAGTGATTTCACAACAATAAAATTATTACAGTTGTGTTTATATAATTTTAATTTTTCATTTATTTTTCTTGAAAAACTAACATCATATAGTAATAAAATAGACAACAATAAATAAACACATTGAAAATATATTGATAGAAAAATATTTGTTTAAATATCTAGTTTTTATTTTCATTTTCATTTCTATGAATTTCATGATATTTTATTTTTTTAATATAAATAAATAGTAGAGTATTTTGGTCAAAAATAACAATTTTTTTTTAATTACTACATATGTAAATAGAATGATATTTTTGTCAAAAACTAATCGTAACACCATCCATGATTAGTTTTAACACATATAGTGAGGTGTTTGAAAATAAAAATTTGGTAGAGCGGGTTTTTTGGAGTTTTCAAAAAGATAAAGAATTTTTTAGAACGTCGAAAAAATTAGGGGGTTTTTGAAAATTTCCCAATAATAAATTTACTCATAACATGAGATATTCCTTCACTTCGGTCAATTGTGTAACTACATCCTTTATCTTAGCTCGTTCACTTGGCCGTGTCTTTGCACATGAGAGCCCAACTTTGAAGATCAAATCTAGACCTCTTTCTATCGTATCGCTCCTATAGATTACATCTTTTGATTGAAAAGATGCATCCACGATCTGAGTGGCTTGAGTTCCCTTCGAAATTTCATTCTCCACAAAGTTATGGAGAGTGAGGCCATCTTTGAACATGTCGTCTGTTGGTCGCTTTCCTGTGAACAACTCGAGCAGCAATATTCCGAAGCTGTACACATCCCCTTGTATCGAGATGCGATTACTCACTCCATATTCTATTTTCAAAAAAAAAACAATCAAAAATAGAAAAAATAAAACAAAGTAGAATTTTTTTCAGCAAAATTAATAGCATTAAGAATGCAGGACTAGTTGGTTTCGAGTGAGATAGAAAATTTACCCGGAGGAACATATCCAATGGATCCTTTCATATCCGCCGAAGTGAAGATATCTTTGTGGCCCTTGCCATTTATTCTTGTAAGGAATCTTGCCAGTCCGAAATCACCGACATGGGCAGTCATATTTTCGTCAAGAAGCACATTGCTCGGTTTCAAATCACAGTGAATGATAGGGCTACCGCCATGATTGTGAAGGTAGTTCAATGCCGAAGCCACGTCGATTGCTATGTTTACTCTTTCAACAAGAGTCAGGAAACTCTTAAATCCATTTTCAGGATCCACCTTTGAATGCACCCACATATCGAGATTCCCATTTGGCATGAATTCAAAGATCAAAGCCTTAAATTCATTACCTGTAGCATCAACACCTGAACAAACAGTAATTATCTTGACAAGATTTCGATGCTTGATGTTTCTCAGAGCCTCACACTCTGCTAAGAAGCTCTTATAGTTATAGGCTCCTTTTTGCTGGAGGTTAAGTACCTTAACAGCAACGAGCTGGCCGCCACTCAAAATTCCTTTGAACACGGAACCAAAACCTCCAACACCAATCAGATTTTCGAAAGAGAAATCATTTGTCGCCTTCACCAAATCAGCATATGAAACATGTAACAATTGATTATCTGACGGCGCGTTGAATGAGAGTCTCCTCGTGTTCGAGTTTCTCTTTGTTATGGAAGCGATATATAAGCAAAACAATAAGAAAAGTAACCCGAGTCCACAAACAACAGGAACTACTATTTTTACAACAAGATTCTTGTTCTTCTTTTGTGTTTGGTGCGGACAAGCAGGGAGTTCTAAGTTTGATATACCTCCGCAAACTTGGCTATTCCCGAGGACCGAAACAGCCGTACTATTTGCAAAAATTCCTTTTATGGGCACTTGACCAGATAGGTCATTGAACGATAAGTTGACACGTTCCAAATAGGAAAAATCGGCCAGGTAAACAGGAAATGGACCCGATAAATTATTATGTGATAGATCTAGTTCCGTAAGGCCTCTAAGGTTTTTCATTGAACTAGGAATCAAACCATTAAAGTTGTTGTTGTTCATAAAGAGGTTTTCCAACACTACGCAATTGCCGAGCCCATCAGGGATTCTTCCTGATAAGTTGTTGTTAGAGAAATCCAAATTAGTAAGGCTTTGTAACCTACCAACCTCTGGCGGTAACAGTCCGCTTAACAAATTATTAGCCAAGCTAAGCCATAAGGAAAGGGAAGAGAGACTGAGAAGCTCTTTTGGAATGGACCCACTGAGCAGATTATACGAAAAATCCAACGTATTCAATTTCTGGCAATTGCCAATGCTTGTCGGTATCTCACCTTGCAATTGATTGTTGTTAAGATAAAACTCGCTCAATTGCGTCAGATTTCCAATCCAGGATGGTATATTTCCTGATAGCTGATTGTTAAACAGGACCAAGGCATTTAAATTTATAAGTTTGCTAATCGAACTGGGTATTGTGCCACTAAATTTATTGCCGCTAAGACCTAACGTGTTCAAATTTACCAGGTTTCCAATTTCTGGAGGAATTTCTCCGGTGATTTGATTATTCCATAGACTTAAATATGTAAGTTGTGTTGAGAGATTACCTATTGCGCTTGGTAAAGTTCCGCTTAGATTGTTGTTACCAAAACTGAGGTGTGTTAGGAAAGTGCAATTGGTTAGTGAATGAAGAAAACCCCAATCGTTCGGTTCACTAGCTTCGAGCTGATTGTCCTCTAAAGAGAGCCAAGAAAGATTCTTTAGCATGCCAAAGTTTGCAGGTATTTTGCCGGTGAACTGGTTATCGGACAGGTCGATCAACGTGAGGTGAGAAGCATTAGCCAAAGAAACTGGAATGGATCCAGTTAGTTGGTTGAAATAATAATCAAGTTTTCGGAGATTTGGTAAAGAATAACCAATATTTAAGGGAATTTCTCCTAAAAATGAATTATTGTATACTATAAGATTTTGAAGAGAGGTTATATTGTAGATAGAGAGAGGAATAAGTCCGGTAAGAGCATTAGTGGATACTTTCAAGAATAATAGGCTTCTCAAATGACCAATCTCAGTTGGAAGTTCTCCATCAAGATTATTATTGCTAAGATCAAGAGTTGTTAAGAAAGACAAATTGCCCAAAGATGGAGGTACGGCGCCATTAAAATTATTTTCTGACAAGTGTAGGGAAGTAAGAGAAATAATGTCACCTATTGACACGGGAATTTCACCGGTAAAATCGTTGGACGACAGGTCGAGAATTGTCAGGTTCTTGAAGTTACGAATCCCAGATTGTGAAATTGGTCCGTTAAAACCGTTATGTGATAGATTTAGATGTGTAAGGTTGAAGAGGCTATATAATGGAATCGGAATTGTACCGACGAGACTATTTGATGAAAGGTCAAGAGTTGAGAGATGAGATAGGTTACCCAAGGAAGGCGGTATCGTTCCTTCGAACTCGTTATCGGAGAGACGAAGGGTGGTGAGTTCCGTTAGATTTGCGAGAGAAGAGGATATGGTACCTTCAAGGCTCATCGACTCGAGCACCAAACTCGTCACCCTTTTGTCCTCGGTGCATGTCACACCGACCCATTGGCAGAGCGGCACACTCGCGTTCCATGAAGCCAAAGTGTTTGAAGAGCTTGTCCTTATTTCAGACTTGAAGGCGAGGAGAGCTGGGCCATCAATTTCACTCCCTGAGCTTGTTGCGGCAACTGAGAAATTGAAGATCACGAAGAGAGAAAGCAAAGCAAGCGGAGTTTGAGATGAGCTTACCATGATAAATTGTGAAATAATATTTGTGTTGTTAGTACCAGTTAAGATATTATATATAATATATAATAATAAATTAAACAAGACTTCTTTCGAAGTACATGGATGGATATTTGGTGGTGGACTTGAGGATTCAAAGTCAATATATTCATTTCATTGGTGTTCAAATGTGAAAATGAGATGGGACGAGCCAATACTCAAGTGTTCCCTTGAAAGTCGAAAAAATCTTCGGTCAAGATGGATAGAGAGGGACAATCACTAAATGTAACACATACTGAGTGACGATATTAACAAACCACGATAGCGATTAGATTTTTAAGGAAGCTACCTGCCAAACTAGAAGTTGAATTTTAAGCACGACATTTTGACCGTTCATGCACTCTCAAGACTAAGTAAACAGAAATTAGTAGAATCAACAAAAATTAGGGGGGGAACCAGAATAAAAAATTAGTTCAAGTTTAAGCTACCCGCCAAAATCTTCGCTCCGGTGTATCGTTATCAGGGGCGGAACCAGAATAAAAAATTAGGGAGGACAAGAAAAAAAAAATTTAATGTATTATAATTAAAACATGACATGCAGATTAAAAAAAATACATAACAATACTAAATTACAAATAAAATCCAAAAATATATATGCATAAAAAATAATAAAATATCTAAAATTAAATCTAATTTAAACGTAGCGGAACCCATCTTTTTTGCAAAGGCAAAGTCTTCTATAATTTTCTTCATTAAAAAAATTTGGCAATTTTCTTTTCAATACAAACAATCAAATAGTTAGTTAAAAAATCAACTTTCATTTTATTACGGAGTCTTGTCTTCTCGATTTTCATTGTCGAGAAAGCACGTTCCGTAGTTGCCGTCGAAACCGAGAGAGTTAAAATGAGACGTAAAAATAAGAACAACATAAGATAATTATCAATCTAAATTAAAAATGTAATATTCGAATTGTTTTCAACTAAAAACTAACATTCGTTACCATTATATTATTTATACATAGAAATTCCAAAGTGATTGTTCTAATTTAATCAATTAGCTTTTTTTTTCTTTTTTTTAGGTTTTGCAAGTATAAAATAATTACTATGAAATTAATTATTCATCTTGAGAATCTTAAGAAATTTGAAGAAGTTACTTGCTTGTTCTATTTTTTTTTAATTTGTTTGTAGTTTGAAAAAGATTTTGAGTTATTTTGGAAAAAAAAGTTTGTGGTTAAAGAGAAAAAAATAGAAACCATTTGTTGTTTTGGAGAAAAAACATTTGAATGATAAAATATAATATTCGGATGAAAATATCCTATTGTTTCTTGAATAAAATTGGGTTGGCCTCATTTTTTGTATTTGTATTCTTTACAATTTTTGAGTTTCTACAATCTTTAAAATAAAATTTCAATGGCCAAATAAAATATTATAATGGTATAGAATAAGAATATTTAGAAATCATGGGGGGGGGGGGGGGGGGGGGGGGGGGGGGAGTCAAGGCTCCCCTTGGTCCCCCTCTAATTTCGCCCTTGATCGTAATAAATCAGAAATTATAAGGGACTATTTGGACTGAGATAATTAGGACAGTTAGTAAATAGCACTGCCACAATACACCAATTCTTTTTGTTTGGTTTGCTATAAATAATGGGATTCCAGCATTTCCTACTTCCCTGCATCTTGTATTACTGCAAATCTTATTCTGCTTAGAACCAGAAGGATAAAAACTGCATAATTGAGAAAACTAGACGAGAGAACCTGAAACGGTAAAATCCTCGAATCCTTATTTTCTCTCTCTCTCTCTCTCTCTCTCTCTCTCTCTCTCTCTCTCTCTCTCTAGTAGTACATTCGTCCCACCATTATAATGATCATTGTAGTGGTGGGACGAATGTATTACTAAAGAGAAGGGCACAGAGGACATTCTCCATCAATTGATTTTGGGTTCACCTAAAGCCAATGGATTCCATCATCCAAAACCAATTTGGAATCTTTATGCATCTTTCTATTTTTATTATCTTTTCTTTCCAGCATGACATTGGTTTTGGGTGATAAATCCAGATTTAAAGAGAATGGACGAGATTAAAATGGACAAGGAGGAAACACTGAGTATGCATATTTCTTCATATAGTATTGCAGGTTTTTAATTTTTAATTTTTTATGTATAATTTGTTTTGCTAAATTATAAAGTCTTCTTCGATACCAATTTGGTCTCATTGCAAAACAAAAATAAGAGACTGATATGTGAAATTGGCCCCAAAATGACCTTACTTTTGATGTTTTTGTGTATTTTTTTTTTTTTAAAATCAATTTCTATTTACGAATTAGCCTCAAACTGAATTTGATTCTTTTTATTTTTGAGAAATTGAATTATGATTCTTTGTTGTGCAAATTGCATCAACTGAATTGTTACTTGATTTGTATAACTTATAAGAATTAGCTCCAAATTATCTCAAAATAATAAAATTTTGATTTAACCCAATTCAATCAAAATTATCTTTGATTTCTGTTTTGTTTATGTTTTGATGTATTTAGTTGTTGTGATGCAGATGAAGACTTCCACAAAATAAAATATGGAAGATATTACAAAATAAAATACAGATGATGATTCATGTGGTGATCATAATCGAAAGAAATATTAAATCAAATTGCTTTTGTATGATTTGGAATAAATTAGTGTTCTGGTAAATAAGATTATTTTATTGATCTTATTTTTTTTCCTATTAATATATCGAGCATACTATATTTTTATTTCTGTTGGATATTATTTGTTTCTGTCTTGTTTGATTAAGGAAATACAATATGCCGAAACAATACATTCTTTCTTCAATTTTGGACGAATATTTCTTCCACAATAAAAAAGAAAACAAACGAATAAAAGAGGAAAACAAACGATCATGAGATTCAACTATTTTGGATATATGCAAGGAATGAAACCGACACATCTTCACGGCGAAAAGTATCCCTCCAAAATCACTATGTGATAGGAAAATGTTTGTCCTCCCCCGCCTTCCCCCCCCCCCCAGCTCTTGATGCGCTGGCATCCTGTTAATCCATGGACAGATGTCAACTCCACGCCACCAATTTGGGTATTAACAAGGTGTTAACCCACAAAGGCCTGTTAATGCTTACGAGCTGAGCAAGCGTCATTTCATCGCTACTCCCGAGGTACCGTATACCTGCCTCTCTCCTCTCCCTCTCCCGAGGTTCCGTATATCGGACCACAGATACACAATGATGTGTACATGTTAATCCATGGAGGTCGCACAATCAACTCACATTAACTAGCAACATCAAATCAGCCCCGCTCCTTACATGGCAACTTCCTCTCTCTCCGTCAGACCCCCTGCTTCTCCCCTCTAACTCTTCTTCCCCAAAGATCCCTAATACCAGCAACAACAATGCACCATTTTACTGGATCTGACGGCGAGCAACAAGAATGTGAGGATGCTCAGTTAAATTTTAACCCTCAGCTGTCTCCAGAACCACGAATCGGCATGAAGTTTGCGACCCGAGACGAAGCTTACAATTTCTACATGTCATACTCTTCCCTCGAAGGTTTCGGAGTTACTAGAAGGTCCAATCACAATTTCTATGGGCAGCCCTCAGATGCCACTTTTGCCTGTAGCAAGGGGAAGAAACCACTCTCTCAATCAGACTGTGAAGCATTCAGGAAGAGAAGGAACACTTATCAAGGTACCAACGTAATTACGGACCATCTAAGCTTATCCTGTTAATTACTGCCTCTGTCCCCTGTTAATCCCAACGAATTATTGCCTTCTTTCACTGTTAACATTTCATAAGAACCTCCCTTGTTAATTACTGACATTGTTAAGTACATTGCCATGTTAATTACTGACATCGTTAAGTACATTGTCCTGTTAATTACTGGCACTGTTAATTACTGAGTCCTTGTTTAGCGTTATAAACCACAATGTCGCTGTTAAAACAAACCCATTCGGCTATGTAAAATACTGTCAACCCTGTCCCCTGTTAATCCCAACGAATTATTGCCTTCTTTCACTGTTAACATTTCATAAGAACCTCCCTTGTTAATTACTGACATTGTTAAGTACATTGCCATGTTAATTACTGACATCGTTAAGTACATTGTCCTGTTAATTACTGGCACTGTTAATTACTGAGTCCTTGTTTAGCGTTATAAACCACAATGTCGCTGTTAAAACAAACCCATTCGGCTATGTAAAATACTGTCAACCCTGTCCCCTGTTAATCCCAACGAATTATTGCCTTCTTTCACTGTTAACATTTCATAAGAACCTCCCTTGTTAATTACTGAAATTGTTATGTACATTGCCATGTTAATTACTGACATCGTTAAGTACATTGTCCTGTTAATTACTGCCACTGTTAATTACTGAGTCCTTGTTAAAACAGTCCAATGTTTCTTAGTAAAAAACCACGTTAATAACTGTCATTATCTTAGGTACCTCCAGCCAGGCAAAGATTGTAGTCAAGGATTACCTTTTAAATGGGGAGTGGGAGATAACACATGTTGACCTCGGGCACAACCACGATCTCCGTCCTGATGCTGTCAGATACATGCGATGTCACCGAACTATACCAAAATTTGTGAAAAAACAGATCGAAATAAACGACGATGCAGGAATCCCTCAACACCGTTCATTCCATTCAATGTTTAACCAAGAGGGTGGATTCGACAATTGCAAGTTCACCGAAAGAGATATGCGAAACCACATCCATTCAAGGCGTGCTTTAAAATTAGCTGACGGCGATGCAAATGCGCTGGTCCGTTATTTTAGGGATAGACAGAAGCAAAGCTCCAATTTCTATTATCTATGTGATATTGACGATGAAGGACGTCTTCGCAACGTTTTCTGGTCAGATGGGCGCAGCAGAGCATCCTACAAATATTTCGGAGATGTTATTACCTTCGACACCACTTATCTGACAAATAAGTACGTAATTTTTTAGGGAACCATCTCTTTTCAGTAAACACGTTACCATTTTACACCTTAAACATTGAAATCTAATTCGCACTACATAAATACATATTAGGTACGACATGCCTTTTGCTCCTTTTGTTGGTGTTAATCACCACGGACAGTCGATCCTACTAGCATGTGCGCTCTTAGCGGACGAATGCACACCCACTTACGAATGGTCATTCAATACGTTCTTGGTATGCATGAACGGAGTACCACCTACGGCCATCATAACTGACCAGTGCGTAGCTATTTGTTCCGCAATTTCTACGGTGTTCCCAAGTGCCAGACACAGATTATGCCTCTGGCATATAATGAAGAAAGTACCGAACAAGGCCGGATCTGGCATAAATCGAGATTCTTTCATATCGAAGGTACTACAACCCATCGAAACAATATGTCCATTTTGCAAAATCAAATAATGATATTTATAATTAGGTATGTCAATTGGTCTACGACACAACTGATGCTAATCGCTTTGAGGAGGGCTGGATTGTAGGGGAATATCCTCGACCCCGGTCCCGCGCAGCGGATATGTAGGCCCGGTTCGATTCCCCGATTCCCGAGATCACGCCACGACTTCGAGGGTACGATGCGAATAGAAGGACAGATTCATACCAGTGCCAAATTGATGGCACACGAAGGGTTGATCGCCGCCTTCTATTTCCTTCGGTGTCACGTTGGTGACTAGCCCGTACGTCCCATACCGCACGTCTCCCACCGTTTCGACACGCCTCGGGTTGTCTTCGTGCGTTCCATGCCCGCATGATTCCACAGCCCGTTACTCGATTACTTCTCCGGTTTGATCACAACGAAGAGCCACATGTGTCGCTCCTCTACCCGTATCCACCGTGAGTCGTAGCACCTCGGTCGCAGATGCACCTACCTAGACGATGCACCGGCGAACTTGCATGATTGCGTTTCGATTCTCTAGACGGAGAAAATTCTTTTCTCCTTCTCTCTCAATCTCTTCGCACTCTTTCATCAAGTGATTAGAGTCTCTTAATTTCTGGATTAATTCTAAATTAACTCTATTAATTTTCTGGTTGAACTAATCTAATTATTCAACTGGTTGGACTGATGAGAGAGAGAGAAACATCCTATATATACTCCATAGGATAAGGATGGGCCAAAATGTATGTATATCTTCTACACACCTTTTCAAACAGAAAACTGCATACACCCTTTCAGTAATCTGTCAGAACGAAAATATTAAATCGTTCCAACCGACTTTGAATATTTACGAAAGTTGTAGATAATCTAATTATCTTTCCAACCCAATTTGGCCCAGCCCAATTGGAGTTCGGACCCGAACGTTACGGCCGTTTTACTGACTGTATGTCAAACTGTCGCACCCTTTCGGTATTTCATTAGAACTATACTGATACTTCGCTCAAATGAAATATATTACAACATGAAAGTTCTAGATAATCTCATTATCTAACTAACCCAATTTGAGCCATTCAAATCGGAGTTTACTACTGAAAGTTATACCAGTTTTACTAATCTGTTTCGTATGCCCACGAACGCGTACGTTCGTTTGTCCTACGTACCATTTTAGCGATGATCCAAAACTGTATTTCCTTCAGTCTCCCACTCAGTTTCAGATTTACCTAAAAGGTACTCATGTATATCACATATACACTATATCAGAGAATCTGGCCCGTGTATCAAATACGCTAAAGCCATGCACATCCAATGTGCAAAAACTTGCAATCAAGCCCTACATAGTACGACTCGTTGTGTGACCGTGTAGGTTCGTTTAACGATGGCAGTAGGCCGTTTCCATGGCACTACAAGCCCATGAGCGGGATCTAGTCACTCCATCATGGCTACCCATGTTAAAACGAAAAATGATTGTGATTATTGTGCCTATCTCGAATAGCGGTTACTAGTTCTCTTGTTTGCGATATCCGTTAATCAAAAGGCATGGTAATAGTTATCCTTATAATTTGATTAACTATACTTATTCCCCGATTCCGAGTTGATTTAAAAAATTTCAATCGATATTAACCATTAATATCATTGACTCTGGCCAGAGATTTCGTTAATCGACTCATCGAGCGGCGCCTAAGAGATATCTCTTCCTTTCGGAATAAACAATTCCTATCTTGGAGACTCACATTGAATTCCGTGTTTCGGACAATACCCAATGATGACCCTTTTAACTCCCTGTTATGGTGAGCGTAAGATCATATCAAAGCATTCTGTTACGCACGTAACGCAATCAATGATCCCCTCAAGTATGAAGAATCTAAAATCCCATCCGTCACAAGTCCATCTATAATGACTAAACCATGTCATGGACTCGCGGCTTTGGTCATATCCAATATATGTAACCTAACATATATCTACGTTCCCGATTCGACAAGCACCTTGTCCCATGATTAGCAAAACATAATCATCTCCTCGGCAAACGTATTAGTGTACGCGTTCAGTCTATCCAATAATAGAAATGCTTCTCTCTTAAGCAAGCTGGTCCGCGACTAGGGATGTTTAGAAATGACACTTTAAGTGTGACGGTTTCGCTGCACATGGTCCTCAACCATGTCGACGTCCACACAAGTTCAAATCAAGGTTCATGTAACAATCATATTACACAACCCGCACACTGTTTTCATATAAGGTGAATGCATATTTAATTTAAGTAAACAAATTTTTTAAAAGGAATGCATTCATATGGACTAAGTATTTGGGTGATACAACGTTTACCTATGGGTATCTGCATACCCATAACCTGCGAGGACTATCGTATTAGATAACTACACTCTACTCTCTTCTTCCTCCTCTAGGTATCTCCATACCCATAGTCATCGCATGACAATCACGCGCGACTAGAGAGAGCGGTCTTGTAAACGGGTCCGCACGTTCCCGCTAGTGTTAATCATCATCAGGATTGGAACATTTCCAATACCTACGATCACATCTTTTCATAAAATTTCATGGATCAAATGAAATTTTCTGAGTATTGGCTAGAAGTGGTGGTGACCTCGGCATTTTTGGCTTGTACTATTGCGTCTCACGCAATAAACAACCATAAATCCGATAACTCGTCACTACTAGAGTTTGGTCATGTATCCTTGATCCATACCACTTCCTTTTGCGATTAATAACCGCAATATACTCGTCACCGTAAATAGAATCATAAACTATTGGTCTTGTGGAACCTTTCCACATAATCGTGTTTTCATTTAAGCAAAACATGTACACACTTTGTGATCGAAAGTCGTGCTACATATTTGGACGTGCTTCATCTTTGGAAACTGTTGTTTGTTATAACTCTTTATAACCAACACGTCCTCCACACCATTATAGATAATAAATCCTGAATTCTTTCGCAAAGTATTCAAGGATAAACTTCACCTCTATCAATACAAATCCCGATGAGTTTTAAATATACATAACCATTATGTATATATTTGTATAACCATTATACAATCACAAGAGTTAGTCTCATGTAATCGAATTACATTCAAACTCATGTGATTCCCATGAATTTTATTGACGGTGAACTAGACGCTTTATTTGTATGACAGATAGCCACATACATATCATGACAGATATAATAGATCCTAACATCAAATGTAAGGCATCATATTATTACTTTTCGCGCTGCTTGATGTCTCACATCGAGCCGTTGAAAATTTCTGCCATTCGACATTTCGATTTATCTCCTCCAAGGAGTTTACATGTTGAAAACCATTTTCAACAATATGTCGATATATGTGCTATAACATAGAACGAGGAACTTCTTAGATCTATCATATAGATCTTCACTCTTAATTCATAAGCGGTCTCGTCTAAATCCTTTGTCGTTACAAGAAATATAACGCAGCTCCCACTAACCTTCATGTGTACACAAAGTTTCCATCCGTTTCGACAATTTTATAACAGTTTATAATTTTGTCAAAACGAATATTCCAATTCCGAGAAGCTTTCTCTAATCCATCATATGGATCGTTAAAGCGTGCATATCTTATCCCCGATTCTTATGAATCGACAAAACCGTAAGGTTGTGTCAAGTACACATCCTTTCATAAAATTTCTGTCAAGAAATTCGGTTTTGACATCCATTTTGCCACATCAAAGTCATAATATGCGACCATGGCAAGCAGAATTTCGAGAATGTGAAAGCATGGCAACATGCGAAAACGTTTCTTCATAGTCCGACTATGAATTGCATGAAACTCTTCGCAAAAAGCCTCGCTTTACATATATGCGTATTCCTATCCATGTCGGTTCTTCATCTTGAAAAACCCACTCACATTTCACGGGTCTAACCCAGAAAGTAATGAAATCAAGTTCTGAACTTGATAATTTACATGGATCGAATCTCAGATTTCATGACACCATGTCATGTGGAATCAACTTTTCATAGCATCCTTGTAGGATATCGAATCATCATATGATTTCGATCTATCATCATTAGCCTCGATAAATCCGTATTTACCGGCTTATGATATAGCCTACTTGATCTACGAAAAATTCCTTTGTGTGTTCGACTTGCGTTCATCAACTCTTGATGAAGCCATGTCAACTTTCATCGGTACAATGTTCATTTTCAAATCACGAACTCTTTCGAGATTTATTCTACTCCCACTAGCCCGCATAGAGATAAATGACACCAAGTTCCAAACTTGTGCGCATCTAGTCCTCCTCCAAGAAGGCATCTCTTCGAGCCACGAAAATTTCATTTTCGTCGGGACGTTAGAACTAATACCCTTTAGTTTCCTTAAGGATAAACGAACAATTTCCAGATTTGGGATTGAGTTTAACCGAAACAAATTTCGAAATACACTCACATCCTCAAATATGTACAAGTGACAACTTCGGAACCATTCCGATCCATATCTCATATGGCGTCTTTTGTACCGATTAGAAGGTTTATGGTCCATATCTTAATGCAACCATTCATTAGTGCCACTGTCTCAAGGGCGTATCCCCAAAATATTTTTGGGAGATCCTATTGACTTATCATTTATCGAATCATGTCCAACATGCGTTCATTTCCTCTTTTCGGACACATCTCAATGTTCCAAATGAAGACAATCGTGAAACGATTTCACAATCATAAATGATCATCAATATTCATAACTCAAATATCGCCTCTTCGATCCTATCGAAAGGTTTAGCTCAAATACTCGCCTTCTCGATCCTATCGAAAAGCTTTGATTTTCTTGCTTAGTTGATTTCGTATTTCGTTTTTGAAACTCTTTGAACATTTCAAAAGTCTCCGTTTCGGCACGCATTAAATAGATATTTCCATATCTACTTTAACCGTCCATAAACATAACAAAATACTGATAGCCTCCTCTTGCCTCGGAACTTATCGGATCATCTACATGTGAATGTAAGTTCCAATAATTCGTTGGATCTTTCTCCAACCATTGGAGAATGATGCCCTTTGTCGTCTTGCCTAATAAATAAGTATCGCATTAATCAATCGAATCTAATTCGAATGATTCTAGCAATCCATCATATGGAATCAAGATACGCGAATCTCGTTTATATGGCCAAGACGGCAATGCCAAAAGAAGCAATCAACTACTAGGTTTAATCCTCCTCGGATTTCACCATTTTTGAGTCATTAGTTTGGACAACTCTTTGTCCGAACTTTCTGTTTGGAAAACATTTTCCCAAAATACCCTTAGACATACATTTCTTTCGATCCCTTCTTTGAATTACAAGGACATCCACGCATCTATATACATTGGATTCCTCGGATACTCCGAGCATCTCAAATTCAATTTTAAATCACATCTCATGCAATTTCGGGATCGACTTATCTATCGAATGCATATGATATTCGGTCACGAAGATCAAATCTCGTACCATCAACACACGAGTGTTAATCAAAGACCCATAAGGCGTCTCAAAATTAACCTACTCTTTGAGTCGCATCGAACCATTCAACGCGCTCTAGCTCTTGAAACTATTTCATGAGCGTTGTGTTTTACTTTCATATACACCCGAATTCTCAAAACAATTTTGAGAAATTTGCGTCTATACATGCCACCACAAGGCACGTAATATCGTTCGATTCCTTCTTAAAGTTTATCGAACCCAGCTTTCTCTAAAGCCATAGCATTGAGCCCCGAATCTACCATTTCCGTGTCCAACACGTTCTTTTAAGTCTAAGAACTATTCTTTGACTATCAAGGTTAATAACGGTAATTCCGGCCCAAAAGCCATCTATCATATCGATCTCATCGATATATTTGGTGTTGCTTGAAAACATAATTCTAAACGGATGATGAAGATTAACTCCTAACCGTGCGTACTTAATCTATATGCTTATATGATAAATATATGAATGTGTTATTTTTATCGAATCGATAACCCTCATACCGATACGGGACTCCAAGTCCATAACACTCAAGACCCATATTTTATGATCCTCCCACAAGTTGCTTTGGCAGACGAGTGGGATCTCGCTATTTAGGTAGGATTATATCCAATCGCATCCAATGCGACTCTCGAACCTTTATAGGATTTCGGTGATGGATCGTATCCTATACAATCCCAGTTCCGTGTGTTCATCCTATCTATGCCCCGAACTTCCAATCAAGTCGGCTTTGGCCTCAACCCTTACTAGCTTGAACGGTTAAGTCACAACCATACTCATCGTATCGTTCAAATAAACTACTAATAAGTCGGCTTTGGCCTTAACCCTTATCAGTCCTTATTTAACGCTTGCCACCCCGTCGATGACTACAATAACCCATGTCGGCTTTGGCCTTAACCCATGTGAGACGTAGTACCGATTATAGTGGTTGTGAATATGGAAGACATTTCCATGACTTAAATATTATGAGGGATCATGCCATTGCATGTTTCTAAATTCGTGACATAATCATATTATATCACTATCACAAGATTTGTAAATGCATATGATTTATTTAGGGAGATTAATTATTCTAAATAATTAATTATCTAATATGCTAGAATGTTTGATGCCGATCAAATCGATATAAAGAACTCAAAATTCCGAGCTTCGTAGCCAAAGTTATCGCGAAAACAAAAACAGCATCCAGAGAAGGGTCCGTTATAACGGACTTCCCCATCCGTTGTAACGCAAGGGCCGTGGGGCGCGAGAAAACCTCGCCCGGGACGCGTCCGTGGCGCCAAAAACTGTCCCCGGGGCGGCAGAAAAACTGTTTTTCTGCACCCTTTCGTTATTTCATTAGAACGACACTAATACTTCGCTCAAATAAAATATATTACAACATGAAAGTTCTAGATAATCTAATTATCTAACTAAAACAATTTGAACCATTCAAATCGGAATTTTCTACTGAAAGTTATACCAGTTTTAGTAAAATACGAACAAACGAAAAGGTAAGTATATCCAATATACACCTTTTCAACCAGAAAACTACAGACACCTTTTCAGTATTATGTTGAAACAAAAATATTAAATTGTTCCAACCGACTTTGAACGTGAACGAAAGTTCTAGATAATCTTATTATCTAATTAACCCAATTGGATTGGACTCAATTGGAGTTTCGATACGACATATACGGACGTTTTAGTCTCTGTATGTCAAACAGTCGCACCCTTTCAGTATTCCATAAAAACGACACTGATAATTCGTTCAAATGGAAAAACTTTATGTATCAAAGTCATAGATAATCTCATTATCTAACTACTCCAATTTGATACAATCAATTTGGAGTTTTCCACTGAAAATTATCTTAGTTTTACTCACTGTTTCGTATTCTAACTTTCTGCAGATTTTGCCGTTTCGTCCGTTTTCGCTCGTTTCCAAAACGATAAATCATGAAACTTTTTCACGATCATTCCTAGATACTCTCAATCAACTTTTGATCGATCTCTAGCGAATTCCACTTGTGATTTTAACGGAATTTGACTTTCTCTATATGTAACATCATGCAAACGGGTACGAACTTTGATAACCCGTGCGTATATCTAATATACGACTATGATTCGACCCTCGAATCGATGGCGATCGCTCTGATACCACTGTAGGGGAATATCCTCGACCCCGGGCCCGCGCAGCAGATATGTAGGCCCGGTTCGATTCCCCGATTCCCGAGATCACGCCACGACTTCAAGGGTACGATGCGAATAGAAGGACAGATTCATACCAGTGCCAAATTGATGGCACACGAAGGGTTGATCGCCGCCTTCTATTTCCTTCGGTGTCACGTTGGTGACTAGCCCGTACGTCCCATACCGCACGTCTCCCACCGTTTCGACACGCCTCGGATTGTCTTCGTGCGTTCCATGCCCGCATGATTCCACAGCCCGTTACTCGATTACTTCTCCGGTTTGATCACAACGAAGAGCCACATGTGTCGCTGCTCTACTCGTATCCACCGTGAGTCATAGCACCTCGGTCGCGGATACACCTGCCTAGACGATGCACCGGCGAACTTGCATGATTGCGTTTCGATTCTCTAGACGGAGAAAATTCTTTTCTCCTTCTCTCTCAATCTCTTCGCACTCTTTCATTAAGTGATTAGAGTCTCTTAATTTCTGGATTAATTCTAAATTAACTCCATTAATTTTCTGGTTGAACTAATCTAATTATTCAACTGGTTGGACTGATGAGAGAGAGAGAAACATCCTATATATACTCCATAGGATAAGGATGGGCCAAAAGGTATGTATATCTTCTACACACCTTTTCAAACAGAAAACTGCATACACCCTTTCAGTAATCTGTCAGAAAGAAAATATTAAATCGTTCCAACCGACTTTGAACATTTACGAAAGTTGTAGATAATCTAATTATCTTTCCAACCCAATTTGGTCCAGCCCAAATGGAGTTCGGACCCGAAAGTTACGGCCGTTTTACTGACTGTATGTCAAACTGTCGCACCCTTTCGGTATTTCATTAGAACGATACTGATACTTCGCTCAAATGAAATATATTACAACATGAAAGTTCTAGATAATCTCATTATCTAACTAACCCAATTTGAACCATTCAAATCGGAGTTTACTACTGAAAGTTATACCAGTTTTACTAATCTGTTTCGTATGCCCACGAACACGTACGTTCGTTTGTCCTACGTACCATTTTAGCGATGATCCAAAACTGTATTTCCTTCATGGATGCAGTTAATTGCTGACGAGAAAAGCGAATTGACACTGAACTGGTTGGAGCGCATGCATGATATACGTAGAAGTTGGGTACCCCTGTACATCAGGAAATGTTTTTGGGCTGGAATGTCAACTATTCAGAGGAGCGAGTCGATGAATTCTTTTTTGGATGGGTACGTCAATTCCTCCACCTCCTTGCGCTCGTTCGTCGAGAAGTATGAACTGGCACTTCAAGCAAAGTGGGAGAAGGAACGCCTCGAGGATTTCCGCTGCAACGACCGTTCACCGCTTCTTGTTTCGGTCTTGCCTTTTGAAAGGCAATTCTGTCTGCTATATACGCACCGGTCATTCTACCAATTCCAAGATGAGGTGAAAGCTCTGATGTCGTGCCACTCGCAATTGGTTTCTTCGGTCGACGACGTTCAGGCTTACACGGTGACGGATGCATCTGTGACGAAAACCTTCGAGGTTCAATACCGCATTAGCAACGACATGTACCACTGTCAATGCTTGCTTTTCCAATTCAAGGGTTTCATTTGTAGGCACGGTTTAGCTATATACCGCCAGAATGGCGTACACGAAATACCTAAGTGTTACGTTCTGCCTAGGTGGCAAAAGGACTACATTAGGTCACACACTAGGTTTCATATATATTCCCCGCAGATTAACCGTAACCTCAACAACTACGATGCAGTTTACAGCCGAGCACATTCATACATGCTTGACATGATTGAATGCACATACCGAGACCCCAAATCTGTAGAAAAACGAGGACATGGCCGTGAGCTTGTCAGATGAAACCGATGTGTTAACCCAAGAATTCGAAGAAGGAGAGAGGTCCCAAGACTTAAACAGTAATGTTCAGAACCCTAAAAAGGTCAAGCGGCTTGGACGACCAAGGTCCACTCGCTTCAAAACAAGAGTTGAAATCGCATCACTGAAAAAGAAGAAGACCACGTCGACCAATGGTGCACCAAATGCGGGTCAACCTGAAACTAGCGAGGTACAATAATCAATCCTAATTTTAAGCTCACCAGCTAAGTTTAACCTAATTTTCATGAATGACAGAGTTGCGCAAAAGACGGATGCGAAAACATGAGCAACACAGATTTGCTTATGCGATATTCGCAGTTTGCTCCTTGGAGCTCAATCTGAAACAACGTTACGTAAGACCATTTTGTGGATTGTTTTGTTGTACAGATGTTAAGTTTTATTTTCCTTACTTTGGTCGGCTGTTAATCCTTACAGATTAACTACTTTTATTGAACAATGTTTACCGGTATTATTTGTTCTAAATTCAAAAGTTTATGCCTCATAAGTTTGTCTTAATTTCAACTTAACACCTCCACTCTATTACAAATTACATGAAATATGGTCCAATAAACATTTATTAACCACTTTTAGTGCTCAATGTTTAACAGTCTTCTTTCTTTTTGATTTCAAGATTTAATGAATCATATGTTTATTCGGATTTAAAATTAACACCTTCATGTCATTACAACTTGCATTAATATTGGGCCAACAAAAGGCCGTTACGAACTCTGCTAGATGAAAAAGTTTGGATTATGGGCCAAGCCATTTTAACAAGTTTGGATAAAAAGGGAAATAAATATTTGGCGGGCCATTTTAGACGAAAAAGGTCCCAAGCCCAAATAGCGAGAACTGCA
Organism: Luzula sylvatica; assembly: GCA_946800325.1. Taxonomy (NCBI): domain Eukaryota; kingdom Viridiplantae; phylum Streptophyta; class Magnoliopsida; order Poales; family Juncaceae; genus Luzula; species Luzula sylvatica. The sequence goes on along the minus strand of OX326959.1, from coordinate 26,608,127 downwards.
ACTTTCCGGAAAAATGTCCGTCTGTTCACTGCTAGCCTCGATTTATCCACGTCTGTTCATTGGTAAACCCTATGTAGTCGCGTCTGTTCACTGATAGCCGCATTGTTGTCACGTCCGTTCACTGCTATGCCTGATGTAGTCGTGTCTGTTAACTGCTATACTCGATTCTCAGGATCCTGTTACGTCTTGTCAACATTGAATAGATTTTTTTTGCCACTCTTTTGGATGCGTCTTCTCACCTTCGTTTGCCACTCTTTACACCAACCAACGCCAAGACTCTCCACTCGCAGGAAGGCGCCATTAAAGCTTGCTTCGGTTCAAAATCCTCCACCATTAATTCTCCGTCAGACGTTTCTCTTCCCCCAAGCCATTTTCACCCATCTCGATTGCTATCCGAACTCTCTCAACCCCCAGAAAATGGCACCAAAGAGAAAGGCCGGTAAGAAAGCACCCAAGGAGACGACATTCGTTGTCAAAACTCGCTGCAACCCTAAGCGATTCTCAAGCTTCTGGACAACATTCTTGGCTCCCAAACTGACCCCGGCTCACCACGAGGTAATCGAAAGCTGGCCTTTCAGGAACTTCCTAACCTTGCCAAACATAGGGATGCAGAGGGAGTATCTCACTGGGGTGATGTGTTATTGGAACCCACTCGTATCCTGTTTCCTGGTGAACGGCAAGTACCTTCGTTTTTCTGCACACGACGTGTGCATTATACTTGGCCTAAGAGGAAGGGGGTCTCCGGTGGATATTTCCCATAGGCGCATGGTTGATTGTCCAATAACCAAAACATTCTTCAACGACAAGTACTTTCTTCTTCAAAAGTGCAGCGTTAATTATTACCAAAACTACCCTTTTTCCGTATAAATTCATACACAACTATCCAAATAAACACACCAACTGGTGGGGAAATGTTTCAACCATTACCAGTTCTACGAACTAACTCGCTCAAGAATAACTTCAAGAATCAATCTCGGAACTTATCAGTTCAAATCTCTGAACTTATCAGTTCAACGAACTTATCAATTCAGCGTACAATTTCTTCTTCAAAAGTGCAGCGTACACCCTTACAATGTTTCAACCATTACCAGTTCAACCAAAAGTGCAGCGTTAATTATTACCAAAACTACCCCTTTTCCGTATAAATTCATACACAACTATCCAAATAAACACACCAACTGGTGGGGAAATGTTTCAACCATTACCAGTTCTACGAACTAACTCGCTCAAGAATAACTTCAAGAATCAATCTCGGAACTTATCAGTTCAAATCTCTTAACTTATCAGTTCAACGAACTTATCAATTCAGCGTACAATTTCTTCTTCAAATCTCTAAACTTATCAGCGTCAAACCTCAAAATTGCAACAATGGCATACTGAGTTAACAGTATGCCCAAAATACAACCTATCCCAACAAAGAAACAGCATAAACCACACAAACAACACAAACAAGGGAAATAATTGAGAAATTAATGGGGAGAAGATTTTCGAAATATCAAAATAAACAATACTCTTCCGCCCAGTTTTATAGTGATAGTGAAACAAAATAATTTCAAATTCGAATTGAATTCCCACCAACGGGTGTAAACTGCAGAACTCAGACAACCGGAGTTAATGCTAGTTAATGACCTATCTGATCACTAGCAGTTAACACTAGAACAATCATCAAAACATTAAATGGCACACAAGGATATGAGTCAATCCATAAAGGCCTTCAACGGTTAACACTTTGGGCCGTCAAACCAACGGGCCTTTTTCAGCCTGCTCCCTTATTGTTCCAGAAATTTTGGGGGATTAGGGATTAACGGAAACACCTTTACAGCGCATCAAGGGGGCTGGGGGACGATAGAGGGGGAAGTACATCGCGACTCTATGTGATAATACTATTTGATAAAATGAAGGAACCTATATGGCTTGTATAAGCAATCTTCACTTTTTGTTTGTAAGTTGTACACCCTTATATTCATATTGAGATCCGTGCAAAATTTTAAAAATACATGTTGACCTTTAAATTAAACTTCCGTCAATCAATATGACTTTCGTTATCTCCTTATTCTCTGTTTAACGAAAAGCTCACTTGTCCCTCTCTCCCTCTTCTTGGCCGGAGAAGAAAACTAAGGCAGACGAAAGGAGTTCCTCTCTTCCTCTATCTGGTTCGTCATTTTTCTCGTTTCGAAGAGGTTGGCACCATCTCCCTCTCTCCATTACGCAGGAACTTCATATTATGTGATTTATACGGTATTGTTGTTCTTCCGATCTGCAGATTAGAATCAAATGAGGGTCAATTAAATTTCGAAATTCCTGATTTGGCCGGATTAGGATGGTATATCATTTTTTCTGGTATTATATTGACCTGATTGGGGCTGATTGGGACTGATAAGTGCTGATTGGGACTGATTTGCGCTGATTGGGGTGTGATATCAGTCTCTTCAAATTCACTGTCTGGTTCGACCAATTTGTTGTTTAGGATGTCTTGTTTTTTTTATTTAAACCCACTGCTTCCTCCTCTCCTTACTTCCACTATTTCCAATTTGGGATTATTTAGATTACTTACTTGTTTAATTGTTTTTCTTATACATTTATGATAGATACACAAATGGAGTCGTGCCCCAGAATATAAGCTCTAGCCTCCAAAGGAGATTTCATGTATGCCACGTATCAGGTGGCAATGCTTCCTCTTCTATCAATGCTGGTATCTATTTGTTTTCCTATTCAATATTTTTTTCTTAAGAATTTATGTTTTCTTTTGCAAGGAATTGCGACGGATTCGACTTGAAAAATACAAATTTGACTATCTAAACAAATTCGTTAGCCAGAAATATTCAATTAAGTGAACGTCGAATTGAATAACGACTAACTATTCATCGTTATTCCCAAAAATCAATCAAACACTTCTTTTTTGTAGATCTGAGCTCTGAGCTTGATGTTGTATCTACCTTGAGCGAGATCGTGCCGGACATAGTTATCTCGAACCAAGAATTTTGAAAATGTTGAATTCAAAAGGGAGGAATTGGAGGGTTCTTACGAGGATGCTTTAGTGTATTGCCAGATGTGCTTTTTGGTTTAGTGTTGCTATTAGGATTAGTGTTTGGGATTGAATTAAATATAAACAGATAGGGTTTTATATGGAAGTATGATATGGCGAATTCATAAGTTTTCTCTTGAATATTTAACTTATTAATTGTCTTTGTGATGTTTGTTGAAATTCTCTTTCATTTTGTTTGTCATTTTTTCAGTTCAAACCCATTTTTTCTAAAATTAGACAAACCTGATTAATGTAACTTCGATTTTGTATCAGTTAATTTTTAGCTAGTTGCATGTTATAAAAATATGAAATTGGCATCGAGTTGAATGGTATCAAATGATGATAATAAGTCTAAAATTTACAATTTACTCTGTGTGAATGGTATCGATACCACTTTTCAACAAAATTACTTACAAGTTTAAAATTATATAAATGTCCAACAAATGACATAAATTGAAAATAAGTTCATCAAACAACAAAATTTCTAAAATTACATACAAAACCAACCTGAATTGGAGAAGTGGATCAAATTACAGAAAATGTGAATACACTTTATTCTGAATTTTCAAAAAGAAAAAACAATGCGTTTCGAGCATTGTAGAATTCTTTCGTATAAAAACCATCCACAATTGGTAGTCACAAAATTTGGCTTCAATCATATAGAATTCGTTCGATGCATTAACTCATTCACCTATTTTGCAAAAGACACCAATTCTTCTACCTTTTCGGCTTCAATCCTTTTCAATGCGCCGCATGGGCTGAAATACCGAAATCACCCACTTTACGAAACAATTCCTCTGCCTTACTCCACGAGCTAGATGCAACCTTGACAGCAACGATTAGTGCAAGAACTCGAGAGTGTAGCAGTGAGAGGGCTAATAAATGGCATGAAATTCAATTATATTTGTTATCATTTCAACACATAATATATACGTTATATAGATTTTTACAATCTCAAATGTGAATTCCAACACACACATTCTCCCCTCCCTTGCAACTCTAAATCAGCCACAATGGAGATGAAGTCGAATCAAATAACCCTAAAATGACAAAAGTCTTGCCTCTTGGCAGCCCCAAATCAACCACCAAATAAGTTAATAACCACCACTCGCCCCAATCAGTGCAAATCAACCCCAATCAGGTCAATATAGTCGCACAGGGACTGAAATTACACCAAATCAGGCAAATCAGCATTTCCTAAATTCAATCCATCTTCCTTCAACTCTTGCCATTTATCCTTAATTTTTTTTCAGCAAAATTAAGATAGGAAATTTACCCGGAGGAACATATCCAATGGATCCTTTCGTATCCGCCGAAGTGGAGATATCTTTGTGGCCCTTGCCATTTATTCTTGTGAGGAATCTTGCCAGCCCGAAATCATCGACATGGGCATAAAAAGATTGCTATGTATTGAACAACAAAATTTCTTAGTGACGGTACAATTTGGTCAAAAATTATGTCATAAAAGATTCGATCGAAAACATTAAAAAAACACGTTATTTAGATTCCTCGGAGCGTAAAAAGATTGCTATGAATCGAAAAACAAACTATCTTATGTTTGTAAAATTTGGTGACAATTTACGTAATAAAAGATTCGATCCAACCAATCTGAAAATCTCGTTATTTGGACTATTGAAAGCATAAAATGATTGCTATGAATAAAAAAAACAAACTTTCTTAGTGTGTGTAAATTTTGGTGAACAATTATGAGGTAAAGATAACGATCTCAAAACACGTTAAATTTTGGTGAACAAACTTAATGTTTTTTCACCATTGAATTTGCATTGAGATTTATGAATTTAATGATGTGCACAAACTTTCATGATCATCATGATAAAAACACAAATCCCAATGCAAATCCAATGGTGAATAAGCATTAACTACCAAAATGTTGGTACTTAATTAAGTACTTTAGCATCCCTCTATAATATATATATATATATATATATATATATATATATATATATATATATATATATATATATATATATCAGTGTTTTAAATTGCGGCGATATTGCGGATATTGCGGGCTGAGATTTAGAATCGCTATATCGCAATGAAGTATTGCGAAAATATCGTTTTTTGAGAAATTGCGGATATTGCGGCGAGATTGCGGCGAAATATCGATAATATTGTGGCCATATCGGGTCAAATATTGCGGATAATATTCAAATCGTTGTAATTTTCTCATCCTTCCACCAAATTATATGAAATTTATATCGAAATCGCTCGTCTCGACAAGAAGAATGCAATGATGGGCTTGAATTTGTGAAAAAATTTCTTTTACCCTGAATTAAACACAAAATATTATAACATAAATTTTGTGATTATTTAATAGTTAGTTTCCATGTTTTATTATCAAAATATTTGATAAAATATGCTCCTAACATATATAACTTCTAAAATGTGTCATTTTCATCTATAAATGTATGAATTTAGTAATTTTCATTGTATTTCATTGATGTTTCGATTTAAAATTTGAGTTATAGTGTTTTGATATTTTTAGGATGTCGACAAAAAATTCTTCAACAAAATACAATTCCAAAGATCCCGTATAATTGCCATTTTAATGGAAATTTTATGATCAACTTTTATTTACACTGAAAAGGTTCCTGGACAATCAACTTTTTTATTCTTTTTAGAAGAAAATTATGAAGAAAATTTTACGATATTAATGGTGATAAAAAATATTGTGAAAAATATATTTAAACAAACTATTATTTTTACATAATTTAGTATCGCAACGACTGTCCGCAATAAGGTCATTGCGCCGCAATTGCGCCCGCAAACGCAATCCGCTGCAAAAAAGCCCCGACCGCAATGGACCGCAATATCGCAATTTAAAACATTGATATATATATATATATATATATATATATATATATATATATATATATATATATATATATATATATATATATATATATATATATATAAGTTAATTAATGTACTAATAAACCAAAAGTGATGTATATATTCCTATTGTATAATTACATCTTCCATAAATGTCAAAATAAAAAGTGGTTAAAAATGAGCGATAAAAAAATAAAGGGAAATTTTCGAAAAAAAACCCTAATTTTTTTGGATATTCTAATAAACTCGTATATTTTTGGAAACTCCAAAAAATACCCTCTACCAAACTTTTTTTTTTCAAATAACTCTTATAGTGGTCAAAACTAACCATGGATGGTGTTAAAAAAGTTTTGACAAAATTGCCATTTTAATTTCATATGTAGTACTTAAAAAAATATTATTTTTATTAATTTTATTAATTTTAAGAAAATTCATAAATATTTTTTTGACATGAAGTGATTTCACAACAATAAAATTATTGCAGTTGTGTTTATATAATTTTAATTTTTCATTTATTTTTCATGAAAAACTAACATCATATAGTAATAAAATAAACAACAATAAATAAACACATAGAAAATATATTGATAGAAAAATATTTGTTTAAATATCTAGTTTTTATTTTCATTTTCATTTCTATGAATTTCATCATATTTATTTTTTTAATATATATAAATAGTAGAGTATTTTGGTTAAAAATAACAATTTTTTTTTTAATTACTACATATGTAAATAGAAGGATATTTTTGTCAAAAAATAATTGTAACACCATCCATGATTAGTTTTAGCACCTATAGTGAGGTGTTTGAAAATAAAAATTTGGTACAGGATTTTTTTTGGAGTTTTCAAAAAGATAAAGAATTTTTTAGAACGTCGAAAAAAGTAGGGGGTTTTTGAAAATTTCCCAATAATTAATTTACTCATAACATGAGATATTCCTTCACTTCGGTCAATTGTGTAACTACATCCTTTATCTTAGCTCGTTCACTTGGCCGTGTCTTTGCACATGAGAGCCCAACTTTGAAGATCAAATCTAGACCTCTTTCTATCGTATCGCTCCTATAGATTACATCTTTTGATTGAAGAGATGCATCCATGATCTGAGTGGCTTGAGTTCCTTTCGAAATTTCATTCTCCACAAAGTTATGGAGAGTGAGGCCATCTGTGAACATGTCGTCTGTTGGTCGCTTTCCTGTGAACAACTCGAGCAGCAATATTCCGAAGCTGTACACATCCCCTTGCATCGAGATGCGATTGCTCACTCCATATTCTATTTTTTTTAAAAAACAATCAAAAATAGAAAAAAATAAAAGAAACTAGATTTTTTTTTCAGCAAAATTAAGATAGGAAATTTACCCGGAGGAACATATCCAATGGATCCTTTCATATCCGCCGAAGTGGAGATATCTTTGTGGCCCTTGCCATTTATTCTTGTGAGGAATCTTGCCAGCCCGAAATCACCAACATGGGCAGTCATATTTTCGTCAAGAAGCACATTGCTCGGTTTCAAATCACAGTGAATGATAGGGCTTCCACCATGATTGTGAAGGTAGTCCAATGCGGAAGCCACGTCGATCGCGATGTTTACTCTTTCAACAAGAGTCAGGAAACTCTTAAATCCATTTTCAGGATCCGCCTTTGAATGCACCCACATATCGAGATTCCCATTTGGCATGAATTCAAAGATCAAAGCCTTAAATTCATTTCCTGTAGCATCAACGCTTGAACAAACAGTAATTATCTTGACAAGATTTCGATGCTTGATGTTTCTCAGAGCCTCACACTCTGCTAAGAAGCTCTTATAGGCTCCTTTTTGCTGGAGGTTAAGTACTTTAACAGCAACTAGTTGGCCGCCACTCAAAATTCCTTTGAACACGGAACCAAAACCTCCAACACCAATCAGATTTTCAAAAGAGAAATCGTTTGTCGCCTTCACCAAATCAGCATATGAAACATGTAACAATTGATTATCTGACGGCGCGTTGAATAAGAGTCTCCTCGTGTTCGAGTTTCTCTTTGTTATGGAAGCGATATATAAGCAAAACAATAAGGAAAGTAACCCGAGTCCACAAACAACAGGAACCACTATTTTTACAACAAGATTATTGTTCTTCTTTTGTGTTTGGTGCGGACAAGCAGGGAGTTCTAAGTTTGATATACCTCCGCAAACTTGGCTATTCCCGAGGACCGAAACAGCCGTACTATTTGCAAAAATTCCTTTTATGGGCACTTGACCAGATAGGTCATTGAACGATAAGTTGACACATTCCAAATAGGAAAAATCGGCTAGGTAAACAGGAAATGGACCCGATAAATTATTATGTGATAGATCTAGTTCCTTAAGGCCTCTAAGGTTTTTCATTGAACTAGGAATCAAACCATTAAAGTTGTTGTTGTTCATAAAGAGGTTTTCCAACACTACGCAATTGCCGAGCCCATCAGGGATTCTTCCTGATAAGTTGTTGTTAGAGATATCCAAATTAGTAAGGCTTTGTAACGTACCAACCTCTGGCGGTAACGGTCCGCTTAACAAATTATTAGCCAAGCTAAGCCCTACGGAAAGGGAAGAGAGACTGAGAAGCTCTTTTGGAATGGACCCACTTAGCCGATTATAGGAAAAATCCAATGTATTCAATTTCTGGCAATTGCCAATGCTTGTCGGTATCTCACCTTGCAATTGATTGTTGTTAAGATAAAGCTCGCTCAATTGCGTGAGATTTCCAATCCAGGATGGTATATTTCCTGATAGCTGATTGTTAAACAGGACCAAGGCATTTAAATTTTTAAGTTTGCTAATCGAACTGGGTATTGTGCCACTAAATTTATTGCCCATAAGACCTAACGTGTTCAAATTTATCAGGTTTCCAATTTCTGGAGGAATTTCTCCGGTGATTTGATTATTCCATAGAGTTATATATGTAAGTTGTATTGAGAGATTACCTATTGCACTTGGTAAAGTTCCGCTTAGATTGTTGTCACCAAAACTGAGGTGTGTTAGGAAAGTGCAATTGGTTAGTGAATGAAGAAAACCCCAATCGTTTGGTTCACTACTTTCGAGTTGATTGTCCTCTAAAGAGAGCCAAGAAAGATTTTTTAGCATGCCAAAGTTTGCAGGTATTTTGCCGGTGAACTGGTTATCGGACAGGTCGATCAACGTGAGGTGAGAAGCATTAGCCAAAGAAACTGGAATGGATCCAGTTAGTTGGTTGTAATTAAAATCAAGTACTTGGAGGTTTGGTAAGGAATGGCCAATATTAAAGGGAATTTCTCCTGAGAATGAATTAGAGTATGCTACTAGATTTTTAAGAGAGGTTATATTGTAGAGAGGAGGACGAATAACTCCGGTAAAAGCATTAGTGGACACTTTCAAAAATAATAGGCTCCTCAGATGACCAAGCTCGGTTGGAAGTTCTCCAACAAGATTATTATTGCTAAGATCAAGAGTTGTTAAGAAAGACAAATTCCCCAAGGATCGAGGTACGGCGCCATTAAAATTATTTTCTGACAAGTGTAGGGAAGTAAGAGAAATAATGTCACCTATTGACACGGGAATTTCACCGGTGAAATTGTTGGATGACAGGTGAAGAATTGTCAGGTTCTTGAAGTTACTAATTCCAGATTGTGAAATTGGTCCGTTAAAACCGTTATATGATAGATTTAGATGTGTAAGGTTGAAGAGGCTATATAATTGAATCGGGATTGTACCGACGAGACTATTTGATGAAAGGTCAAGAGTTGAGAGATGAGATAGGTTACCCAAGGAAGGCGGTATCGTTCCTTCGAACTCGTTATCGGAGAGACGAAGGGTGGTGAGTTCCGTTAGATTTGCGAGAGAAGAGGATATGGTACCTTCAAGGCTCATCGACTCGAGCCCCAAACTCGTCACCCTTTTGTCCTCGGTGCATGTCACACCGGCCCATTGGCAGAGCGGCACACTCGCGTTCCATGAAGCCAAAGTGTTTGAAGAGCTTGTCCTTATTTCAGACTTGAAGGCGAGGAGAGCTGGGCCATCAATTTCACTCCCTGAGCTTGTTGCGGCAACTGAGAAATTGAAGATCACGAAGAGAGAAAGCAATGCAAGCGGAGTTTGAGATGAGCTTACCATGATAAATTGTGAAAAGAATATTTGTATTGTTTAGTATCAGTTAAGATATGTATATATAATAATAAGGGGAATTTTTGAAAAACCCCCTAACTCTTTTGCGATTCCTCAAAAACCCCCTAACTTTTTGATTATTTGAAAAACCCGCTATAAATTGAATTTAATTCTTGAAAAACCCCCTACAAAGGTTAACTTTAACATTTCATCCAATTTTTATTTTTTTGGACAAAAATATCCTTCTTGATTTTCTTTTATAAATTCTTGTATTCAATATAAATTAATAAATACATAAATAAATTAAATATTTCATGATAAATACTTCATGTTATTATAATTAAAAATAATTTATGATAATATTTTACAACTCACTATAAACCCGCAATTATTATTATTAAATAAATACTATTTCACATTGCATTTTTTTATTTTCACATTAAATAATTTTATATAAAACTCATATAATAAATTATAGAATAATATAATAAATATCATGATATAATATTATGAAATATTATATTGTAAAATATTATTTATTTATTAGTTTATTGAATAAATTCAATTATAAAATAAATTGTGAGGATATTTTGGTCCAAAAAAGAATAATTTGGATGAAAATGAAAAATAACACTAATAGGGGGTTTTTCAAGAATTAAACTTAATTTATAGGGGGTTTTTCAAAAAATCTAAAAGTTATGGAGTTTTTGAAAAATCCAAAATAAATTAGGGTGTTTTTGAAGAATTTCTCTAATAATAAATTAAACAAAACTTTTTTTGGAATACATGGATTGATATTTGGTGGTGGACTTGAGGATTCAAAGTCAATATATTCATTTCATTGGTGTTCAAATGTGAAAATGAGATGGGACGAGCCAATACGCAAGTGTTCCCTTGAAAATCGAAAAAATCTTCGGTCAAGATGGATAGAGAGGGACAATCACTAAATTGAACACATACTGAGTGACGATATTAACAAACCACGATAGCGATTAGGCCAAACTAGAAGTTGAATTTTAAGCACGACATTTTCACCGTTCACACACACTCAAGGTCAGGGGAAGAAAACTTTTTTATGTATTATAATTAAAATATGACATGTAAATTAAAAAAATACATAACAATATTAAATTACAAATAAAATTCAAAAATATATATTCTTCCAAAATAATAAAATATCTAATATAAAATCTAATTTACACGTAGCGGAATCCATCTTTTTTGCAAAAGCAAAGTCTTCTATAATTTTCTCTGTTAAAAAAATTCGGTAATTTTCTTTTCAATACAAACAATCAAATAGTTAGTTAAAAAATCATCCTCCATTTTATTACGGAATCTTGTCTTCTCGATTTTCATTGCCGAGAAAACACGTTCCGTATTTGCCGTCGAAACCGAGAGAGTTAAAATGAGACGTAAAAATAAGAACAACGTAAGATAATTATCAATCTATATTAAAAATGTAATATTCAAATTGTTTTCAACTAAAAACTAACATTCGTTACAATTATATTATTTACACATAGAAATTCCAAAGTGATTGTTCTAATTTAATCAATTAGCCTTTTTTACTTATTTTTTGGTTTTGCAAGTTTAAAATAAATACTATAAAATTAATTATTCATCTTGAGAATCTTAAGAAATTTGAAGAAGCTACTTGCTTGTTCTATCTTTTTTTAATTTGTTTGTAGTTTGAAAAAGATTTTGAGTTGTTTTTGAAAAACAAAAGTTTGTGGTTTAAAGAGAAAAAAATAGAAACCATTTGTTGTTTTGGAGAAAAAACATTTGAATGATAAAATATAATATTCGGATGAAAATATCGTATTGTTTCTTGAATGAAATTGGGTTGGCCTCATTTTTTGTATTAGTATTCTTTACAATTTTTGAGTTTCTACAGTCTTTAAAATAAAATTTCAATGCCCAAATAAAATATTCTAATGGTATAGAACAAGAATATTTAGAAATCATGGGGGGAGTCAAGGCTCCCCTTGGTCCCCTCTAATTTCGTCCTTGATCGTAATAAATCATAAATTATAAGGAACTATTTGGACTGAGATAATTAGGACAGTTAGTAAATAGCACTGCCACAATACACCAATTCTTTTTGTTTGGTTTGTTGTAAATAATGGGATTCCAGCATTCCCTACTTCCCTGCATCTTGTATTGCTGCAAATCTTATTCTGCTTAGAACCACAAGGATCAGACTGCATAATTGAGAAAACTTGACAAGAGAACGTGAAACGGTAAAATCCTCGAATCCTTATTCTCTCTCGCTCTCTTTTTAGTACTATATTCGTCCCACCACTATAATGATCATTATAGTGGTGGGACAAATATATTACTAAAGAGAAGGACAGAGAGCACATTCTCTATCAATTGGTTTTGGGTTCCCCAAAACCAATGCTGCAAAAAACGGTCCTTAACGGTGTTTAACGGTCCAAAAAACGGTTAACGGTGAGTTAACATTACGTTTTTTGCATAACAGTTTGAAATAACGATCAACCGTTATTTGACCGTGTTTGATCATTTTAACGGTCCTTAACGGTGTTATTGTCACCGTTATTTACATGCAATATAATGGACCAAACTTCAGCTGAGCTTTTGAACGAGTTAGAATGAGAATTAGCAAATTATTAAAATATCAAATTTGTATATCTTTTTAAGTACAATCATTTGGGTATCTTGTTTGTAATTTTTCGTTATCATTTGAGCTCTAAAAATCGCCCACAAAAACGATGCTGATTGATTTTTAGGATTTCGGTTACAATTTTAACACTGTTTTTTTATCAAGTTAGATTGAAAATTAGCAAATTATTTAAATACCAAAGTTTTAGATCTTTGGAATTTCTACATTAATAATTTAATAATAAAATTATATAAAATATATTAATAATATAATATATTCATAACAATAATAATAATAATATAATTATATTTATTCCCACCCGTGAGTACACATTGGGCCTAAATGTTATACATCGCAAAAATTTGTTTAGACTTTTGATGTATCATATTTTGTCGGTTTAGACTCTGTGTGTTACGCCTGTTTACACTTTGAATTGTAATGTTTGTGTTTATTTTATCTTTAAAGTTGAATTATAGTAATAATAATATTATATATGATATATAATTACGGATGAGTGTAACCGTTATAATACCGTTATGTCACCGTTATATTATCGTTAATCGGCAATTCATTTTAACAGTGCTTGACCGTTCCGTTCCGTTAAACGTTATTTGCAACATTGCCTAAAACCAATGGATTTCATCATCCAAAACTAATATGGAACCCATCGTTATGCATCATTCTCTTTTTATTATCTTTTCTTTCCAGCATGACATTGTTTTGGGTGATAAATCCAGATTTAAAGAGAATGGCAGAGAGGCAATGGACGAGATTAAAATGGACAAGGAGGAAACACTGAGTATGCATGTTTCTTCATCGAGTATTGCAGGTCTTTAATTTCTTCTATTTTATGTATAATTTGTTTTGCTAAGTTATAAAGTCTTCTTCTGATACCAATTTGGTCTCATTGCAAAACAAAAATAAGAGATTCATAGAGTCATATGTGAAATTGGTCCCAAAATGACCTTGCTTTTGATGTTTTTTGTATTGGTTTTTTTTTTTAAATCATTTTATATTTACGAATTAGCCCCAAACTGAATTTGATTCTTTTCATTTTTGAAAAATTGAATTATGATTCTTTGTTGTGCAAATTGCATCAACTGAATTGTTACTTGATTTGTATAACTTATACGAATTAGCCCCAAATTGTCTCAAAATAATAAAATTTTGATTTAACTCAATTCAATCAAAATTATCTTTGATTTCCGTTTTGTTTATGTTTTGATGTATCTTAGTTGGTGTGATGCAGATGAAAACTTTCACAAAATAAAATATGGATATTACAAAATAAAATAGAGATGATGATTCATGTGGTGATGATAATCGAAATTAATCTTACGTATAAAGTAGACAAAATCCTTGCAATTCTAAGCCTCCATGTCATCAGGGGCGTTTTTGTAATAAAAAAAAAATTTACATTTTGGTCCATTTTATTCGTCATCAGGGGATTTTTTGTAAAAAAAAATATTTTTTAATTTATATTTTGATCCTTTTTAGTTTTAATTTACATTTTGATCCTTTTTATTTACATTTCGATCCTTTTTTACATTTTTTAATTTACATTTTGGTCCTTTTTAGTTTTAAATTACATTTTTGTCTTTTTTATTTACATTTTGGTCCTCTTTTATTTACATTTCGGTCCTTTTTTATATTTTTAATTTACATTTTGGTCCTTTTCATTTATAGTTTGGTCCTTTTAGTTTTAATTTACATGTTGGTCCTTTTTATTTACGTTTTGGTCCTTTTTAATTTATATTTCGATCCTTTTTATATTTGATCCTTTTTTTCTTATTTTACATTTTGATCATTTTTTACATTTGGTCTTTTTTTCTTATTTTACATACATTATATTATATCTTATGTATAAAGTAGACAAATTTCTTGTAATTCTAAGCCTCCACGTCATCAAGGACTATTTTGTAAAAAAATATTTTTTAATTTATATTTTGGTCCTTTTAATTTATATTTTTGTCATTTTTAGTTTTTAATTTACACTTTGGTCATTTTTATTTACATTTTGGTCCTTTTTAATATACATTTCGGTCCTTTTTTACATTTTTTAATTTATATTTTGGTCCTTTTTAATTTTAATTTACATTATGGTCCTTTTTATTTATATTTTAGTCCTTTCTAATTTATATTTCGGTCCTTTTTATCATTTTTAATTTACATTTTGGTCCTTCAGTTTTAATTTACATTTTGATCCATTTTATTTATATTTCGGTCTTTTTTTACATTTTGACCCTTTTTCTTATTTTACATTTTGGTCATTTTTTACATTTGGTCTTTTTTTTTCCTATTTTACATACATACATATTTAAAATTTGGTCTTTTTTCCGATTTTAGAAGCACCTGAACAAATGCTATTTATACAAATTATATTAGAAAATAATATCCGTGATAGACTAATTTCATGAACTTTATGCATCTATTGACATCATGATATTTGCAAATATGTTATGATTAGATTAATTTAGTTCAAACGCATTTTCGTTAATTGACACACGCGTTAATTCTATTTAAATAATTATATAAAAAACATCCCGCGCAATTGCGCAGGGATGAAGTTAGTAAATATTAAATCAGATTCCTTTTGTATGATTTGGAATAAACTAGCTTTATCCCCACGCAATTGCGCGGGATGTTTTTTATATAATTATTTCAATAGAATTAACGCGTGTGCGAATTAACGCGCGTGCGTTTGAACTAAATTAATCTAATCACGACATATTTGCAAATATCATGATGTCAATAGATGTATGAGGTTCACGAAATTAGTCTATCACGAATATTATTTTATAATATAATTTGTATAAATAGCATTTGCTCAGGTGCTTCTAAATTCGATTAATATAATCAGGACATATTCACAAATTTTAATATGTATGTAAAATAGGAAACAAAAACCAAATGTAAAATAAGAAAAAATGATCAAAATGTAAAAAAAAAACCGAAATGTAAATAAAAATGACCAAAATGTAGATTAAAACTAAAAAGGACCAACATATAAATAAAAAGGACCGAAATATAAATTAAAATGTAAAAAAGGACTGAAATATAAATAAAAAAGGACCAAAATGTTAATAAAAAGGACCAAAATATAAACTTAAATTAAATCGGACCAAAATATAAATAAAAAGGACCAAAATGTAAATTCAAAAATATAAAAAAGGACCGAAATGTAAATAAGAGAGGATCAAAATATAAATAAAAATTACCAAAATATAATTTTTAAACTAAAAAGGACCAAAATGTAAATAAAAAAGAACCGAAATGTAATTTTTTGAACTAAAAAGTACCAAAATGTAAATTTAAAAATATTTTTTTAACAAACAAGTCCTTGATGACGTGGCCTCATGTATGAGCTCCATTTCTTCCAACTTTATACATAAGTATAATTAGTGCTCTGGTAAATGAGATTATTTTATTGATCTTATTTTTTTCCTATTAATATATCGAGCATACTATATTTTTTATTTATGTTGGATATTATTCGTTTCTGTCTTGTTTGATTAAGGAAATACAATACGCCGAAACAAGCAATCTTGGACGATATTTCTTCCACAATAAAAGAGGAAAACAAACGAATAAAAGAGGAAAACAAACGATCATGAGATTCAACTATGTTGGATATATGCAAGGAATGAAACCGACACATCTTCACGGCGAAAAGTATCCCTCCAAAATCACTGTGATAATACTATTTGATAAAATGAGCTATATGGCTTGTACAAGCAATCATTTTTTGCTTGTGAGTTGTACACCCTTAGATTCATATTGAGATCCGTGCAAAATTTTAAAAATACACGTTGCCGTTTAAATTAAACTTCCGTCAATCAATATCACTTTTGTTATCTCCTTATTCTCTGTTTAACGAAAAGCTCACTTCTCCCTCTCTCCCTCTTCTTGGCCGGAGAAGAAAACTAAGGCAGACGAAAGGAGTTCCTCTCATCCTCCATCTGGTTCGTCATTTTTCTCGTTTCGAAGAGGTTGGCACCATCTCCCTCTCTCCATTACGCAGGAACTTCATATTCTGTGATTTATACGGTATTGTTGTTCTTCCGATCTGCAGATTAGAATCAAATGAGGGTCAATTAAATTTCGAAATTCCTGATTTGGCCGGATTGGGATGGTATATCATTTTTTCTGGTATTATATTGACCTGATTGGGGCTGATTGGGACTGATTTGCGCTGATTGGGGGTGTGATATCAGTCTCTTCCAATTCACTGTCTGGTTCGACCAATTTGTTGTTTAGGATGTCTTGTTTTTTTTATTTAAACCCACTGCTTCCTCCTCTCCTTACTTCCACTATTTCCAATTTGGGATTATTTACATTACTTACTTATTTAATTGTTTTTCTTATTCATTTATGATAGGTACACAAATGGAGTCGTGCCCCAAAATATAAACTCGAGCCTCCAAAGGAGATTTCATGTATGCCACGTATCAGGTGGCAATGCTTCCCCTTCTATCAATGCTGGTATCTATTTGTTTTCTTATTCAATATTTTTTTCTTAAGAATTTATGTTTTCTTTTGCAAGGAATTGCGACGGATTCGACTTGAAAAATACAAATTTGACTATCTAAATAAATTCGTTAGCCAGAAATATTCAATTAAGTGAACGTCGAATTGAATAACGACTAACTATTCATCGTTATTCCCAAAAATCAATCAAACACTTCTTTTTTGTAGATCTGAGCTCTGAGCTTGATGTTGTATCTACCTTGAGCAAGATCGTACCGGACATAGTTATCTCGAACCAAGAATTTTGAAAATGTTGAATTCAAAAGGGAGGAATTGGAGGGTTCTTACGAGGATGCTTTCGTGTATTGCCAGATGTGCTTTTTGGTTTAGTGTTGCTATTAGGATTAGTGTTTAGGATTAGGTTTAGTGTTGCCAATGGTACCATAGCCTAGATGGTTGAGTGTTCAGCACAATAAAACATCATGTTGTAGAGGTTGTGGGTTCGAAACCCGGCGGCATCAATATAAAAAAAAAAAAACCTATAATGACCACAATTCGTTGCCTAGGATTTTCTTCAAAAAAAAATAAGAATATTGTCTTATATATTCTCTCCAAATTCTCTCTTTCGTTTCACTTCTTTGATCTAATATATTCGAGGTCTCGACACATTGTCGAACCTCCTTAAAAAAAAAAAAAAGGTTTTCTCTTGAATATTTAACTTATTAATTGTCTTTGTGATGTTTGTTGAAATGCTTTTTCATTTTGTTTGTCATTTTTTCAGTTCAAACCCATTTTTTCTAAAATTAGATAAACCTGATTAATGTAACTTCGATTTTGTATCAGTTAATTTTTAGCTAGTTGCATGTTATAAAAATATGAAATTGGCATCGAGTTGAATGGTATCAAATGATGATAATAAGTCTAAAATTTACAAATTACTCTGGGGGAATGGTATCGATACCACTTTTCAACAAAATTACTTACAAGTTTAAAACTATATAAATGTCCAACAAATGACATAAATATCAATAAATTGAAAATAAGTTCATCAAACAACAAAATTTCTAAAATTACATAAAAATCCAACCTGAATTGGAGAAGTTGATCAAATTACAGAAAATGTGAATACACTTTATTCTGAATTTTCAAAAAGAAAAAACAATGTAAAAACAGACGTGAATTCCACTTCTAAAGATTTGAAATGCATATTTCTCCAATTGCCGAAAAAAAAAGTTTGTACAGATTTGTAAATATTCTGAATTTTCAATAATTTAAATATTAACGGGAGCGTCTGCTTTTAAAAGTTTGCACAAAGTTTGTACAGGTCTTAATGCATATCTAAAGATAAAAAACTTACAAGCAAAAAATAAAGAAAAAAAGTACACTTTTGCCCCCCAAACTTGTCAGAAATGTCCACTTTGCCCCCATACTAAAAATTGCACCTTTTTACCCCCCCCCCCCCCCCCCCCCCCCCCCCCCACATTCAAACTTTGTGCACATTGCCCCCTCCGTCAATTTTCTGTTAAAATCTCAGTTAAGTGATGATGTGGCTGGATACGTGGCAATATAACATGGCATATAACCCCAGTCCGACCCGCTAAATCCAAACCCGACCCGCTAAACCCTTCTCTCTCAAAAGCCCCAAACCCACCCCAAACTCTCGCTAGCTCTCTCTCTCTCTCGCCCCTTCTCTCTGTCTCTCTCTCTCGCCAGCTCTCTCTCTCTCTCTCTCGCGAAGTTAAAACTTCCCTCTTTCCATTTTCATTCACGAGAATCGGCGGCAACTAATTATTATGAACATAATATAAACTGAAGAACATAATTATAGCTCCTCTCCTCTCCTCTCCTCTCCTCCTCAACTCCATCGATTCAATTTCCCAAATTTCGTGAAGAATTGCTCTCTTTGTTCGTAGTAGATCAAATCTATGGGGAAGATCCGTGCTTTCTTTCGTCGCCGTCGCCGTTCGAAGAGCAGTCAACAAGATCCATCCGCCGGTGAGTCGACTCCTTCTCCGACCAACAGGTATGGCGGGTCGCCAGCTATATCTAGCGAGGAAGAGATCGAGCGGGTCTTTAAGATTCTGAGATGGCTGCAATTTTCGAGAGTTTGGGACATCCGATTGATTCTGAGGAACTCGATCGAATGATGGAGGAAGCCGATGCGGATGGTGACGGATTCGTGAGTTTCGAGGAATTCAGCGAGCTGATGAGCGGTGGAGAAGGAGATGATGCCGATGAGCTGGAATTGAAGCATGCTTTCCAAGTGTTCGATGTGGATCAGAACGGCGCGATCTTGGCAGAGGAGATCGCCAGAGTGCTGAAAGGGCTGAGCGAGGCGGCTTCGGTTGCGCAGTGTCGGAAGAAAATCGATGGTGTTGATCGTGACGGAGATGGGATGGTTTCGTTTGAAGAGTTCAAGGTGATGATGGCTAATGGCGGCAAGTTTGGCGTGTCTAGGATTGGTTGATCTGGTTAAAGAACGAATCTTGTATTATCTTTTCTTTTTCTTGATATATTTTGATGGTTTCTTTGATCTGCTGAAGAGAGAGATGGCAAGAGAGAGAGAGACAGAGAGAAGGGGCGAGAGAGAGAGAGAGAGAGATGGCGAGAGAGAGAGAGCTGGCGAGAGAAAGAGAGATGGCGAGAGAGAGACAGAGAGAGAAGGGGCGAGAGAGAGAGAGAGATGGCGAGAGAGAGAGCTGGTGAGAGAAAGAGAGATGGCGAGAGAGAGACAGAGAGAGAAGGGGCGAGAGAGAGAGAGAGAGAGAGAGAGAGAGAGAGAGAGAGAGAGAGCTGGCGAGAAAGATGGCGAGAGAGAGAGACAGAGAGAAGGGGCGAGAGAGAGAGCTGGCGAGAGCTCGGGGTGGGTTTGGGGCTTTGGAGAGAGAAGGGTTTAGCGGGTCGGGTTTGGGTTTAGCGGGTCGGGCTGGGGTTATATGTCATGTCATATTGCCACGTATCCAGCCACATCATCATTTAACAGAGCTTTTAACAGAAAATTGACGGAGGGGGCAATGTGCACAAAGTTTGAATGTTAGGGGGGTAAAAAGGTGCAATTTTTAGTATGGGAGGCAAAGTGGACATTTCTGACAAGTTTGGGAGGCAAAAGTGTATTTTTTTCAAAAATAAAGATTGCTTGAACGAGTTATATAGGTGTCATTTTGATAAAATATATCACATCAATTGCCGAAAAAAAAATTGTTTGGGATACAATACGGCTAATCAATTACACGTCATGGACAGTGGAAATTAGTGACGTGACTTGATTATTACGTTAATATTTAAATTATATACGAATGCTCATTGATGTATGATAATACTATTTGATTGTTTTGTTCTTGTTAAATTAGAATTAGAACATATTTAATGTTGCAATTGTTTTGTTGTATTGCATGAATATAAATAATTCGGTGTGAATATTATTTTGAGTATTAATTTATAATTTGTGTTTTTTTATCTTTGTAACTTATGAAATTTCATATATATATATTAGTTACATTAATTTTTAAACATGAACATTGTATTTACATTTGCTTCCCCTTGTCTTATCCAAACAACAAAATTGTAATAGCTGCAAATACAAGTACTTGCATTCAAACATTGATGATTATAATGTAATACCTTGTGTATACAAGAAATTCAGTGGGAGTTCGGTCGTATTCCTCATCTTTTACGTGGACGACATCTTACTCATTGGAAATGACATCCCAATGCTTAACCAGGTTAATGACATCCTAACTTGCGGAATCTTCAACTTGATCTTCGACGTCTTGATTCTTTATTTTGGCGCTAGAAGAGAGAGATGAACCCGTCATGTGATTAAAGCCAATTTTTCACTGGTGCGTCATGACGGTTTGTTTGGTCCGTCATGACGCTAGATAGGGTTTCCCTTGATTTTCTCACTTCCGTCACGACGGTATACTTGTCCGTCATGACTCACCTGTGTTCTCAACAATACTTCCAAAGACAAGTTTGATTCTTTATTTGTTTTGAATATTCCAACTTATTTTTCTTGAGTTTAATACTTCCAAAGACAAGTTTAGGAATACCTATTGAATGTTTGATGTGTTGATTTGATATCCTAACTTGCGGAATCTTCAACTTGATCTTCGACGTCTTGATTCTTTATTTTGGCGCTAGAAGAGAGAGATGAACCCGTCATGTGATTAAAGCCAATTTTTCACTGGTGCGTCATGACGGTTTGTTTGGTCCGTCATGACGCTAGATAGGGTTTCCCTTGATTTTCTCACTTCCGTCACGACGGTATACTTGTCCGTCATGACTCACCTGTGTTCTCAACAATACCTCCAATGGTCCGTCATGACGCAAGTTCTGTCCGTCATGACGCCAGCAATCTGTGAAATGGTTTTTATTTAATTTTCATAGTCCGTCATGACGGAGACTCTACCGTCATGACTCTACGTGTATTCTCAGGAAATGATATACAGATCCGTCATGACGCAAGTTTGTGCGTCATGACGCTAGCAATCTGAGAATGTGGTTTATTTAAACATACATGGTCCGTCATGACGGAGTCTCTACCGTCACGACGCTACGTGAGGTTGCGTTGTAACGCTGTGGTGAAAGCGTGGTGACGGACTGTGTAAAGTGGTTATCCAATTTTGACTAGTGCGTCATGACGCTAAATAGTGCGTCGTGACGCAACCTGTGATGTTTTTGGTTTTCAAAACTCCAGGCCTACCGTCATGACGGTTGGTTTGGTCCGTCATGACGCACTGCACAATTTTGCAGGAATTTCTTCTACTTTGAGGTTGTCGTGTAAATTTGAAAAATTATGTTTTTATGAAAATAATTTTAGTGTGAGTATTTCAAAAACAAACATGAGCTTTTATGCCTAATCATGACTTAAGATTTAAAATCGTTCTTTTGCAAAATTTACGATATTCCAACGCGTATGATCAAGTAAAAACTTATGAGGTTTAGAGTGATCATACCTTGCTCGGGCCATGGACCCGAGATCCATTTGTACGACGATTATATTCTTGATCAATTCTCCTTATCCCCTTTCTCTTTTATGATTTATTTCGAATTTCTAGATTTCGAGGGCCTATCCACTTTACTCTTCATTCTTGTATACCTACATTCATGCACATATACCCTTCTCGGACTTTCGTAAGTGTATGAACATATATGAGGTATTGAATTTTAAATAGTTAATATTTACACTAATCCTTCAAGACATTCGTACCGACTAAACCCGAGTTTAGTGATGCGAATTCTTGGATTAGCACTCCCCCTCAAATTATGGCCAATTTTAAACACGGATGAGGGAGTGCGGAAACATAGCTTTAAGTCGCTTTCGGACACACCCCGTTTGAGGTGGATGAGCTAGCTATGTTTCGATCTTTTCGAAGCCATAACCAATTTGAATTTGGTTGCGGTTTTCGAAGAGGACACCCCGTTGAGATGTGTCCCAAATTGCAACAATAGTTGCAAAATGCGCGAGTCGGTTTATTTGTAATTTCCGAACTCTTGACAAAATGAGATTTGAAGTGGTTTGTATAATCTTTTGGTTGGGTTATCGGTTTTGTCGGTTGAGCACAATTATACGTTGATTTATTAAATCGTTGTGTGCTTGTGAAATGTTTGGGAGTACGATTTTGATAGTTAGCGACATGTGGTGAACTCGTCTTATAGAAATAACCATTTGATCCCCGTTTGTATAAGCATTCGGTTCGCTCCGTATGGTTATTTATATACGATGAGTGAGATGCATAGTGATTAACCCTATCATAGTTTCTATCATTTTTAGGTTGGTTAATTTTAACACTTTTACCCTTGTTGAAATCGCGGTACATGAAAGCATTTCCGCGATTCGGATTCGCATTGTACTCCCGTTTTCCTTTTTGATCTTGAGATTTGGAAGACACGGGTTTATGACCGTTATTCTTCTTAAATCCTAGACCCGTCTTATCATGGGGACTTTGTCCCTCTAAGACTTTGTCCAATGACGGAGTGCTTGGTGTAAGTGATACACACGCACTCTTCAAGGACTCATTCACAAATTTTAAATTTTGGATTTCGACTTTTAGAGAGGATGTCTCACCTTTTAGGGCTTGACATTCGTATTTTGAAAATCCATTAAATTCGGTTAATTGTGCTTTATACGACTTGACCGACAACTCAAGAGAAGATACCTTAACCTCGAGATTTAGAATTGCTCTCTCTTTTTCAATCTCACTTTGTCGAAGTCTATTGATTTCTTTCATTAAACTTTTGTGAGATTCAAATTCTAACTCAAATTCCGATTCATCGGATGAGCTAGAATCTTCACTTATCGAAATAATTTTTGATTTAGGGTTTAGGTGTACCTCATGATCGGAATCATGTGAAGTTTCGATGTCGGAGATATGTGGATCGTCTTGAGGAAATGTGATACTCGGAATCTCGATTTCTTGCGGTTCCGATTTTGACGCTTGTTGACGGATCATCGCTTGAATAGCTCGTTCAACCACATCGTCAATTGGATTGTCGATTTCCGCCATTAAGGTCACATTGGTGATTTTGTGCTCGAGGTTGCACTCCAAGTCGGAGAGTGTGCTTGAGCACTCCGAATCTCCCCATGGATCCAAATCAACCATTAACGCCTTGGTTTTGCCTAGATCTCTTACCTTCTTTTTGTGTTTTGGATTTTCCTCGCGTTTGTTCCAAGGAGCGTTTTCGGGATGTATGGTCCAACACGTGTCGGTGGTGTGACCCATTTTCTTGCACTCAAAACACATAGGTTTCAAGTGTTGGCGTTTTCGGTCCTCGTTGAATTTTCGCTCTTGATTCTTCAAGTCCTCGTGTCTTCTAACCAACAAAGATATTTCATTCCCGTTTTCGTTCGTGTCGATAACGAGTTTGGTTTGAAGCTCGGAATGTGAGGTATTTGCTATAGCGTTGCTTTGTTGGTTCATGCATGCTTCGAAATTTCGGAGGTGGCTCACAAGAATTTCCGGAGTGCAGTCTTGGGTGGCCATCATGGTTTCCAAGGCGACGAGAAGAGTTTCCCAATTTGACGGCATTGCTCGAATAAGCTTACCTACAACTCGAGAATTCGTTAGTGATTCTCCTAGAGCGATGAATCCATTTTTGATATGTGTCATTCGTGAATACATGTCATCAACGGATTCATTCTCGATCATCCGGAACCGATCGAATGATTGTTCGAGTCCCATCATTTTGGTTCTCTTCATTCTATCGTTTCCTTCAAATCGGTCTAGGAGAGCTCGCCACATGGAATGAGATGTGGTACATCCATCCACAAGTATGGAAAGTGACTCGTCGATATTTGTGAGAATGAGGTTTTGAGCATATGTATCGGCGGTCACATTGAGATCGGTGCCGTGGCATATTTTTCGTGTGGGGTCGGTTTCGGAAGTGCTTACCGTGTAAATCTCGAAACCTTTCTCCACCACCGATCTCAATTTTTGGATAGTGAATACATTTAACATGCATCTCTTCCAAAGATTCCAATTTTTTCCATCTAATTTATTTGGGTATAAAATTTGGGTCCTATTACCGATTGAGGCCATAATCGTTATACAAGTTGTCGCTTACTAAAAAGGACGGTTAGTATTTTGCTCTGATACCAATTGTTGTTTAATTTAGACCTAGAGGGGGGTGAATAGGTAATCCTAAGGTCCAATTTTCGCGGTAATGGATACAAATACAATTTGGTGCGGAAGCGTAAATAAATTAGATAAAGAAATACAATACCGAAACAAATAACAAGCGATATTTGTTTACGGAGTTCGGTGGGTGGTTGCTTTGTAGCTTTAACTCACCGGCTACTTGCTCAATCGACCGACTCGATTGATTGCAAGTACCTACGTCTCCGGGATGCCCTTGCGCCTTTTCGGCTTTCGATTGAATATCCAACTCAAGCAATTACAAGGTTTTGCCTTGATCGATTTACACGAAACGATCGATCAATGGCGGACTTTACAAATAGTAACTAGCCTATTACAATTTGTACTACTAACGAACTAGTCGTGATCGGTCACGCAAGTTGGGAATCGTTAAGTAGTGGAATCGAAAATGGATCTAATAATCCTTGATTTGGTTTGGAATTATTTGCTCAAGATTTTGGCTAGGTTTTCTCTCTTTGATATGCTCTAATAATTTGTAGAAGAGATGGAGAGAGAAACCTTGAAGGGGATCTATTTATAACACACATAGTCCCCTCAAAACTTAAGTTTTTAGTACAGTGCGTCATGACGCAAGGAATGGTGCGTCATGACGCACAGACTGTTGAACTAGCCGTTACAAGTGTTAGTATTCAAAACTTCAGTGGTCCGTCATGACGCTAGAATTGGTGCGTCATGACGCACCAATAGGATATTCAATCTGATCCCGGAGAAGTTCACTGGTCCGCAGTCAAGAGCATTCTTAAATATCTCAGGAATACTAAAGATATGTTTCTTGTCTATGGAGGTTCGGAAGGAGATCTGATTATCCAAGGATATACAGATGCTAGTTTCCAAACTTGCCCGGACGATTTCCAATCTCAAATTGGTTATGTCTTCACGCTCAATGGCGGAGCTGTTGTTTGGAAAAGCTCCAAACAGAAGACGGTGGCTGATTCTACAACTGAAGCGGAATACATCGCGGCTTCGGAAGCCGCAAAGGAGGCTGTCTGGCTACGACAGTTCATGATGGAACTTGGCGTTATGCCAAGCATCTCGGGTCCCATGGATGTGTATTGTGACAATAACGGAGCAATAGCACAATCCAAGGAACCGCGAGCGCATCACAGGTCCAAGCATGTACTCCGGCGTTACCACTTGATTCGTGAGATTACGAAGAGATGTGACGTGAAAATAATGAAGATACCTACTGATGATAACGTGGCTGATCCATTTACGAAGTCACTATCACGTGCCAAGCATGAGCAGCATGCTAGGGCGATAGGATTGGGATATCTATCGCAGTGTTAGATTGGGTGTTTTATTTATGTTTCTTATTGCATAAGGGGATTCGATCTGTCTAGTGCAAGTGGGAGAGCATTTATTATGCCCTAGGCGTGTTATTGGGATTGTATTTGTTTATGAGACAGATATTTATATTATTATTCATCATATGACCTAAACCTTCATATTTCAAAAAATTTAAATAACAAGAAATTGTGTCAAAGGTTATTCGATCATAATAATCGGATAGACCTTGAATTTTATTCTAGTTTAGTGCATTGAGTCAATTGAGAATAATATGTTGCATGGCCTTCGTCTGGCATGTTGATTCGTCAATTGAATGATAGTAAAACCACTAAACGGAATGAATATAATTCTAAAACGTCCCTGGTGTATAAAGTTGTTCATAGGTTTGAACCAGGTAGTCCATTCATTGAATGGAGACTTTTACATACACTGGCATATTCGTAGATGAGATGATCATGTTTTACTGATCTGGGATGGTAGCGTCGATTCTAGAATATGGATATACGCGGCGCCGTATATTGGACTGACCACTATATGAGTTTGTAGCATGGTCAGAGTCATTGGAGACGAACTCATATCCAGATAGTGTGTTTTAGTTCTTCATACTTGAGTGATCTCACGGATACCTAGTATGTGAAAAGACAATGCTTTGATATAATTAACCCTACGCGTAACTGTGTAGCAGAGATTACTATTGGGTATTATTTTTAGCATAGGCAAAGGATGTGAGGTTGCAAGATAGGAATTGTTCCTTTCTAACCTTGAAAAAGGATAGAGGGAGATATCTCTCGGGCCCCTCAATTGAGTTGAGATTGATGAAATGCTTGGCCAAGCTCGATGGAACTCAGTAGAGTTCGCATTGTTATTATCAATTTAATTCTTATCGAGAAAGAGTGTATCTGATCAAAAAGAAAAGGGGATGACTTGAAGTCTTAGGCTTCACCGTGACCCTTTTGATCGGAAGATATCGCGAACAAGAGGACTAGTAACAATTATCTGAGATAGGTATGAAGATGTACTGCGTCTTCATAAAGGTGTTCTCCACCTTTTTCGTGCTAATTCTGGGTAGGTATTAACGGCAGTCTAGTGCTCGCAATACCTTGTGGATTGCTGTCATATCCACTGCCAGTCTTAGACGAACCTACAAGGTCACACCAAGATTTCGTAACATATCGGATTCTCAAGATAATGCTCACCAATACATTTGTTGGACAAACAAAATGGAATCACGTGTGATTAGATCTCACGACATATGTTGGACATATGGCCAAGTTGATTAAGTCTTAATCCAAGAGGGAGTTTGAAAGAAAATATGGCTTAAGAATTAACTTGGAAGAATTTATATAAATAGGCAATTCTGCATTCAGAATTAGGTTCGTTCGAACGAACTATATGAGTGCGTTCGAACAGACTTATTCGTGACAGTCATATTTGGGTTAGTTCGAACGAACCATTTGAGTGGGTTCGAACGAACCATTTAGGTGCGTTCGAACTGACCTAATTCCTATATATATAGAATTCTGATTTCGTTTTAACCTTAGTTTTTCCAAGAAAATTAGGGTTTTGAGCCGCCGTTTCTCTCTCTTCTTCCACAGAAATTCAGATCAGATCTTGAGAGATTG
The DNA here is from genome assembly GCA_946800325.1 of Luzula sylvatica. Taxonomy (NCBI): domain Eukaryota; kingdom Viridiplantae; phylum Streptophyta; class Magnoliopsida; order Poales; family Juncaceae; genus Luzula; species Luzula sylvatica. The sequence goes on along the minus strand of OX326959.1, from coordinate 26,580,499 downwards.
AGAGGGAGATTTGAGCGAAGAGCTTGAGAGATTTGATCGTAACGTCGACTAGAACGACGTTGGCGATTCCGATCGGACGAAATCAAGGTGGACACAAGTAGAGGGATTGCACGAGCAATCCTTGGAGAAGGTTCATCAATTTGGAGAAGAAGTCAACACGTACTAACTTGTACGAGGTAATTTTCTCCAACTCTTCCTTTTTGGATGGTTTTCGAGCGTGATCCCGGTAGAATTAGGTTACGCATGCGAAACTAATTCCGCTGCACACTTTGATAAACGTGTGCGTAACCCTACAACCGCTACGAGTGTAAAATTCGTAAAATAGTTTTACACATATTCATTCCAGGGAGTGGTTCGTTCGAACCAGCATTGATATTCGTTCGAACGGACTACTATGAATGATGTTTGGAATTAACAATGAAGTGGGACAGGAGATGGTTTGTGCGAACGAACCGTAAGGGTGCGCTTAACAATGAAGTGGGTTCGCCCAAAACCAATGTAATACTGGAAAGAAAAGATAATAAAAAGAGAAAGATGCACAAGGATGGGTTCCAAATTGATTTTGGATGATGGAATCCATTGGTTTTAGGTGAACCCAAAACCAATGATGGAGATTGTCCTCTCTGCCCTTCTCTTTAGTAATATATTCGTCCCACCACTACAATGATCATTATAGTGGTGGGACGAATGTATTACTAAAAAGAGAGGGAGAGAGAGAGAGAATACGGATTCGAGGATTTTACCGTTTCAGGTTCTCTCGTCAAGTTTTCTCAATTATGCATTTCTGATCCTTGTGGTTCTAAGCAGAATAAGATTTGCAGCAATACAAGATGCAGGGGAGTAGGAAATGCTGGAATCCCATTATTTACAGCAAACCAAACAAAAAGAATTAGTGTATTGTGGCAGTGCTATTTACTAATTGTCCTAATTATCTCAGTCCAAATAGTTCCTTATAATTTCTGATTTATTAAGATCAAGGGCGAAATTAGATGGGGGCCAAGGAGAGCCTTGACTCCCCCCCCCCCCCCCCCCCCCCCCCCCCCCCCCCCCCCCCCCCCCCCCCCCATGATTTCTAAATATTCTTATTCTATACCATTAGAATATTTTATTTGGCCATTCAAATTTTATTTTAAAGATTGTGGAAACTCAAAAATTGTAAAGAATACTATTACAAAAAATGAGGCCAGCCCAATTTCATTCAAGAAACAATAAGATATTGTCATCCGAATATTATATTTTATCATTCAAATGTTTTTTTCTCCAAAACAACAAATGGTTTCTATTTTTTTCTCTTTAAACCACAAACTTTTTTTTTCCAAAATAACTCAAAATCTTTTTCAAACTACAAACAAATTAAAAAAAGATAGAACAAGCAAGTAACTTTACTCAAAAAAAAAAAAAAAAAAAAAGCAAGTAACTTCTTCAAATTTCTTAAGATTCTCAAGATAAATAATTAATTTTATAGTATTTATTTTAAACTTGCAAAACCTAAAAATAAGAAAAAAAAAAAAAGCTAATTGATTAAATTAGAACAATCACTTTGGAATTTCTATGTATAAATAATATAATTGTAACGAATGTTAGTTTTTAGTTGAAAACAATTCGAATATTACATATTGATAATTATCTTATGTTGTTCTTATTTTTACGTCTCGTCTTAACTCTCTTCGTTTCGACGGTAACTACGGAACGTGCTTTCTCGGTAATGAGAATCGAGAAGACAAGACTCCGTAATAAATGGAGGATGATTTTTTAATTAACTATTTGATTGTTTATATTGAAAAGAAAATTGCCGAATTTTTTTAACGGAAAAATTATAGAAGACTTTGCTTTTGCGAAAAAGATGGGTTCCGCTACGTTTAAATTAGATTTTATTTTAGATATTTTATTATTTTGGACGAATATATATTTTTGAATTTTACTTGTAATTTAATATTGTTATGTATTTTTTTAGTTTACATGTCATATTTTAATTATAATACATAAAAAAATTTTCTTTCCCTGACCTTGTTGATACTGCTAATTTCTGTTTACTTAAGTCTTGAGAGTGTGTGAACGGTCAAAATGACGTGCTCAAAATTCTAGTTTGGCCTAATCACTATCGTGGTTTGTTAATATCGTCACTCAGTATGTGTTCAATTTAGTGATTGTCCCTCTCTATCCATCTCGACGGAAGATTTTTTCGACTTTCAAGGGAACACTTGCGTATTGGCTCGTCCCATCTCATTTTCACATCTGAACACCAATGAAATGAATATATTGACTTTGAATCCCCAAGTCCACCCCCAAATATCCATCCATGCATTTCAAAAGAAGTCTTGTTTAATTTATTATTTATTATTATATATACATATCTTAACTGGTACTAACAATACAAATATTCTTTCACAATTTATCATGGTAAGCATATCTCAAACTCCGCTTGCTTTGCTTTCTCTCTTCGTGATCTTCAATTTCTCAGTTGCCGCAACAAGCTCAGTGAGTGAAATTGATGGCCCAGCTCTCCTCGCCTTCAAGTCTGAAATAAGCACAAGCTCTTCAAACACTCTGGCTTCATGGAACGCGAGTGTGCCGCTCTGCCAATGGGCCGGTGTGACATGCACCGAGGACAAAAGGGTGACGAGTTTGGTGCTCGAGTCGATGAGCCTTGAAGGTACCATATCCTCTTCTCTCGCAAATCTAACGGAACTCACCACCCTTCGTCTCTCCGATAACGAGTTCGAAGGAACGATACCGCCTTCCTTGGGTAACCTATCTCATCTCTCAACTCTTGACCTTTCATCAAATAGTCTCGTCGGTACAATCCCGATTCAATTATATAGCCTCTTCAACCTTACACATCTAAATCTATCATATAACGCTTTTAACGGACCAATTTCACAATCTGGGATTAGTAACTTCAAGAACCTGACAATTCTTCACCTGTCATCCAACAATTTCACCGGTGAAATTCCCGTGTCAATAGGTGACATTATTTCTCTTACTTCCCTACACTTGTCAGAAAATAACTTTAATGGCACCGTACCTCGATCCTTGGGGAATTTGTCTTTCTTAACAACTCTTGATCTTAGCAATAATAATCTTGTTGGAGAACTTCCAACCGAGCTTGGTCATCTGAGGAGCCTATTATTTTTGAAAGTGTCCACAAATGCTTTTATCGGAGTTATTCCTCCTTCTCTCTACAATATAACCTCTCTTACAAATCTAGTAGCGTACTCTAATTCATTCTCAGGAGAAATTCCCTTTAATATTGGCCATTCCTTACCAAACCTCCAAGTTCTTCTTTTTTATGACAACCAACTAACTGGATCCATTCCAGTTTCTTTGGCTAATGCTTCTCACCTCACGTTGATCGACCTGTCCAATAACCAGTTCACCGGCAAAATACCTGCAAACTTTGGCATGCTACCAAATCTTTCTTGGCTCTCTTTAGAGGACAATCAGCTCGAAGCTAGTGAACCGAACGATTGGGGTTTTCTTCATTCACTAACCAATTGCACTTTCCTAACACACCTCAGTTTTGGTAACAACAATCTAAGCGGAACTTTACCAAGTGCAATAGGTAATCTCTCAAAACAACTTACAGATTTAAGTCTAGGGGATAATCGAATCACCGGAGATATTCCCCCAGAAATTGGAAACCTGATAAATTTGAACACGTTAGGTCTTGACGGCAATAAATTTAGTGGCACAATACCCAGTTCGATTAGCAAACTTATAAATTTAAATACCTTGGACCTGTTTAACAATCAGCTATCAGGAAATATACCATCCTGGATTGGAAATCTCACGCAATTGAGCGAGTTTTATCTTGACAACAATCAACTGCAAGGTGAGATACCAACAAGCATTGGCAAATGCCAGAAATTGAATGCGTTGGATTTTTCATACAATCGGCTCAGTGGGTCCATTCCAACAGAGCTTCTCAGTCTCTCTTCCCTTTCCTTATGGCTTAGCTTGGCTAATAATTTGTTAAGCGGACCGTTACCGCAAGAGGTTGGTAGGTTACAAAGCCTTACTTATTTGGATTTCTCTAACAACAACTTATCAGGAAGAATCCCTGATGGGCTCGGCAGTTGCGCAGTGTTGGAAAACCTCTTTATGAACAACAACAACTTTAAGGGTTCGATTCCTAGTTTAATGAAAAACCTTAGAGGCCTTAAGGAACTAGATCTATCACATAATAATTTATCGGGTCCAATTCCCTTTAATATTGGCTATTCCTTACAAAACCTCCAAGTTCTTCCTTTTTATGACAACCAACTAACTGGATCCATTCCAGTTTCTTTGGCTAATGCTTCTCACCTCACATTGATCGACCTGTCCGATAACCAGTTCACCGGCAAAATACCTGCAAACTTTGGCATGCTACCAAATCTTTCTTGGCTCTCTTTAGAGGACAATCAGCTCGAAGCTAATGAACCGAACGATTGGGGTTTTCTTCATTCACTAACCAATTGCACTTTCCTAACACACCTCAGTTTTGGTAACAACAATCTAAGCGGAACTTTACCAAGTGCAATAGGTAATCTCTCAAAACAACTTACAGATTTAAGTCTAGGGGATAATCGAATCACCGGAGATATTCCCCCAGAAATTGGAAACCTGATAAATTTGAACACGTTAGGTCTTGACGGCAATAAATTTAGTGGCACAATACCCAGTTCGATTAGCAAACTTATAAATTTAAATACCTTGGACCTGTTTAACAATCAGCTATCAGGAAATATACCATCCTGGATTGGAAATCTCACGCAATTGAGCGAGTTTTATCTTGACAACAATCAACTGCAAGGTGAGATACCAACAAGCATTGGCAAATGCCAGAAATTGAATGCGTTGGATTTTTCATACAATCGGCTCAGTGGGTCCATTCCAACAGAGCTTCTCAGTCTCTCTTCCCTTTCCCTATGGCTTAGCTTGGCTAATAATTTGTTAAGCGGACCGTTACCGCAAGAGGTTGGTAGGTTACAAAGCCTTACTTATTTGGATTTCTCTAACAACAACTTATCAGGAAGAATCCCTGATGGGCTCGGCAGTTGCGCAGTGTTGGAAAACCTCTTTATGAACAACAACAACTTTAAGGGTTCGATTCCTAGTTTAATGAAAAACCTTAGAGGCCTTAAGGAACTAGATCTATCACATAATAATTTATCGGGTCCAATTCCCTTTAATATTGGCCATTCCTTACCAAACCTCCAAGTAGTTGATTTATATGACAACCAGCTAACTGGATCCATTCCAGTTTCTTTGGCTAATGCTTCTCACCTCACATTGATCGACCTGTCCGATAACCAGTTCACCGGCAAAATACCTGCAAACTTTGGCATGCTACCAAATCTTTCTTGGCTCTCTTTAGGGGACAATCAGCTCGAAGCTAGTGAACCGAACGATTGGGGTTTTCTTCATTCACTAACCAATTGCACTTTCCTAACATACCTCAGTTTTGGTAACAACAATCTAAGCGGAACTTTACCAAGTGCAATAGGTAATCTCTCAAAACAACTTACAGATTTAGGTCTATGGGATAATCAAATCATCGGAGAAATTCCCCCAGAAATTGGAAACCTGATAAATTTGAACACGTTAAGTCTTGACGGCAATAAATTTAGTGGCACAATACCCAGTTCGATTAGCAAACTTATAAATTTAAATGGCTTGCACCTGTTGAACAATCAGCTATCAGGAAATATACCATCCTGGATTGGAAATCTCACGCAATTGAGCGAGTTTTATCTTTACAACAATCAATTGCAAGGTGAGATACCAACAAGCATTGGCAATTGCCAGAAATTGAATGCGTTGGATTTTTCATACAATCGGCTCAGTGGGTCCATTCCAACAGAGCTTCTCAGTCTCTCTTCCCTTTCCTTATGGCTTAGCTTGGCTAATAATTTGTTAAGCGGACCGTTACCGCAAGAGGTTGGTAGGTTACAAAGCCTTACTTATTTGGATTTCTCTAACAACAACTTATCAGGAAGAATCCCTGATGGGCTCGGCAGTTGCGTAGTGTTGGAAAACCTCTTTATGAACAACAACAACTTTAATGGTTCGATTCCTAGTTCAATGAAAAACCTTAGAGGCCTTGAGGAACTAGATCTATCACATAATAATTTATCGGGTCCATTTCCTGTTTACCTAGCCGATTTTTCCTATTTGGAACGTGTCAACTTATCGTTCAATGACCTATCTGGTCAAGTGCCCATAGAAGGAATTTTTGCAAATAGTATGGCTGTTTCGGTCCTCGGGAATAGCCAAGTTTGCGGAGGTATATCAAACTTAGAACTCCCTGCTTGTCCGCACCAAACACAAAAGAAGAACAAGAATCTTGTTGTAAAAATAGTGGTTCCTGTTGTTTGTGGACTCGGGTTACTTTTCTTATTGTTTTGCTTATATATCGCTTCCATAACAAAGAGAAACTCGAACACGAGGAATTTTGGTTCCGTATTGTTCAACGCGTCGTCAGATAATCAATTGTTACATGTTTCGTATGCTGCTTTGGTGAAGGCGACAAACAATTTCTCTTTTGAAAATCTGATTGGTGTTGGAGGTTTTGGTTCCGTGTTCAAAGGAATTTTGAGTGGCGGCCAGCTCGTTGCTGTTAAGGTACTTAACCTCCAGCAAAAAGGAGCCTATAAGAGCTTCTTAGCAGAGTGTGAGGCTCTGAGAAACATCAAGCATCGAAATCTTGTCAAGATAATTACTGTTTGTTCAAGCGTTGATGCTACAGGAAATGAATTTAAGGCTTTGATCTTCGAATTCATGCCAAATGGGAATCTCGATATGTGGGTGCATTCAAAGGCGGATCCTGAAAATGGATTTAAGAGTTTCCTGATTGAAAGAGTAAACATCGCGATCGACGTGGCTTCCGCATTGGACTACCTTCACAATCATGGTGGAAGCCCTATCATTCACTGTGATTTGAAACCGAGCAATGTGCTTCTTGACGAAAATATGACCGCACATGTCGGTGATTTCGGGCTGGCAAGATTCCTTACAAGAATAAATGACAAGGGCCACAGAGATATCTCCACTTGGGCGGATATGAAAGGATCCATTGGATATGTTCCTCCGGGTAAATTTTCTAGTTTCTTAATGCTATTAATTCTAGTTTTTTTTATTTTTTCTATTTTTGATTGTTTTTTTTTTTTTTTGAAAATAGAATATGGAGTGAGCAATCGCATCTCCATGCAAGGGGATGTGTACAGCTTCGGAATATTGCTGCTCGAGTTGTTCACAGGAAAGCGACCAACAGACGACATGTTCAAAGATGGCCTCACTCTCCATAACTTTGTGGAGAATGAAATTTCGAAGGGAACTCAAGCCACTCAGATCGTGGGTGCATCTTTTCAATCAAAAGATGTAATCTATAGGAGCGATACGATAGAAAGGGGTCTAGATTTGATCTTCAAAGTTGGGCTCTCATGTGCAAAGACACGGCCAAGTGAACGAGCTAAGATAAAGGATGTAGTAACACAATTGACCGAAGGGAAGGAATATCTCATGTTATGAGTAAATTTATTATTGGGAAATTTTCAAAAACCCCCTAATTTTTTCGACGTTCTAAAAAATTCTTTATCTTTTTGGAAACTCGAAAAAATCTCCTCTACCAAATTTTTATTTTCAAACACCTCACTATAGGGGTTAAAACTAATCATGGATGGTGTTACAATTATTTTTTGACAAAAATATCCTTCTATTTACATATGTAGTAATTAAAAAAAATTGTTATTTTCGACCAAAATACTCTACTATTTATATATATTACAAAAATAAAATATCATGAAACTATAAAAAAAATACATAAAAATAAAAATAAAAATAAAAACTAGATATTTAAACAAATATTTTTCTATCAATATATTTCCAATGTGTTTATTTATTGTTGTTTATTTTATTACTATATGATGTTAGTTTTTCATGAAAAATAAATGAAAAATTAAAATTATATAAACACAACTGTAATAATTTTATTGTTGTGAAATCACTTCATGTCAAAAAATATTTATGAATTTTCTTAAAATTAATAAAATTAATAAAAATAATATTTTTTTAAGTACTACATATGAAATTAAAATGGTAATTTGGTCAAAACTTTTTTAACACCATTCATGGTTAGCTTTAACCACTATAAGGGTTATTTGAAAAAAAAAATTGGTAGAGGGTATTTTTTGGAGTTTCCAAAAAGATAGGAGTTTATTAGAATATCCAAAAAAAATTAGGGTTTTTTTTCGAAAATTTCCCTTTATTATTTTTTCGCTCATTTTTAACCACTTTTTATTTTGACATTTATGGAAGATGTAATTATACAATAGGAATCTATACATCACTTTTGTTTTATTAGTACATTAATTAACTTATATATATATATATATATAGAGAGAGAGAGAGAGAGAGAGAGAGAGAGAGAGAGAGAGAGAGAAATGCAAAAGAAAATCCACAAAAAGAATCCAAAAAAGAATTCAAAGACCAAAATATACTATTCAAATTAGCAATATATATTCTTGTATTTATCAAAATATACTGTTGAAAATATATTATTTTATTCTCAATTTTAATCATGTAAACATATTGGATTCATGAGTATATTTTGCTAATTTGAAGATTATATTTTGCAAATTTCATCAGTATATTTTGCATACGTGGATTTTTTTTTTGGATTCTCCTTATATATATATATATATATATATATATAGAGAGAGAGAGAGAGAGACTAAATAACTTGTACAAGTTCTATGTGTATTTTGCTTGTAAATATTTCACCGTCAGATCCTCATCAAGATCTGTGCAAACTCGCTCTTATTTAACACTCACTAATACTCCCGTTAGTTTCTTTATCTCCGTCAAAAGCGACTCCTCTCTTCTTTCTCTCTTTTCTCCCCAGCGAAAGAGAGGGGTTTCCATGGCTGGCTTGCGACTCTTCTCTCACATGTCCTTTCTCTCCAGCGCCAAAGAGAGGTGGTTTTCCATGGCTATCGCCGATGGATTGCGACTGTTCTCGCTCCTTTCTCTCCTTTTTCTCCAGCTCCAAGGACAGGTGGTTTTCCATAGCTATTGCCGATTGTTTCTCTACGCCATTTTCCATCAAAAGTGAAGCGAATTTCCATATCGTGACCTCATAAAGCCCTACATCCAGATCGCCACTCTTGAGCTCTGTCGATGACTCTCATGCTCTCAAGCTCACAAGCTCATAAAATTGTAAACCCTAAATCCGAGGTAATCATTTTTGTAGGAATTGCTTAGTTTCAATTAAATGTTGTGCTTATTCATTTGATTTTTAATTAATGTTGTCTAAATAGATCTATTTTTGATGAATTGGGTCTGAATGGGGCTGTGTTGTATGTATCGGGTTTAATTTTGATCAATTGAAGGTTTATTGGGGGATAATTACTAATTAGGATTTAATAAATCATTTTACGACTTATTAAGAATGATTGGGGCATATTAGGGTTTATTAGGTTGTTTTTAAGACTAATTTTGTTGTTTATTAATTTTTTCAGCTCTCTCCAATCTTGCATCTGGAATTGAAGGCTGTGAGAATCTACAAGTCGTTCTCTCAGAGGCTCCAACCTCATCGAGGTACCATTTCAACTATCAATCACAATTAATACAAAAGAAAATTGTTGTTTTATTGTTAAATATATATTGTAATTTTATAGTATAGTTCTACATTATATTTAATTGACGTTTTTTATCTTCACAATATACTAAACTTATTTTTCATTTTAATTTGAATTTTAGGTGTTGGAAATGGGAATAGTGGTACACTCCTTAGTTATCGGTCTCGGCATAGGTGCTTCACAAAATGCAGCCTCAGGTTTGATCGTGGTGAGAATCCTCAATGGGGCCTAGGTTGGACTTCTCAACTACAGTACACTCGTCGACCTCTTGGCTGCGGATTTCACGGGACCCAAATTGCACTAAGATGTATCAAATGTGACTGGAGTTGAATGTAGATTGTATTATGGCCGAGATGTCGAGTCGGGTGGAATGTAAATTGTATTGTGGTTTGTGTAAAATGTATTAGGGCCGAGATGTCGAGTCGGTGGAATGTAGATTGTATTGTGGTTTGTATAAAATGCATTAGGACTGAGATTTCGTTATTATCTCATATTTCAATAAACGACCAAATTCAATACAAATTTACATTTTAATTAACAGCCAAACTCAATACAAATTTACATTTCAATTAACAGCCAAACTCAATACAAATTTACATTTTAATACACGTGTGCATATACAAAAATGTGCCAATTACTGTAAGTTAATTCTTGTCTCTCATCCAAAACTAAATAGCATCACCTTCGATTCAATTAACAGCCAAACTCAATACAAATAAATACACACATTCGATTCAATCTAATACTGTAAGTTAATTCTTGTCTCTCATCCAAAACTAAATAGTATCACCTTCGAAGTGTGAAATAAACTGTGGAAAGAATGTGCCAATTACAATTGATATTCGAGATCCAAACCGTAATTAATATCACATTCGAACCAATTTATTCAACATATCTCGCATCTCAAAAATCACCTCCTATAAATGTCCAGCACAATTCACGTCCTATCTCCCTCTAATAGCATGAGTTTCATGTACCCGTACAACACTTATCGTCAGTAACTGTTGCCAACCGAACGCAATGTAGATCATCACCCTGCCGGAAAAGAAATAAACAACACAATTAGGGTCTAATAAAAAAAATAAACCTGCAATTAAAGTATAATAAATCCCCCCCCCCCCCCCCATTCAAACCTAATAAACCTTAAAAACAGCCTAATAAACCCTAATTTGCATCCAATCATTACTAATAAACCCTAAACGAGCTTAATGAATCCTAATTAGCCCCTACTCAGCCTCGGATTCATCAAAACTAGCCCCAATACATAAAACATAAACCCCATTTAGCACCATATCAATTGAATTCAGTGGTAACAACCTCAATTAAGACTCAATTCATCCAAAATTAGTTAATTTAGACAAAATTAATCAAAAATCAGATAAATTAAGCACAATATTTAATTGAAACTAAACAATTCCTACAAAATAGGAACTGAATAGAATTTAATCAACGAACTACTACAAAAATTATTACATGTGACATTTGGGCATGTTAGCTGAAAATAGAAAGCCGTCGATAGCTCCAGTTTTTATGTCCTCGCCACACCCTCAGGCTTAAGCGCAACTGGAAGGATGGAGCCATCAAGAAAGCTCCTTAGATATATTTTTCGTCCGAGATCCAGTTTTTGGTCTCCTCTGAGAGAGCCGTCAAAGAGTGGAAGAGCTTGAGAGCAAGAGTCGCCGAGAGAGCTTGAGAATCGTGTCAGAAGGCTGCTTGAGAGAGGAGCTCGCGAGAGAAGCTACGCGTGTGTGTGTGTGTGTGTGTGTGAGAGAGAGAGAGAGAGAGAGAGAGAGAGAGAGAGTAGATTGGCGAGTGGAGGGTTTTGAGTCTTTGACACAGCTCTTTGTTAACGGCGTGTATTTGCAAAGTTTGCATCATGATATGATTCAGATCCGAGGGTTAAAAAGTTTCAAGCAAAAAACAGCTATAACTTGTACAAGTTTTTTAGTTATTATATATATATGGGGTCGGTTCCGTCACTACTACAAAAAGTCTCATTAGCTTCGAAAATTCTAGTGACTAAGTATATTTAGAGTTTGTATATTGGTTATTAGGAGCACATTTTGCTTTGTCCCAAAACAGTTATATTTCTTGGAACAAAAATTTTGATTTGGCACTACAATTATCACAGAAGAAGATTAAGATTTTAAGTCCGTACATTTTGTGACAAACAATAGTCTCAAAATATGTTACTTATAAAATGAAAAATAATTGGGACGAAAGTTGGCCGTATGATCATACATTAATTTTATACTATTGTAATTAATTTCGACAAGTCTTAATTCAATTCAACAAGAAATATTTTAGGGACTGGCATAGTCCGTCTCTAAAATAAGATTTTGGTCGTCATTGGTTTGGAGACAATATGTAGTCGTTAATATTTTGTCCTAACATCGTGAGTCCAATAAATTAATTTAATACTAATCATAATTAATTTGACAAATATTGATTTTTACGTAGAAATTGTAATTAATTTAGACAAGTCTTAATTCAATTCAACAAGAAATATTTTAGGGACCGGCGTAGTCCGTCTCTAAAATAAGATTTTGGTCGCCATTGGTTTGGAGACAATATGTAGTCGTTAATATTTTGTCCTAACATCGTGAGTCCACTAAATTAATTTAATACTAATCATAATTAATTTGACAAATATTAATTTTTAGGTAGAAATTAATATATCATTTTAGTCTTCATGGGAACTAATACTGTGCCGAGTGTTCAAAAGCTTCTTATCCAAGGTTTGATTTATATTTTTCTTGATTCGCTACTTTTCTGATACTGTGCCGAGTTTGCCAGTTTTTTTCTATATTCTCAAACACTAATTTCCTAATTCTTGATTCAGTGCGGTATGTGAAGATAATTTACTTTGTGGTCATCGAAATGTCACATATCTTATTTTTATTTTGCAGAATTACAAAGATATTTTCGGAATTTAACTTTTTTTTATTTATGTAGCTGTGATGTATATAGACTCGAGTGCACTTCAAGATTTGCATCAAGAATATCGAAATCGGGCTTTTGAATAGAGAAGAAGATCCTAATGAAGATGAAGATGATGCAAGATGATAATTTAATATTGTTTTTTCTTTTGTTTTATGAAGACGTTACATGTATGTTATTTTTGTAGTACTCGAGTTAGTGTCGCTAACATTAAACGATAATCTGTATCTCGAGATATTTTTGTTTTATTTAAATGGCCAAAATTTAATTTTCATATTTTATTAATTAATATTATAATATATGTTGTTTTAAGGGACTAAAAGAGTCTCGTCATAGTAGTACAATATTCAGGAATTAAATTTGGTCACAGAAAAATCATTCAGTCACCAATATCATTCACAAAAGAGTACATTCAAGGACTAACATTTGCCACATTAATATTATATTTGTAGACAACAGATAGTCACAGAAACAACATAACAAAGACAAAATTTAGCTACATATAATATATCTTCAGAAGCAAACATTTGTATCATAAAGTGAATATTCAGAAACAAAATCTAGTCACATAACAACAATAATTGGGAACCACATTTAGTCTCATAAAGAACATTTTCCACGACCATAGCTCAACACTGAAAGTTCATCTTCAGGGACTACCCCAGAAAACGGAGGAAAAAATTGGAAATTAATCTTGTCCCAAGAAAGGTGTCTTATAGAGACTAAAAGCAAAAAACATTTTGTCACCCTGATTTGCTGCGTCGGGCCTGTTATGACAAAGTCATAACGACTAAATATAGTCCCTAAAGATCTACAGAGACTGCATATGAGGTTTTAGGGACTAAACACGTTTGTCCCTAATTGCATTTTTTGTAGTAGTGCGTTGAGATCTTATTTCGAGTCCTTATTTTGAGTCCGAATCAGAACCGTTGAATTAATTGTGATCGAGGGCTGAGATTTATTATAAAATCTAAATTGTACAAGCTCTCCATTTTCCTGCCCGGATTCATTTACCTGCCAAAAAAAACATTAGATTTTATTCATTGCCTTGTTTGGAAGTAAATATGTTTCCTTGTTGCACATTCATGTAAGAGTTCTGCCTGCAGAATTTTTCTTCTTCTCCCTCGTACAAATACAATCGAACATCACATCCAAACAAAAATGTTTTCTTGCAGACAACACATTGCCATCTTCATATCTTCGTATCTTCCAAACAAACAAGCCTCCGATCCTGAAATGCATAATCTACATATAATCATAAATTCACAAGTATATTACTGCAAATTAAGTTTCAAGAAATCCAATTTAAAAAGATATATGAATGCACCTTTTGACAAAAATTAACGGAAGAGGCAAAAAATGATGAATCCTAATTTGGACGGGCTGAGAACAATCGAAAAATAAATTTGTGAAGGTGGAAGATGAAATTTTTTCAATTTGTTCAAACTTGAAAGCAATGGACGGTTTGGTTTGCACAATGCAATTTGCGATCAAAAGTATTATTTATGAAAACAAATAAGGTTAAGATTGACTTAGTAACTATATATATTGTCTTAACTGGCAAGAAATTGACCCCTCTCCAATCACCAGTGTTGTAAAAGTCGGTTTATAACGCCGATTAGTCGGAGATTAATCTCAAATCTTTGGTCTTGCGACAAGTTAAGGCCATATCTTTCATAAAAGTCATTTTATCTGACTTGAGCCGTTTTTTCATGTTTTTTTCCGACTTTTTACCGACTAGGCCCATAAATTATAATCAATTTTTTTTTTAAAAAATAAAATTATATATTTGGGCTCAAATTTGTTTTATTCATCGGGATGTGAGAGAAATTGGAGTACTTTTGAAGGGGTTTGTATGGTTTATAAATTTAATTTTTTATATCAAGTATTTAATTACTTCACCACAATTTAAGAAGTTTTGTTTCATTTTTATAGCAGATTCACACAAAAAAGAGGAATATGCTCATGTCTTCGAAATTCAGTCAATTGGTGTATATTCAATTCAACACGAGATTACTGGAAACTCAAAAAAAAAAAGTCTTCCAGTATGAAGATGTGCTTCTATGTCCTGATTTCCGCTCGGCACAACATTGGTTGGTAAACAACTCTGGAGATAATAGTGATAGTGATTTTGAGGTGAGAGATGTTAATGATGATGGGTTTGATTCGAGCAATTCAGATGAGGAAACAGACACAAGATTAGATGATGGTGATTTTGAACTTCCGAATAATACATCGCATGACGAGCATGATTTTGATATTTACTTTATTTTTAATTCAAATTTGAATATTTATTTGATTTAAGTGTTAGTTACTTAGTTTTGTTTGTTTTTTTATATTTATATGAACTTAAATGGGAACATAATTCTGCTATTTATGGTTTGTATGACTTTTGGATTAGTTCAATTATAAAATTTAAGTTATGATTTATAAATTTTTAATGGTGTTAGGCTTCTTAATTAGTAATATGTTAAATTAATAGTCAAAAAATGTATGATAATATACGAAAAAATGTTAATTTCGACAAATTACATATTCCGATTAGTCTCCGACTAATTCCGAATAATCTCCGATTAATCACCAAGTCTCAAGTCTCTGTCCATTCCGACCCGTTCCGACTTCTGAAATTTACAACATTGCCAATCACAGACATTTTGACTCCAACATAGTCAAATAGTCTTAATCAATTATTCAATTGAATGTATGGTTGCAACATTGAAGGCATTAGTTAAAAGTTTACGTAGCAATGATATTTTTTTCAATATGTTAGAATATTTGCTTTTGAATTGTTGTTTGTTTGACATTAACATTTGCCTCATTGATTGTTTTACTATGATGTTACTGAATATGTATTCTTTCAATAAACAATTTGAGAGATTATTTATTACTTTCATATGATTCATTTTTACAATTTTTCTTTATCTTTAACTCGAATTATTTATTACTATTTACTCAAATCAATAATATCAAAATCCATCAACAAATTATTTATGACTATTAACATTAACTAATGGATTATCTTCATTATAATCTTCAATTTTACAATTTTTCTTTTTTTAAGAAGAAATTTTTCTTCCCTTACTTTACTATGATTTATTTTTTTTCTCAAATGTGCATCGAATAATTTGTTACAGAAAATACAAAGAGAAATATATTTTCGTAACTTGTTGTGCAAAGAGAATAAAGAGAGAATAAAAAATTGCATCTTGGGCAAAAATAAATGTGCATGCAAATAAGTTATGTTAATTTTCATAGAAGAAAGAAATAAAGGAAACCGTATTTTTTGGCAGGTACGGTCAGGTCAGTTAAATAGCGTTCAGATTTTGAAATAATCTCAGCCTTCCATCACAACTCTATCAACGGTCCTGATTCGGACTCAAAATAAGAACTCGAAATAAGATCTCAACGGAACCGTCACCCTATATATATATATATATATATGCTAACAAGAATCCATAAAAAAATCCAAAAAAGAATCCAAAGAGCAAAATATACTATTGAAATTAACAAAATATATTATTGTATTTATCAAAATATACTATTGAAATATATTATTTTATTCTCAATTTTAACTATGTTAACATATAGAATTCATCAGTATATTTTGTTAATTTGAATAATATATTTTGCTAGTTTCATCAGTATATTTTGAACGCGTGGATTTTTTTTTTTGATTCTCCTTAGCAAGCATGTATATATATATATATATATATATATATATATATAGAGGACACCTATATAGCTTGTACAAGCAAAGTTTAATTTTAGCTTGTAAGTTTGTGGCCCTTGGATATGCTATAAGATCTGTGCACGTCTTTGAAACACACGCTGAGTTAAAACGGTGAGTTAAAAGTTAACGCAGTTAACACGCCGTTAAGGCCTCACCTCTCTATCTTCCTTTTCGAAGTTCGTTTCTTCTTGAAGCTATCGAAGCCATTGAAGGGCTCACGAGTTATCTTCTTTCTGGAAGTTCTTCTCGAAGCTATCTTCTTTCTGGAAGCTCTTCTCAAGGCTATCTCCATGGAAGGTCTCAAGCTATCTTCTTTCTGAAAGCTATTTCCATGAAAGGGCTCTCATCTCTTCTCCAATCCTTCTCAAGGCACATGCTTCCTCTTCTCATTTTCGAAGTTTTCTCTTTAAAGGGATCACGTTTTCTTTTTCCTTTTTCAAGCTTTCTCTTCTCCTCAGACGAATCTTTCGCAACCAATTGAAAAGAGATGATAATTCGAGCTCTGTAGAAGCTGCAGGAATTCGAGCTCTATATAAGGAATATTCAGAATTTAAGAGAGACAAAGCAATTCGCAACCAATTGAAGATGAGACAAGCATTTCGCGAGAAACTGAAAAGGAGGCAAACAATTAGCCATCAATTGAAAAGGATGGATACACACACTCTTCTCATTTCTCAGATCTAAGATGATCCAGGTTTCATATACCAGTATCCAAATTATTAACTGGAATGTGTTCTGAAATGTAATTGCACTACATATGTATTTTAATAGCTAAAGTTCACATATTTTGTCTTAATTGACTGATTTTTGATGAATTGGGAACTGGATGAGGTTAATTAGCGTTTACTAAGCTCTCTCATGGTTTATTAAGAATGATTGGAGGCAAATTAGGTTTATTAGGTTGTTTTAAGGTTTATTAGGGTTGAATCGGGTAGGATTTATTATACTCTAATTACATATTTATTTTGTTATATTAGAATTCTAGTTGTGTTGATTATTTATTTTTCTAGCAGGGTGATGATATTGGTTATGCTGATTATGCTCTAATTACAGGTTAGTCATTTTCTTTTTTAACTTTTCTGTAATTCAAGTTCTCTCATTATCATTTTCTTGAATTTATTTTCTTTTATTTTCATTAGATTCATGTGGCTGGTGGTTTGGAGGACAATATTGAAAATACCGACAACTCAAAAAGTATCCGATATTCTGAAAATAATTGCGAAGAAATCGAAGCGCTTCCATATCTCGGCAATATATTTGGTTTTGGGGATAACTGCAATCCAGTCCCGGTGACAGATGTTAATTACGATGAAGACCCTGAAGAGAGTGAGAAATGGGAAAAAATGATAAAGAACTTGAGAGTAGTTTGTATAATTTTTTTGAGATGCGAGATATGTTGTATAAATTGTATATTTGATTTGTGCTCAACATTGTGAGTTGTAATAGTTTGTGCGAAATAGGTGTGTGCGAAATACATATGCGTATTGAAATGTAACTATGTATTGAATTTGTAGCGTATTGAAATGTAAATATGCATCGAATGTGATTGTGTATTCAAATAAGAGATTGTGTGGAGTATGTATTGGTACAAAATGTGTATGAATGTGTATTGCAGTATAAGATTGTATTGAATTTGTTGAAAAATATAATATATTTGTTGAACATGTAATGGAACACCGTTTTAAACATTCTGCTATTGTACCAGCTTATTTGATGCTTCCGAGTTGAAGTGCCAAAATAATTCAGGGGCACAAATGTTGATATTGTACCACTTTATGGTACCATTTTAGATATTCAATCGTATAAATATGTCTAAAAATCACATAATTTTCAAATTCGGTACCGTACCAGTTTTCAGAAATCCATTTAATAACAAGTCTAAAATTACATTTCAATATAAATACAATTCTATAACACAACCCCAATCCAAACCACAAGGACATTCATATTCCCATTCAATCGTAAAAATATCTTAACCTAAATACATCCCTAAATTTGTCGACATTTGAGTCAAGTTGGGCACCCCTCATTTCATCTCTCCCAATTAGCATTTATCCCACAATAAGAACCAATTAGCCTCAATTCATCTAATCGAAGCGACCAATTGAGCTCTTTCTTTTCATATCATGAAAATTCTTCCTAACATATTTCCACCTAAACACAACAAGAAAAAACTAAAATCATTAATATCCAAAAAGAGCATAATTGGATTGTATTATTAGTACTGTCCCATAATTGAACACCAATACACCATAATTATTGACATACTTACTGTAGTTTATTTAATTGGCACTGATGTTCACAGAATTGGCAAATCGCCTTTGGTGTGAAATGTGTCTTTTGTCAAAGAATAATCAAACCTATGTACCTTATGGATCGATTATATGCAATCGGCTCTTTTGTAATTTCATCGAAGTAACTCTTAAATACTGATATTTAAATCTCAGATCATCTTCGATCTGACAAATGAGAAGAAGATTGAACCCGGATCACCACAAATCAGCCACCAAATTACCACCAAATACCCACCACTCGCCCCCAATCAGCGCAAATCAGTCCCAATCAGGTATATATAGTCGCACAGAGACTGTTATTACACCCAATTAGGCAAATCAGGCAAAAGAAGAATGATACCTTAAAAAATCACAGAATTTGGAGTTTGTGCGTGAAGGAGAGGGAGATGATGTCGCCTCCTTGGAAACGAGAAACATAACGAACCAGATAGAGGTAGAGATGAGCTCTTTTCGTCAGCCTCCATTTTCTAGTCTCGCGTGTCTTCCTTGATAGCTTTCTTCGTCCAAGAAGAAGAGAGAGAGGCGCGAGAGAGAGAGAGAGAGCCAGAAGCTTCGTCAAACAGAAAAATAGATGAAGATAACAGAACTAATATTGATCGACGGTAGTTTGCTCTTAAACGGAAGCGTGTATTTTCATTAGTTTGCACAGATCTTGATGCATATCTAAAGGTGAAAAATTTACAAGCAAAAATCAAGTTTTGCTTGTACAAGCTATATAGGTGCCCTCTATATATATATATATATATATATATCAACATCCTTGCTTGCCAACACGGCCAACGACGCCTATTTTTCAAAATTTATGAATGAAAATTAAATTTTAACCGTATAGCTACAATCAATATCACTTGAGAATGTTATATATTCAATGTCATGGAAAACAAAAAATTCTATCATATCCATCATGATACGTAAAAGTATTAACGGTCAATAATATTTACGACATGATTCATCATAAAATAAATTTTAAAATTCGAATTTTTTGCATTAGATTTAATTTAAGTTATATAGATAGGGTTAGGATAAATTTTCACTATGTTTCGAGTTTTTCATCATGGAAATCTAAAAATTTATCGAAATGGACGGTTGTGAAAATTTGTTATTTATTTTGTTAGATAGAAAAATTCAAACGATACAAAATTTATTGTACAACATATCAAGATTATATAGATCACATCTATACGGTTAAGATTTAATTTTCATCTATAGATTTTGAAAAATAAGCGTCGTTGACCAATGTCGGCAAGTAAGGATGTTGGTCATTGAGCCTAGTATATATATATATATATATATATTATTTTTTTTTTTTTTTTGCAAAAGTGCCCGTAGGCTATATACATGACATTTATCAAAGTTAGATACAAGCATAATTGAACATGTCAAATAAAAACGTCCTATACTAAGGAACTAAAAAACAAATCAAAGTCCGATTTGGTATGACCAACCCAAGACCGACGAATAATTCATGCTCTCCTTGCAATAATATCCGGTTGTGCGTTTTTCTCTCTCGGTACAAATCGAAATTTCCATCCCGTATTGACTCCGGCTAGATCGCGGCATTCTTCAATTTGGTAATATGCTCTCCATTCGATCTCAAGAGATCGGTTATGCATGGCTTGGACTATCGTTGAGTTATCCGAATGGATAGCGCAATCGACTATGTTCATTTCATGTAGCTTTCTCAAAGCCGCATGACAAGCTAGAATTTCGGCATGAAGCGGAGAGCTTGCGGTGATGGCCGTCCCTTCAAAGTATGTCATGTCACCATGATGAAAAATAATGAAACCCAACCCCGCTCCATCGGTTGACCACGACCCATCAAAGAAGCAAAGCGTGTTGTAATTTGTGGGCGGTGAAAAGGAAACCGGTTCATGCCGATTTTGAAGAGGGTCATTCGCCTTTTGTAAATTATTCGCTAGTTGAATCACTCGCATGGGGCTATAAGTTATTTTTTTGAAGATTTTGTCACACCGACATTTCCAAATTGTCCACAAAATATTCGCGAACTTACCGAATTGTTGGGGAGTTAGAGCTACCCCGATGTTGTAAAATATCTCCTCAAAATCCCCGATTAAATTATCTATTCGAATACCGAGGCTTGATATGAACCAAATCACCTTTGATTGGGGACATAGAAAAACTAAGTGTCGCATATCCTCATGATCGGTACCGCAACGTGGACAACTTGGATTAAAAGAAGAGATACGGCGATGAAGATTAAGATTTGTTGGTAAGGCATTTTGGAGAGCGCGCCACAAAAATATTGCCACCCGCAGGATAATAATTTGGTTACTCCAAATTAATTTCCATACATCATTTGCGTTCGGCCCAACATAGGCCGTGAGATTTTCGAGGTTGAGATATGCATTTTTTACCGAGAATTTGCCGTTGGGAACTTTTGTCCATATAAGTCGGTCCACTAATTGGACCGAATTCGAGGATATGCGAATTGAATCAATGATTTTTAGCGCTTCTGTATTACCCAAAAGATCTACCAACCGATCCGCCTTCCAACAAGACTCATCGCGATTTATTAACTACGCCACCTTGATATTACTTACGGCTCTAGTTGTTGGGATATCATCCTCCCAACCTTCGTACCACGGTTCTCCATATGCCGCACAATACTCTCCATTGCCAATTAGCCAAAGAATATTTTCACGAAAATAAATTCGTTGAGCACAAAGTTGTTGCCAAAATTTGGTGGACCGTGATTTGCGTTTAGTAAACCAAATGGAGCTTGATGGAAAATATTTAGCCTTAATTAGTTGGACCCATGGTTTGGATTTGCGGGTCAACAAGGTCCAAAAATTCTTTTGCATAAGTGCATGGTTAACCCTTTCGATATCTCGAATACCGAGTCCTCCATCTCCTTTAGGTCGCGCTATTTTTGCCCAAGAGCAAAACGCAAGGAACCGTCCCTCACGTTTACCCCACCAAAAACGTCTAATTATTTGCGTAATTTTTTTAAGGGTAGATTTTGGTAAAATTTCGGTAATCATTGAGAAAATCGGTATTGCTTGCAAAACCGATTTAATAAGAACTAATCGGCCCGCATGAGATAAGGTTTGCATTTTCCAACCCGCTAGTTTGGATTGAATTTGGGTCAAAATAGGATTCGGATCCATTGATCCGTTGGATCGTAAGGTAATACCAAGGTATCGCTCTTTCGAATCCGCTAATGATCCGCCAATTAAATTAATAATCTCCGTTTGTACCTCCGAATTAACCTTTTTGCTAAACCATATTTTTTATTTTGTTGGGTTGAGGTATTGACCCGAGACTAACTCAAAGGAATGAAGCGCTTCGCGTATTCGTGTCGCTTCCAAAGTCGTCGCACTTGCGAAGATGGTGAGGTCATCGGCGTACAAAGAATGGTTAATAATTGGAGCGGAAAACGCAAGCTTTACCCCTTGAAGATAATTGGAGTTTATGGCATAATTTAGCGAACGTGAGAGAAGGTCCATACCTAGGATAAAAAGGTACGGCGATAGTGGGCAACCTTGGCGTAACCCTCGCTCCGGTATAAAAAATCCATCGGTTCTACCATTAAATACAATCGAAAACTTTACACTTCTCATACAAACACTTATAAGTCGAATAATATTCGGAGGGAAATTATACGCATGAAGAATATCGCAAATAAATTCTCAACTCATTCGATCGAAAGCTTTGGAGAGATCCGCTTTAAGGGCAAAGGCGGGTGAGTTGAAATTTTGTTGGCTAAAGGTGTGCAAAACCTCCTTGAGGATTATAATGTTGTCGGAAATTAGGCGATGAGGTAGAAAAGTGTTTTGTTCATCGGATATAATTACCATGAGGCTTGGACGAATTCTATTTACTAAGATCTTTGCTATTATTTTGTAAATATTATTTAGCACGCTAATAGGGCGGTAATAATTGATTGATTGGGGATCCGGTTTTTTGGGAATAATTACTAAATTAGATGCGCCTAGATCTTGTGGGAGAATTCCCGAAGAGAAGAAGGATTGGATGGTTTGGGTGATTGGGTGCAAAAGCGAGGGTAGAAATGATTTGATAAACCGTCCCGAAATTCCGTCCGGACCCGGACTTTTGTCCGAACCAAGTTCGTGTATTACGGCGAAAATTTCTTCACTACTTGGAGTCGCATCCATTAGAGGATGATTCGATTCATGAACCTTTGGTAGAGTCGAGAGGAAATTTGCACCATAAACGTGCTCGAGTTTCCGTACCGGTTGGAACTTAGAAATACCTCGGTATAAGTGGCGAATAAAAGTCCGCCGAATTTCGCCTTCATCCCCAATCCAATTCCCATCTTCTCCCCGAATAGAGTGAATCGTGTTCATCCGCCTTTTAATTGATGTCACTTGGTGGAAATACTGGGTATTTCGGTCACCGCCAATTAGCCAATCGGTTCTAGCGTGTTGATGCCAAAATACCTCAAGTTGGGAGAGAGCCATTTCGTGGGATTTATGAACCTCTTTTTGCGCTAAAATATTTTCTTCGGTTGTTGGGAGGCTTTGGAGCTCACTCATTTTCTTTTCTAACAATTCGAGTTTAGAAGTTGGCGAGGGTATTTTTCGGCGCCATTCGAGGAGACCTTTTTTAACCGCATAATGAATTTCGCACCATGTAGAATTGTTATTTAAAATTAACTCGACACATTTGTCTTTAAAACCGGGTTCTTGTAGCCACCAATGCTCGACTCGGAATGATCTTTTTGGTTTCGGATTGGGAGGGATGGTACGTAGTAGAATTGGGTGATGGTCGCTATGGAATCTAGGGAGATGGAATACACTAGCATCAGAAAACCGTTCGTTCATGGCAACATTCACAAGACATCAGTCTAATCTTTGTCGAATATAATTGCCTTTGAAGCGTCTATTCGTCCATGTATAAGCCGGACCATTACACCCTAGGTCAATTAAACCGTTGCGGTTTATAAAATTAGCGAATCGCCTATTGTTAGAATTGAAACTCGATGTACCACCTTCCTTCTCGTTTGAACACGCAATTGCATTTAGATCACCTATAATGCAAACCGGGATTGTTGGGTCGATTAATTCGGATTCGATATTCTCCCATATAAGAGGGTTGTTGGTTTTATGTGGGTCACCATACACACAAAGGAGTTTCCATGCTCGATGCGTTGTTGGGTCCGTAATAGACACAAAGATATAATAGAAACACTTAGCTATTACTTGGATATTTATAGTTTCTTTCCATAACAACCATAACCCCCCCGCGGAGCCAATTGAAGGAACAACTTCAACATTTGCGAAATTAAAATTCTTTACTCTACTTAAACTATTTACATAATTACATCATGTCTCTGAGATAAACGCTATACTAGATTTAGAACTAAGGAGGTACCGGTGAAGCATAGAAATTGTTGCGCTACCTCCGCTTCCGCAACAATTTCACGATAGAATTTCCATTACTTAACGGGCGACGAAACAAGGTCCGTCGCCGTTTTTACCCGTTTGGAAGAGGGATTTAGAGATTCGAGCAATGGATCATTTGCCGTTAATTCGTGACCGGATTTCGAAGTGGAATCGTCCAAGTCATTCAATGTGTTAGCAATGCATGTGGATGCGGGCGGACTCGTCACCATCTCGTGTTCGGACCGAGAAGTTCGCCATGCTCGGTTGGAGGGTACTTCATCCCGGCTCGGTTGAAGATGGTCGATTTGACCAATTCGAGTTCGATGGAGAAAGGTGGTTTGATTCGGTCGTTTAGAATTATGAACACAAGGGTTGGAGGTCGTCTCTTCTTCAATATTGCGAGGTACATACATCGCCTCATTGATCCATCTACCCAATCTCTTTTGAGCTAGATCTCTAGCCCTCATATTGCAAGACAACCGTTCAACTCGGGTTAGATCTACGCAACCTAAAGTGGAATGACCGATAATCCCGCAAAACCCACATATGCGCGGTATCTTCTCATATACGATGTATATTCGAGAAGGTCGTGAATTTGGAATCGAGATAAGTAAGGAATCTTTGAGGGGGGAGTCGAGGCTAAGGGAGATTCTCACTTTTGTGCACCTTTGACCGTTTACAAGGATTTGTCGAGGCGAGGATAAGGGTACTCCTATAGTTGCGGCACATCCTAAAATCGCTTCGTCATGTAACACGTCTAGTGGAAGGTGGTGTAGTTGAACCCAAGTTTCGACTTGAGTCAACTTTTCGTTCTTCATCTCCGCATCGCTATAGATTCGCTTCACTACTACCAATTCATTTCGGATAACCCATGGACCCTTTAATATCACACGTTCTATCTCGACAATTGATGTGAATTGAACCAAAAATAAACCGTTTGCTTGAGCGGTAAATTCGGTTTCGTTATCCACATTCCAAACTCGTAAAAGAGAAGGAATTAAGGAATTCTCATTCATAACTCGGCTTGCCACTACTTTGAGTAATGCAACAAGGTTCCAATCTCTTGGAGGAAGGATCGATGTGTCTAATTCGAGGGAAGGAGCTAAGGAGTTGTTTTGGATGTGGACTTCGGATAGACGTTGAATTAACTCTTCATCGGCGTGTTGATGGGGCTCCATCACATGAGACGAGCGGGTATGAGGTATGAACTTTCGCAAAAGAGGGGGCAATAAAGAATGATAGCAAGATCGAAGTGAGAGATAAATGGTATGATTGGAATGGATGGATAGAGAGTAAGACTTAAATAGAAAGGTGAAGAAACCGAATAGATTACTACCCACTAGTGGTTCGGTTTTTGGCAAGGATTGATAACCGAGAGAATAACACTCGGTTGTATACCGAGAATAGAAAACTCTTACTTCGGTTCTAGTCCAAATTAGAGGAATTAAATGTGAACCAAGTCCATTTGATTCGGTTAAAAACCGAAGAGGTAGACCCAACCAAAGGGTTAATGGAGTTGAGTGGAAACCGAGAACCAAATCGGTTATTAACCGATCACATAGCCTCATCCATTCGGTTACTAACTCGAATCAAACAAATTCGGATTGTTGGATCCAATTAGGCTTGTAAAAATTGGTTTTAACCGAACCCAAAAGTTGAAATGATTTAACCGAAAGATTAGAGTTAACTTTCGGTTTAGAATTTTTTAAACCGAATTTTTCGATTTTCATGTGAGTTGAGAAGTCAACTCTCAAAATGGCCGAGGTTATTGGGTGATATTTTTGGTTGTACCATACTATGTTGGTATGTGGAATATTGAATGGTACCAAAACAAAAAACGAACCACACATATATATTACAATCATCAAATGAATAGTTAGTCTAAATAGTGAATTAGGGTTAGAAAAACCTTCAAGCTCCTTCGCATGTGATGGACCTCTTAGAGTATTGCGTTGCCTCGAATGTCGTTTCGTATCGCCCTTTCTTGCACATCTCCTTAACTCGTCTTTCCTTGGATGGCTCCTTCGCGGATTAGCCGAGTTTCCCTCTTCCCTAGGACCCCTTCTCGGAATTACTCCAAGGCCGTTGAAATCTTGATTTGGTGGTGGAGATGGTGAATATTTAGGGGGTGGTGTATCTCGGTTTTTAGGAGGAAACCTCGGGCTACCATCAAAAGGATCCGGTGGAGAGACCGAGCCATAAATCCCGATCAGCGAAACTCGTATCACACTCCAATACCAACCATGTGCAACATGAACTCTTCTTGGAATGCTAGCAAGCGAAGCTACCTTGACGGCACATCGAATCGAAGACTTATCCTCTCCGGTTCGATACGATTGGTCAATACCGGTTAATTGCCCGAAAGTGCTGATCACTTGCTCGAAGCAAGAAACATGAAGGAAATACAGTTTCAGGATCAACCGTAAAAGTGTACACAAGGATAAACGAATGTAGTCGTACATTCGTAGCCATAACTTTCAGTAGGAAAATCCGATTTGAATGGTTCAAATTGGGTAAGATAGATAATTAGATTATCTATAACCTTCATGTAGAAATATATTTCATATGAACGAAGTATAAGTGTCGTTTCTGTGAAATACCGAAAGGGTGCAACAGTATGACATACAGTTAGTAAAACAGTCATAACTTTTGCATACGAACTCCAATTGGGCTGGGCCAAATTGGGTCGTGTAGATAATAAGATTATCTATAACTTTCGTGTTGGTTGATTTTCTGTCAGAGAAATTTATCAATTTCGTCTGGACAGAATACTGACCAGGTTCATGCAGTTTTCTGTGTGAGAGGGTGTATATTGGATATACATGCCTTTTGGCTAATCCTGATCCTATTAGATATAAATAGGATTTTCTCTCTCATCTTAACTAAGTAATCATTCTGCCAAAGACACTAAAAAGAGCAAATTCAGATTTGATCTTTCGTGAGTGAAAAGGTGCAAAGAGAGAGAAATAGAGAATCAATTCGATCGAGCAAGTTCACCGGTGCATCGTCTAGGCAGGTGCATCCGTGACCGACGTCTTGCGACTCAAGGTGGATACACGTAGAGGAGCAACATCTGAGGCTCTTTCAGTTGTGATCGATTCGGACGCGTGAATTCAGTCGGAGACGAAATCAAGCGAATCGGCGAAGTCAACAAACGGTGAAAGACGCGTGGTGTGGGACGCGCGGATTGTCACCAACGTGACAGGAGATAGAAGGCAGCGATCAACCCTTCGAGTGCAATCAATTTTGCACCGGTATGAATCTGTCCTTCTAATTGCATCGTACCCTCGAAGTCGTGGCGTGATCTCGGGAATCGGGGAATCGGACCGGGCCTTCATTCCGCTGCGCGGGCCCGGGGTCGAGGATATTCCCCTACAAAACATCCCAAAATTCGAGTGGAAAATCGTGGAGTTCGATGTAGACGTTCCAAAGAAGTTCGAATCGTCTTGGCATTTGGTGAGAGGCGATTACTCGGGTATGTAATTGGAAGTTGGAATTCCAATAAGATTCGTCGTTGAGAGCCAACCGAACCAAACCCGTATCAGGAAGCAAAAGGATAAACGAATTATTAGTGAACACCGATAATTTGAGGTTTGAGATCGATTGATCATACCTTCTTGCGAATTCATGAAGTATTTGATCGGCCGATATAGTTGGCGACGTTGAGGAACTTACAAGGTGTATTGATCGTGTTAGTTGTTCCCGTATAACATTGGTTGAACCTTGCAATGAGAGGTAGAGGGATTTGGCCGAATATGGGGTTGGGGGGAAAGAGGCAAACTCAATATTTGGATCCATGAGGAAAAATGTCTACCAAGGGGGAAATTGGGGGAAGAATTGAAAAATTAACACACCGAACGTGCACGATCACTGTCACTAAGGAAGATTAAGGTGGAGAATAGTGGATCGAATATACCTAGTTAAACGAATCGGGATGAACTCGTCTAGGGTTTTGGAATAGTCTTCGATTTGGTTAAAAAAGAGGCAGGGTAGAGGAGTCGAAGGCTACGGCAGACGTCTTAGACTCCGAGTAGCCGGTGCTGAGGCGAGATAAGTTCACCGGCCGGGAGATCTAGGGTTTCTTATATACATATATATATGGGGAAGGATTCCTTGACATCTTATTTAGACTCCCATATTATACTCCTATTGTAGATCGCTCATTTGTTTTTTATTGTTTTGATGAGAGGCTGAGATTAATCCAAAAAAATACACTGACCGTGAACCTCTTCCCTTTGACCCTGCCTATATCCTCTCTCTCTCTCTCTCTCTCTCTCTCTCTCTCTCTCTCTCTACCGATGGAAAGACGCGCCCAGGACGGCGTTCCTCTCAGGTAAAGGCTCGATCGACGACGGCATCAACCCTCTGACGACGACGCACAAGCACACGACCCGATCCTATATCTTTCTCTTCGTTGTTCATAGGAGAATCGCCCATCTCTTCGCTGTTCATAGGAGACGCCTAAGTTCAAGCACATCTTTGTCTTTTCTGTGGTCGAGAATTGCCCATCTCTCCATCGCAGAAACTGAAATTAGTATAAATCGTAATTGAAATTTGGGTAATAGAGGTAATTAGTATAATTTAGTATAAATATAATTTCTGCCTAATTAGTATAACTGAAATCAGGCTAATATAGATAATTGGGTCTAATCAAGGTAAATAGGGTTTTATTTTTTACTGATTTCAACGTAATTGGTGTTATATTGAAGATCATACGAAGATTAGACTCCAGATTTGGTCCATACGAAGATTTGGGAGATCATTGATTCCTAAATTGTTTTGATGGTAACATAAATTTTCGGCTACAACATAACACACGAGTTAATTACTTACTTCGTAAATTGTTTTGATGGTACGGAAAAATCGATCTTTTGTAGGTGTGTGATTTTGGTTTGGTTGTACTTAATTCGCTAGTTGGTCCCGTGATGGTAATAATACAGGTCCTTCTCTATCAATCGTGCATAAAATTTAATTTGGTATTAATATTGGTGCTTTATTGGAGTTTAAAAATTATTGTAGGTAGCAGGATTGAAATCGATTATGCTTGTGGTTGGATTTGCAATAAAAATGCAATAGCAAATGCAGAACAGACGGTACAGGAAATCAACGGGTGTAGCCAAGTTGTTCGACCAAAAACTTAAGATGAGTTCATAAAATGAGTTCTCGATTAAAACCTCGCGTAGACCTAATACTCAAACTCTTTTCGCAGAAATTCAGCAAAATGCTATTTCAATCCCTAAACTGGTATAATACAAATTATATATCTCATAACATTTTTTTTTCAAAATTACAAAGAGGCCCCTTTAATAATACAAATATATATCTAATAAGATTTTATATTTTCAGATTTTGCTCGAAGTTAGAATACTCGAAGTCGGAATGCTCAAAGTCGTATACTGACTTATATTTGGAGATTAACATTTATGTTTTGATTATTACATATCGAGTCAAGATTAGAGTTTAGAATTGTAATGAATGTACAATTGAGTTATTATCAGACATTGAATTTCGGTTGAAATGCAAAAAAAAATCGAAGACTTATATTAGAAACTTAAATAAACATAGAACTAATCACAAAATACAAATCAATATAACACAATCATTACCCAAAACCTAAAACAAATTCCATACACAAACCCATCGTACCAATTGATTTACAAAGAAAGACTTACATTTGAATAAAAATTACAATGAAATGTACATATAAACATAAAAATACAATATAATTTACAAAACGTTCATCATGCCACCGCACTTCACAACTTGTACTCGAGTATACTACATAATGCAAATACAATGTAAAATAAAAATACATTGTAAAATACAAAATTCATTGTTTTATTATTTTATTTATATTTTTGCATTGTCCACTTTTTAGAATATTATTTCGTTAGATCTCCGCCAAGTTAATAATGGTTGATTTGCTGCAGCTCGAGGATTCTATCGCCTTCTTTCATTCTTACGACCTAACAAACAAAATTAATCAAGTAATTGTAATTAATAAGCTGAATTAACCAAATATCAAGCACAAATAATACTTTAAGAAGAAATACACCGTCTTTCTACCTCTGACAGACAGGCACTTCCGAGCCTCTCTCCAAGGATACTCTGACGACAATCTTGAACTCTCCATCGAAAGCGGCGACTCGAACACCCTCTCCTCCTCCTCAACAGAAAAGAACC
Source organism: Luzula sylvatica (assembly GCA_946800325.1). NCBI lineage: Eukaryota > Viridiplantae > Streptophyta > Magnoliopsida > Poales > Juncaceae > Luzula > Luzula sylvatica. The sequence goes on along the minus strand of OX326959.1, from coordinate 26,550,366 downwards.
CCCCTGCTGGAAAACCTAAAAAAAATGCTGCAAAACCTTAATCTTAACTCTAGTGAACTTACACAAATCAATGCATTACGATTCAAAACCTTAATCTTAATTCGACGTAAATTTAATATAATAAATACAAATTCATACACACAATTCAATCTTTTGAGCATTGAATTTCGTCAACGATCATTTGAGAATCATCCTCTCCAATTCACTCCTTGAAGAATAATGTGCATGGTGGTGTTAGTTACCGCATGATACATTGGTCAAGTCATTTCTGAAAATTTAGGTAACAAACACTAAATTGTCATAAATTGCATTTTAGTCCCTACAATTTGTTTTATTTATTCACAGTAGATATATATTGGTAAAAATACTGTAGAGTATGTGAACATAAGTAAAAAATTACCAACATTATCGGCAGTGGCGGTACAAAGAGTTGTCGAAATTCTCAAGTTTTTTAATACTCGTACAGGTCAACTTGTTCTCGGTGCTGGTACCATGTAGGTACCAGTCATCTCATTCATATCAGCTAATAAATTTTTTTAACAAGTAATTGCAATTTATAAAACTAAATTAACCAAATTAAACTCGAATCGAGGCATAAATAACCATATTAAACCCTAATCCAGTTCAATATAACAATATTTAGCTATATTAAACAAAAATTCAGCCATGCAATTTCCTAATTCTGCCCCAATTTGCGAAATTATCCACAATAAATCCTAGTTCAGCCTCAATTTTCAAAAAATAAACACCGATTCAGTCCATTTTGTCTAATTTTATCCTAAAATGATAACTCTAATCTGAGATAGTGAGATTCACAATCAACTTAGTAAAAATCAATAAATAAGTGAGTGCTCGCCATCGTGTTGGGTTCTGCAAGCAAATGCAAAAGCGATTATGAGAGATAAAACGTTTCCTAGGGTTAGGACTAGGTCGTTTGCGAGGCTGAGGGTTAAACTCTGTGCGGAGTCCCAGCAGTGCTAGGTAAGTCATATTCGTGAGAGAGAATCAACTATGGAGAAGAGGCCGCGAGAGTGGTATTCACGACGACCAAGAAGAACACCAGAGAGAGAGAGAAAGGGCTTTGGCATGGGTCCTGTCAAAGAGAAATGGATTTGGGCAGCGTATAAATCAGAAGAGTTCATCCCAGCCATTCATCCAAGATCAAGCTAAATGAGATGTCAAGGGATCGACCAAAAATTTATAACGTCGACAGTCCCCGGGGTCTTCTTCTCCTTCGTCTACCCTTTTGTTATAATCCATAAACTTTTTTGTCGTTCCTCAAATGGTAACTATGAAGCTTCGAGATCCGACAAATAGTGATTCTTCCTTGCTCAATTTTTTTTAATCCTTGTCCCTTGAACATTTTCGATATGATCCTTGCAATTTCGTCAAATTGTCCCTTCAACAACGGAGAAACCTACTAGCATAATCTTCGATAATTTTGAATACAAGAAGAGGAACAATTGGACAATCATTATATATCTTTATGTATTCTTTTTGTTAGTTTGCAATTAGTTTTTATTTTAGGTTTAGATTATAATTAAGACATTTAGATATAATTGTTTGATTTGGCAAAAGATGTTGTAAGCAACAAATCAACCAAATGGAAACTAGGGGCATGAAAAGAAATAATAAATAGTGCTAGACAAAAAAAATTACCACTTACATAAAGGCCCAAACAAACAAAATGGGCTACTGGTAATGGCATCATTTTCAGCCTAGTATGAGTGTAAGCAACGATAGCCCGTATTAGAGGAAATTATTAGTATAACGAAGAGAGGTAAACCCAATGCAGCAAAAGATCTAGACTTGCAAAAGAAAGAGAAGAGATGGCCGTTGCCACTCATTTTTTCCTTGCCTTTCCTCGAACAATTCTCATGGCAATCGTAGTTCTATCAGTCCAATTTTTATCGATATTTTATGATGTATTCCACAATGTACTAATTTTATTAAATAGCAAACATAAACAAAATTTCTTAATATTTGTACATTTAGGTGCAAAGTTACGTAATAAAAGTTTCGATCGAAACAATCTAAAAAAAAGTTATTTGGATTCCTCGGAGCGTAAAAGGATTGCTATGAATCGACAAAAAAAATTCTTAATGTTTGTAAAATTTGGTGAAAATTTACGTAATAAAAGATTCGATCCAACCAATCCCAAAATCTCGTTATTTGGACTATTGAAAGCATAAAAAGATTGCTATGAATCCAAAAAACAAGCTTTCTTAGTGTTTGTAAATTTGGTGAACAGTTATGAGGTAAAAATAACGATCTCAAAAACATGTCATTTGAACTTCTCAAATCGTAAAAAGATTGTTATGAGTCGAAAAAAAAACTATCTTAGTGGTTGTAAAATTTGGTGAAAAGTTACGTAGTAAAATATTCGATCCAAAAGATCTCAAAAACTTGTTATTTGGACTCCTCAAATCATAAAAAGATTGCTATGAATCGAAAAACAAATTTTCTTAATGTTTGTACAAAATGGTGAAAAGTTACGTATTAATCCAAAATATCTAAAAACTCGTTATTTGGACTCCTCAATGCATAAAAAGATTGCTATGTATCGAAAAACAAAATTTCTTAGTGTTTGTACCATTTGGTGAAAAGTTACGTAATAACAAATTCGATCGAAACAATCTAAAAAACACGTTATTTGGATTCCTCGTAGCGTTAAAAGATTGCTATGAATCGAAAAACAAACTTTCTTAATGTTTGTAAAATTTGGTGAAAATTTACGTAATAAAAGGCTCGATCCAACCAATCTCAAAATCTCGCTATTTGGACTATTGAAAGCATAAAAAGATTATGAATAAAAAAAAAAACATTCTTAGTGTTTGTAAATTTTGGTGAACAGTTATGAGGTAAAGATAACGATCTTAAAAATACGTCATTTGAACTTCTCAAAGCGTAAAAAGATTGATATGAGTCGAAAAGTAAACTATCTTCGTGGTTGTAAAATTTGGTGAAAAGTTACGTAGTAAAAGATTTGATCAAAAAGATCTCAAAAACTTGTCATTTGGACTCCTCAAATCATAAAAAGGTTGCTATGAATCGAAAAAAAACTTTCTTAGTGTTTTGTACAAATTGGTGAAAAGTTATATAATAAAATATTCGATCCAAACAATCTCAAAAACACGTTATTTGGACTCCTCGGAGCGTAAAAAGATTACTTTGAATCATAAAACAAACTTTCTTACTGTTTGAAAATTTTGGTCAAAAGTTACGTAATAAAAGATTTGATCCAATCAATCTCAAAATAACGTTATTTGGACTCCTGAAAGCGTAAAAAGATTGCTATGAATCATAAAACAAACTTTTTTAGTGTTTGTAAAATTTGGTGAAAATTTACGTAATAAAAGATTCGATCCAAACAATCTAAAAAACACGTTATTTGAACTCCTCAAACCGTAAAAAGAGTCCTATGGATCGAAAAATAAACTTTCTTAGTGTTTGGACAATTTGGTGAAAAGTTAGGTAGTAAAAGATTCAATCCAAAAGACCTCAAAAACAGGTTTGGACTCCTCAAAAGCTTAAATAGATAGTGAAGACTGCCCACAACGAATACAAACTTCCATAATGTTTTACAATTTGGTAAAAACTCGTATAGTAAAACTTTCGAAGCAAACGATCTCAAAATATGTTATTTGGCCTCCCGAAGACCTAAACAGATTTCCAAGACAGCCAAGAGTAAACAAAAATTTGTAATGTTTGTAAACTTTGGTGAAAAATTGTGTAGGAAAACTTTCGATTTAAACGATCTCAAAACACGTTGTTTGTAAAAATTGGTAGTGTTTGTAAAACAAACTTTCGTAGTGTTTGTAAAAATTGGTGAAAAGTTATGTAGTAAAAGATTCGATACAAACGATCTGGAAAACACGTTATTCGGACTCCTCAAAGCATAAAAAGATTGCTATGAATCGGAAATCAAATTTTCTTAGTGTTTGTACAATTTGGTGAAAAGTTACTTACTAAAAGATTCAATCCAAACAATCTCAAAAACACGTTATTTGGACTCCTCAGAGCGTAAAAAGAATGAATAGAAAAACTAACTTTCTTAGTGTTTGTAAAATTTGGTGAAAATTTACGTAATAAAAGATTCGATCCACGCGATCACAAAATCATGTTATTTGGACTACTTAAAGCGTAAAAAGATTACGATGAGTCCAAAAAAGAAAACTTTCTTAGTGTTTGTCAAATTTGGTGAAAAGTTATGTAGTAAAGATTTGATACAAATGATCTCGAAAACACGTTATTTGAACTCCCCAAAGCGTAAAGAAATTCCTATGAATCGAAAAGCAAACTTTCTTAGTGATTGTACAATTTGGTGAAAAGTTACGTAGTAAACTATTCGATCCAAAAGATCTAAAAAACAGGTTATTTGAACTACTCAAAACATAAAAATATTGCTATGAATCGAAAAACATATTTTCTTGCTGTTGTAAAATTTGGTGAAAATTTACGTAATACAAGATTCGATGCATATACCATGGCAAAAACACTTTATGTGGGCTCCACAAGACGTAAAAAGATTGCTATGAATCGAAAAACAAACTTCTTAGTGTTTGTAAAATTTGGTGAAAAGTTATGTAGTAAAAGATTCGATACAAACGATCTAAAAATCACGTTATTTGTACTCCTCAAAGCTTAAAAATATTGCTATGAATTGAAAAGCATAATTTTTTAGTGTTTGTACAATTAGGTGAAAACTTATATAGTAAAGGTATGATACAAACGATCTAAAAAACACGTTATTTGAACTTCTCAAAGCCTGAATATATTGTCAATACTACCTACAACGGAAACAAACTTCTGTAATATTTGTACAATTTGGTGAAAATTTTGTATGGTAAAACTTTCGAAATCAACGATCTCAAAAACACGTTATTTGAACTCCTCAAAGTATTAAAAAGATTGCTATGAATAAAAAAAACTAACTTTCATAGTGTGTACAATTTAGTGAAAAGTTATGTCATAAAAAATGATCCAAACAATCTAAAAAACACATTATTTGGACTACTCAAGGCGTAAAAAGATTGATATGAATCGAAAAACAAACTTTCTTAGTGTTTGTAAAATTTAGTGAAAGTTTGCATCATAAAAGATTCGATCCAACCAATCTCAAAATCTCATTATTTGGACTAATGAAAACATAAAAGGATTGATATGAATCCAAAAAAATCAAACTTTCTTAGGAGTGGTAAATTTTGGTGAAAAGTTACGTACTAAAGATATGATACAAACAATCTCAAAAACACGTTGTTTGAACTTCTCAGGGCGTAAAAAAATTGATATGAATCTAAAAGCAAACTTTCTTAGTGTTTGTACAATTTGGTGAAAAGTTACGTGTCGATCCAAAAGATCTAAAAAATACGTTATTTGGACTACTAAAAGCATAAAAAAATTTCTATGAATCCAAAATTCAAACTTTCTTAGTGTTTGTAAATTTTGGTGAACAGTTATGAGGTAAAGATACAATACAAACGATCTCAGAAACACGTTATTTGAAATCCTCAAATCGTAAAAATATTGCTATGAGTCGAAAATAAAACTATCCTAGTGGTTGTACAATTTGGCGAAAAGTTACGTAGTAAATGATTCGATCGAAAAGATCTCAAAAACTTGTTATTTGGACTCCTCAAATCATAAAATGATTGCTATCAATCGAAAAACAAAATTTCTTAGAGTTTTTACAATATGGTGAAAAGTTACGTAATAAAAGATTAGATCCAAATGGTCTCAAAAACACGTTATTTGGACTCCTTGGAACGCAAAAAGATTGCTATGAATCATAAAACAAACTTTCTTAGTGTTTGTAAAATTTGGTGAAGTTTTAAGTAATAAAATATTTGATGCAAATAATCTCACAAGCACGTTATTTGGACTCCTGGAAGAGTAAAAAGATTGCTATGAATCGAAAAAAAAATCTTAGTATTAGTAAAATTTGGTGAAAATTTGTGTAGTAAAGATTCGATACAAACGACATCAAAAATACATTATTTGAACTCCTCAAACCGTAAAAAGAGTCCTATGGATCGAAAAACAAACTTTCTTGGTGTTTGTACAATTCGGTGAAAAATTACGTAGTAAAAGATTGGATCCAAAAGATCTCAAAAACACGTTATTTGGACTCCTCAAAAGCTTAACAGCGAATACAAACTTCCGTAATGTTTGTACAATTTGGTGATAACTTGTATAGTAAAAACTTTCGAAATAAACGATCTCAAAACATGTTATTTGGCCTTCCGAAGGCCTAAACAAATTTCCAAGACGGCCTAGAGAGAATAAAGAAAATTTTGTAATGTTTATAAAATTTGGTGAAAAGTTGTTTTGGAAAACTTTCGATTTAAACAATCTCAAAACACGTTATTTGGACTCGCCAATGCCTAAATAGATTTCTAAGACCACTATAGCGTAAAGCAAACTTTCATAGTGTTTGTAAAATTTGGTGAAAAGTTATGTAGTAAAAGATTCAATACAAACGATCTAAAAAATACGTTATTTGCACTCCTCAAACCATAAAAAGATTGATATGAATCGAAAAACAAATTTCCTTAGTGTTTGTACAATTTGTTGAAAAGTTACATAATAGAAGACTCAATCCAAACAATCTCAAAAACACGTTATTTGCAATCCTCATAGCGTACAAAGAATGAATCGATAAACTAACTGTCTTAGTATTTGTAAAATTTGGTGAAAATTTACGTAATAAAACATTTAATCCAAATGATCTTAAAATCACGTTATTTGGACTACTGAAAGCGTAAAAATATTACGATGAGTCGAAAAAACAAAACTTTCTTAGTGTTTGTCAAATTTGGTGAAAAGTTATGTAGTAAAGATTCGATACACATGATCTAAAAAATACGTTATTTGAACTCCTCAAAACGTAAAAAGATTCCTATGAATCGAAAAGAAAACTTTCTTAGTGATTGTAGAATTTGGTAAAAAGTTACATATTAAAAGATTCCATCCAAAATATCTAAGCGTAAAAATATTGCTAAGAATTGAAAAAACAACTTTCTTGGTGTTTGTAAAATTTGGTGAAAATTTACGTAATAAAAGATTCGATCCATACCATCGCAAAAACATGTTATGTGGGCTCCTCAAACCGTAAAAAAATTCTATGAATTGAAAAACAAACATTCTTAGTGTTTGTAAAATTTGGTGAAAAGTTATGTAGTTAAAGATTCTTCAAACGATCTAAAAATCACATTATTTGAACTCCTCAAAACGTAAAAAGATTGCTATGAATTGAAAAACATAATTTCTTAGTGTTTGTACAAGTTGGTAAAAACTTGTGTAGTAAAGATATGATACAAACGATCTCAAAAACACGTTATTTGAACTTCTCAAAGCATGAATAGATTGTCAATACTACCTACAGTGAAAACAAACTTTGGTAATGTTTGTACAATTTGGTGAAAACTTGTATGGTAGAACTTTCGAAATAAACAATCTCAAAAACACGTTATTTGGACTCCTCAAAGTATAAAAAGATTTCTATGAATAAAAAAAAAAACTTTCATAGTTTTTGTACAATTTGGTGAAAAGTTACGTCATACAAAATTCGATCCAAACAATCTAAGAAAAACGTTATTTGGACTCCTCAAATCGTAAAAAGATTTTAAAATTAGAATCTACACCTTACTAATATAATTAATCATAATTTTTCTAGAAATTGGTAAAACCAATGTCTAAAACGAGCGAAATAATCAATTTTCTTGTTTTCTCTCAAAAAAAAAACCCGTAATACAAGTCTAACACGTGCAGATTTGTATTTTTTTTACTAGGACTTCTCATTCGCTTTGATTTCCAGTACGAAGAAAGATTCCCTCCTCTGAAAAAGCTCGCCAATTCAGCAATCGATAGCTTAGCGGATGAAAGCTTTGATATTTTGCAAAAAACCAAAAACTAAAGTCTAACACCTTAAAAAAAAATCAATTCTCGTATTTTAAAAATACAAAAACTGATTAAAAAACAATCAAAATATTCATTTTTTGTTTTTAATTGAGGAGTATCATATGCAAATATATATATTTTTTAAGAAAATATAAAAAATACAAAAACTGAAGTGTAACACTCCAAAAAAAAATGAATTATCATATTTTTCTACAAAATGACAAAATTAGTGTCTAAAACGAACGAAATATTCTTATTTCGTATTTTCCTTAAAACTCCTTAATTGAAGATTAACACAAAAAAATTATTTATTTATCTCAAATATATATATATATATATATATATATATATATATATATATATATATATATATATATATATATATATATATAAGTGCTAAATAGAATCCACAAAACGAATCCACAAAACGAATTCAAGGACCTAAAAATAAATACATATATAAGCGGAAGGGTGTTTTCATAATAATGCAAAGATTGGAAAGACGGAGGGACCAAAATGTAAATAATATAACCCCTCTTTTATCTCTCGCGCTTGGTCTTTCTCTCTCTCTTCCCTCTCTCTCTCTCTCGCTCTCCACGACTGGCGTCTTCTCCGGCGACAAGCCTGATCCCCTCGCTATATTTGTGCGCAATTTTTTAGGCGAACTCCGGGACGATTCTGAGGCGAACTATGCTCTTCCCTCACGATCCTTTCCCTCACGATTAAATTTAACAGAGAGGAACTGGCTTGCGACAGCGTTCTTTCTCCGACTATGGCCCGATCTTTCTCCGGAGATCGTGAATATGCGAACAAGAATAAGGAGCATTGTATCGCAGATAGATACTGTATCGCAGAGAGGAACTGGCCCAATCTTTCTCCAAACCCTAGATTTTGAAGAAGCCACTGTATCGCGCATCCGCTCCAAGCACAAGTTAATATTTCTCTCTCTTTTTTACCCTTCTGTCGAATGAGATCCTGATTTCAACCCGATTTGGGGCTGATTTTCGTGAATTGGGACTGATTTTGGCCGAATTGGGACTGCTTTCGTTGATTTGGGACTGATTTTTCTGTAGTCAATTTGAATTTCTGTTTATGACTCAATTAAGCCTAATTTTCGTTTATTATTGGATTCAGAGCCAAAATTCGAAGCAGTTAAGTATCTTCTCGGTTCGACCGGTCCGAGTGGATTCGGTTCCAAATCCACCGCCGAAGAGGTCACTGCCTCTTCTCCAGACCTCACTTCCGTCACCGCCATTATCACCGGTACGAGTTTCTCCTATACATGTACCGTATTTACCTCTCCCATACATCCCATTCAATTGGTACCGACTTTTTGCAGGGGCTACGTCAGGAATAGGAGCAGAGACAGCACGAGTTCTCTCAAAACGAGGAGCGAGATTGGTTTTGCCAGTTCGGAGTCTCAAAGCTGCGGAGGAAACCAAGTCCAGAATCCTATCGGAATTTCCTTTCTCGGACATTATCGTTCTCCCTCTCGACCTCAGCTCCTTGTCCTCCGTCCGGTCTTTCGTGTCCCAATTCCTCTCTCTCCGTCTCCCCCTCAACCCCCTCATGTAACGACACAAACCAAAAATTTCTCATTCCTCCATTTTGTGGTGAATAACAACACAAAAGTGGGGATGTTTAACGCAGAGTTGGCATGTAAGGACCGTCTCGTATGTTGAAAAATAGAGGCACGTTATTCACCACCACGAGATTCAAATGGTTTTGGCTGAAATGATATTATACAAAAAAAAATATTAAGAATTAAAAAGGAATATATGATAATTTATCAATAAGTAGATGAGAGAGAAAGCATACCATTTAGTAACGATGAGAGGTACTTTTTTAGGAATCAGCTCTTCTAATACCGGTTCGAGTCCAGGGTACTGAGAGAAACAAATTAAAATATAAATATAAATTGAACAATCGAGAAACTAGGTTTTGATTTTATGGTTAAGCTTCAATCAGCCCCAAATTCTGCGAGGATATACACGAAATTTCTGGGTATGGATATACACGGTCTTGATACTTGTTTTGATGTAGATTGAAATCATTTAGGGAGGATATACACGGTCTTGATACTTGTTTTGAACTGGATTGAATATCTTAAGAGGGGAGTGTAAATTGGCTGTACAGAAGTTCGAATTAGAAATTCATTTAGGGCTTAGTGTAAGGGTTATGGAATTGTGATTTGTGTATGATATTTTTTGTATGGATATTGTATGTGAATTATGTAATTCCAATTGTGAGACAAATTGAATAATGTTTCATGAATGAAATGCAAGTTTGTATTATACCAATTCAAGTTCCTGCCAAATCCTCGAAACTGTTAAGTGCATGGTATGATTTTGCAATTGAATCCAAAATACAATTCCACAAACCTAAGCGTTATACAATCTAGCAAAATATACGATTGAATTTATCAAAATATAGCTAATTATATGATGAATATACGATTATTTAATTTCATATAATTCAGCAAAATATATGATTGAATTTAACAAAATATACGATTAAATTTAACAGAATATACGATTGAATTTACTAAAATATAGTTAATTATCCGATTAACACGATCATTAATTTCATATAATCAGCAAAATATATTATTGAAATTAGCAAAATATATGATTAAATTTAACAGAATATACGATTGAATTTACTAATATATAGTTAATTATCCGATTAATACGATCATTAATTTCATATAATTCAGAAAAATATATGATTGAATTTAGCAAAATGTATGATTAAATTTAACAGAATATACGATTGAATATATTAAAATATAGTTAATTATCCGATGAATACGATCATTAATTTCATATAATTCAGCAAAATATATGATTGAATTTAGCAAAATATACGATTAAATTTAACAGAATATACGATTGAATTTACTAAAATATAGTTAATTATCCGATGAACACGATGATTAATTTAATATAATCAACATTATATATGATTGAATTTAGCAAAATGTATGATTAAATTTAACAGAATATGCGATTTAATTTACTAAAATATAGTTAATTATCCGATGAATACGATCATTAATTTCATATAATTCAGCAAAATATATGATTGAATTTAGCACAATGCATGATTAAATTTAACAGAATATACGATTGAATATATTAAAATATAGTTAATTATCCGATGAATACGATCATTAATTTTGATATAATTCAGCAAAATATATGATTGAAATTAGCAAAATATATGATTAAATTTAACAGAATATACGATTGAATTTACTAAAATATAGTTAATTATCCGATGAATACGATCATTAATTTCATATAATTCAGCAAAATATATGATTGAATTTAGCACAATGTATGATTAAATTTAACAGAATATACGATTGAATATATTAAAATATAGTTAATTATCCGATGAATACGATCATTAATTTTGATATAATTCGGCAAAATATATGATTGAAATTAGCAAAATATATGATTAAATTTAACAGAATATACGATTGAATTTACTAAAATATAGTTAATTATCCGATGAATACGATCATTAATTTCATATAATTCAGCAAAATATATGATCGAATTTAGCAAAATGTATGATTAAATTTAACAGAATATACGATTGAATTTACTAAAATATAGTTAATTATCCGATGAATACGATCATTAATTTCATATAATTCAGCAAAATATATGATTGAATTTAGCTAAAATATATGATTAAATTTAATAGAATATACGATTGAATTTACTAAAATATAGTTAATTATTCGATGAACACGATCATTAATTTTATATAATCAGCAAAATATATAATTGAATTTAGCAAAATGTATGATTAAATTTAACAGAATATGCGATTGAATTTACTAAAATATAGTTAATTATCCGATGAATATGATCATTAATTTCATATAATTCAGCAAAATATATGATTGAATTTAGCAAAATGTATGAATAAATTTAACAGAATATACGATTAAATATATTAAAATATAGTTAATTATCCGATGAATACGATCATTAATTTCATATAATTCAGCAAAATATATTATTGAAATTAGCAAAATATATGATTAAATTTAACATAATATACGATTGAATTTACTAAAATATAGTTAATTATCCGATGAACACGATCATTAATTTAATATATTCAGCAAAATATATGATTGAATTTAGCAAAATGTATGATTAAATTTAACAGAATATACGATTGAATTTACTAAAGTATAGTTAATTATCCGATGAATACGATCATTAATTTCATATAATTCAGCAAAATATATGATTGAATTTAGCAAAATGTATGATTAATTTTAACAGATTATACGATTGAATATATTAAAATATAGTTAATTATCCGATGAATACGATCATTAATTTCATATAATTCAGCAAAATATATGATGGAATTTAGCAAAATGTATGATTAAATTTAACAGAATATACGATTGAATTTATTAAAATATAGTTAATTATCCGATGAATACGATCATTAATTTCATATAATTCAGCAAAATATATGATTGAATTTAGCAAAATATACGATTAAATTTAACAGAATATACGATTGAATTTACTAAAATATAGTTAATTATCTGATGAGTATGATCATTAATTTAACATAATATATGATTGAATTTAGCAGAAGATTTTGAAGAATATATTTGTTGAATCATACTAAAATATCTAATCAGATATTTATAAAAAAAATAAAGGAACAAAAATAAAATTTCATGGGGATTCAAATTTTCACAAAGCTTTCTAAAAAAAGCAATTCGAAACAACGCAACACACAAATACTACTACAGGACATCTCCAGTCATGCAACTACAGGACATCTCCAGTCAAATAAGTCATGACTTGACTACAAAATACAATAAAAATTAACACACACACACACACACACACACACACACACACACACACACACACACACAAGCCCCCCCTAAGAATTAAGCCCTAGAAATTATATAAACAAAATATATCTTTAAAGGACTAAAATAAATTAATTTTGTCGAGGAGAAGGCTCTTTCATTGTGCTCTTCAATTTCGGTACTTTCAAATTCGACGAAAACAAGATTGAAGTTTTCGCATTCGAAGCTGAAGATATTCCTTGCGATTTACTCGAACAAACACTCAACCCCTAATTATATATCAAAAAATTATATCGTCAATAAAATTGTACTGAAATTAAAAAATAAATTATTTTTTTTCAAACTTACAGTTCCAGAAATCTCGTGGCATTTCTTGGTAACGCTCCTCAGACTCCTCCCACTCGTACCGTTACTGGTACTCATACTCGCACCGTTCTCATGCACGCTTTTCAAGACTCTCGACGAAACCACCGCTTTAAAAATAAAATAAGAATTGGTTTCAATTTGCAAAATGGTCCTTGAAACTTTCAATTTATTCAAATTAGTCCTTGTTTAAAAATGTACCTTGATAATAGAATGAGGGATGTTTATGCAAAGAACGGCTCCCCAACCTGCATATAAAGAAGCAACGCCTCCTTTTTCAATGCATCCTATCAAAGCACTCCTAATCAACAATAGTTTCATTTTAGCCCCCTCAAATAAAATATTCTCAAAAACAACCCTAAATTACACACTAACAATAATTAGGTTTAACGATTCATAGTTGAAGAGAAATCACATGAACAACACATATTGGCAAAATAAAAACAATTACGTTTTTTGTGTTAGAGAGAGAAAATGGTACCAGCAATTTTGATAATGCGTACCGACTTGCATTTGTTGCTTTATTCTCTCACTAGGAGTAAACACGAACGAAGTTGCGATGCTCGAACACCCTCCCGATATACAATGCGTTAATGATTGGTAATCCTAAACAATAAAAAATTATATATTAAATTGGAATTTTTGTGATAATTAGGTCACAAATATATTACCGTAGGGAATATAGGAATGAGAGTTCCTTTTACAGATTCATAAGTAAAAATATAAATAGCTGAAATTGGGGCTGAAGAAGCAATATTGCTAGTTACCCCCTATATAATCCAAATACCCCTAAAATAAAAGATATATAATAAACTATAAATATAAAAAATGGAATATATACATAATCAAATTTTAGTATTTTTTTAAAAAAACTACCTCTTTGAGTTAAAGTGGATTTAAGCACGCCATGAAATGAATTCGATCCATTTCCTTTATTACATTGAATTATGGTCTTTATTGTATCAATTGGATGAAGACAAACACTCACCATTGTACCGGCCAAAGCTCCAGCTAAAGCGTGTCTATTAATCGAAATTGCATTCTGGACCCTATCTTCTATCGAAATAACATTTTGGTGCTTTTCGAATTTCTCGTCAGTGTTATTTTCGTTGGAATTTGTAGATTCAAGTAATGAAGAAGAGCTTTCTGAGAGTTCTTTCGGGGTATTCGTGATTTCATTTGAATTTGAAAATCCAATTTGAGTATTTTCTGAAACTATTATTTCCTCTTGCTTTATATTTTCGTCGAGATCTTGGGTTGAAATGATAGGTAGGTTATCTTGATCTTCTGTGGATTCAAGTCGAAGCCGAGACTGACAACAACTCTTCTAACTCGCCTTCCTCCTCTCTTCCCGCTTCTCCGAGATCCGACCCTAACACTTCCGTGCCTCTCGCTTCCGATCCGAGCGCCACTCCAAACGATGCCAACGTGGATGCTTTGGCCAGGCATGTTCAGGAGAGCGACACTACCTTGCCTGAGGGGCCGATTGAGCCACCTACGCCATTATCCGAGGTCAAACAGGAGCCCTACAAATTGCCTCATATGTACGAGTGGTCGATCTGTGATATGGCATGTGACTCATCGAGATTCGTTTCTCCGGGCGAAGAAAACAGCGAAACAAATCTT